>OX578135.1:103957995-104559993 GCA_951213105.1 Amaurobius ferox
ATGACTCTGTGCTAAGCACAATAGGCTCATATAGGTATTAGATACATTCTTGTGAAGAGTAAAGAAAGATCGAGCTGTGAAAAAGAAGTTCCTTTATTGCACAAGGCCAAATGACTGCTTAGTGTGGCAAGCAGTTCAAGTTTACAAATCATATAACATAACTACAATGAAATTTCAATATATTTCATGAACTGGAGCACCATTTTGGTTTATTCTGGTACATTTCAGCCCCTGATTTGAAAGCGTGCCGTACCTCTCCTGTATATTATTCACGCCTTCTGTGAAGTGACAAATTTGTAAACTCATGCTATAAAATATCATTTCATTCCGAAAATATGAATTTTAATTATAATTGGATACAATCAAAGCATTATTTTAACGTTGCATGCCGTACTTAATATTATCAAAGTTGTACATATTATCAAACTTATTAAACTTATCCTTGAAACTAGTTTTTTAATGCAAATAATTTAATTTCTTAGGAGGGATAATGGTTAAAAAGTAATAAACACCAGAAATTCAACAGATTTCTCTAATAATTAATTGCTTTAATTAATTTTAAATTTCAACAGATCATAGTTGTTTAAACCTGAGAGACTGCTACCAGTCCTTGACTAAATAGTAAGACAATTTTATAAATATTGAAGGTTATTAAATATTTATATAACAAAAAATAAAATTTCCGAAAATTTTGATTTTATTGTTCGTCTTAGTGACATTATACACTTAGTGCTCCTTTTAATGACATTTTACACTTCTCTAACGAGCACTAAATACAGGTCCATAAGCATTATGGTGCTCGTGAGCAACATGCTCAGGACCTCTGTTCTATGGGAACTGACAAATTCAGTCCTACCACGTTACCAACTTCAAATTTCAATAACATTTAATTTGAGTTACATAATATTTAATGAAACACGAACAAAATGTAAAAACATCTGGATCTTCAATAATAAGTTATTAGAAATGCAATTTATTAAATCAGCTTTAACTTTCTTGAAATTCATCAATCAAGCCTTGTAATTTAATCAACTTTAGCCATCATAGGAGTTCAAAAATTATTTTTAATTGTTTGAGAAGTAACTTGTTTTTCACATTTGGTATTATTTCGCTCTATAAAATAAGTATGTCAAAAGGGCTTTTAATACCAAATTTAGTGTAATTTCTGTAAATATGCAATTTTGCATGCATATATGAAGATACTCAGTTTTATGTACAACTACTTAATTACCACACTGGATATAAATATAAAGAGTATCATTTGTTCTACAGGATGAACATGTCTACAGGAGCATACTACATGCAGGTTGTAACTAAAGAATACGGGGAAAATTTACCAACATTTTGTAAAAAGCATAACTCTTTAGGGATCATTTAATTTTCTATTACTCTCAGTGGTAGATTGGGGGAGGGGGGGGGGGTCTGCAGCCATGAACACCAAATTGCGTAAATTAAAAAATATACCATAATTTTACATTACATTCTAATTTATACATCTGTACGACTGCACTTACTGCTATCGAACTTGACATATAGTTGCTCATATAATCAGTCATATATTTGCTCATATAGTCTGTCGTAAAAGAATTCATTACAAATTCCTTTTATAGGATTCTAATATTCTCATCGATACTTAAAATTGAAATATAAAAGATTCTACCTCAGATTCCCGGGGAAGCAACAGGTTGATGACAATCGCTGGATAGTATTTGATCACTTTTCTTCTTGTCTGAAAATACTTAAGTTTAATTAAAATAAAGATATCTCAAATTATTAGCCGAGTTGGTTTTCATTTTTTAGATTATAGAATTTCACCACACACAATTATTTACATATTTACAAATAATTAATAATTTTTACAGTGATCTTAGGTCTATACTGTTCACTGATCGGCAGTTTTTTTTCATCTCTGGCTTTCGTTCCTCAAAGTCCCAGCAACATGTATTAGGAGTGACGTCACGGAAATGTTTTTTGCGCAGTATGTCTTCTGTAAGTGGCAATTCTGTCAGCTCAACCAAGTCAAAACATCATTAGCGGCATCGGCAGGGCAGAATATGAAAGTTCGATGTAACGGTTTTTCGACACTCCCCCTTTTGAGTTTCAGTGAAAATTTCACCTGAGACTCAACATCTATTACTGTCTGTAAATTTGAGGTACTCGAACAGTACGTCCTGCTCATGTAGTCACATAACGGTGGTCAGGTTCCCGTGCAGCGTCTTTACTCCAGGGAGAACCAGGCTTGGTCTCTTTAGCACCATCTGACCTGGCAAGTTCATCTTGAGTGAGGTCAGAGTGAGTACCATCGTTCTCTAATTCCATCGGGCACAGTTTCCGAACTGGTCCGATGAAAATACCTGATCTGGTCTTTATTTTGGCTAGACGTACCAGTCCATCTTTGCTAGGATATACGTCTAGAATCCTTCCTAACGGCCAATTAATTCTTTTCACATTGTCAGTCCACACTAAGGCAATATATCCCACCTTTGCTAAAAAAAACTGTTTATTTCAGCGTATTCCCCAAAGCTTTGTCTGCAAGTGTACCAAATTTCATATTTTTATATGCAATAGTTTTTACGGTTTGAAGCAAAGAATCTTGAGAACTTATATTTAAATTATAAACACAATATTTAAATTATAACTTTATATTTAAATTATAAACACAAAATGTACTGCAGTGAATAGGCAGCAGAAAGTTTTTTTCGCCAAAAAAACACTACAGACAGCAAAACTTAGTGCCCATTTAGTCTTTCTACGACATTAAGCAAAATATAATACTCTTTTAAAAAATATATGTTAAATGAAAATGCAATTGCGAACAAAAATGCGAAGCATTGATCACAAGAATAAAGGAAACAAATCTTGAAATTCTAGTTAGAACAAACAGCGTGATATGCATTATTAGCTTATACAAAACTAATAATACGAATAACATTGTAAAAAATTCACCCTAAAACAATTTTTAAATGTTTTTAGATAAATACTTTAAGTACAAAATTAGTTTTATTACATAATTAGAAGATAAAACTTACTTCCAATCACTAAGGTATTTAATCCGAAAATTCCAACGCAGCAGTCAACGGGTCAACAAACTGTTGGCAAATATAACCTGCAAACTCCAGTCTTCGTATGTTGAGGCAGAATCTAAAAAAGTGTTAGAAAGCTTGCTGAACTTTAAATTAGCAGCAAAGCTGACTAGCACTCATTCGGATATATGATGTCTTCATGAGATGGCAGGAAAGTCAAAAATTGCAGACACTTCTGGGCCAAAATAAATAAGCTTTCCTCTTGCTAGTAATCTAGATAGGAAGAAACACGTTTAGCGTAACAGTGAAGGGAGAAATCCATAGAGTAATGAAAATTCAATGAGTTCATGTATTAACTATGATGCATATAATGCATTAAAATAATTCTCTAAATGAAATGCATGCAATCTTTAAGACTACTACAATAAAGAAAAAAAGAAAACTTCAGCCGACAGAATAGAAAAAATTTAAATTACTTTCTCAAAAAGCTCGAATAGACTGAACTTTACCTATATAAAAATAATTAAGCTTGAGATACAAACTATCTTAGGTTAAAATAATTTATTTATAGAATTGCAACATATAAGTAATGTTATTAACTTTACGTACATAAAAATAAAGAAGTTGAGATACAAGCTTTACAATTACAAGTTAAAATAATTTAGCTATAGAAATAAATGAAACATATAAGTAATGTTTATTTGCAATAGAAGATTAAGACAGTTTTATGCATGTTTGCAATTTACTAATAAACAACCATTTTAACAACATGTTCATGAGATAAATGTGAAAAATATTGTGTACAGAAACGAAAACATAAATTAGGCAAATTTCATTACATAACTTAAGCGTTTAGTTATCAAACATATGCAAGATACTTCGCTTTATAACACAATAGTACTTAGCTATATAAAACGATAGTAAACTAAATATAAACTAAACTAAGGTGACGTATTCATACGCTCTTAGTGACTTGTAGTTTTTCAATACCGCTTAATCATTGACATTATTGCTGGTGTTGTTATCAATCATAATTTCCTTGAGAATGTTGGTGTTCCGGATACCTCTCCTACAGTATACGTTAATAATGTTAAATTTGTGATTCTGATTGTGGATTTCCATTTCTTGTAGTTCGATATCAGGAAGCATCTTTTGATTAATTATTCTCGCACTCATGTTTTTCTTTATTGCAATTAGTAGACCACCTCCTCTCCAGTGATTCGGACGGTCGAATCTAAACACTTCTTTGCCTTTGAGCGAAAAAGGATGATTAGATTTTAGGAAGGTTTCCTGAATGATTAAAATGTCAGCCTGGCGGAAGGTCAGGGAAAAGTTGAGATCCGGCTGGCGCTTTTTAGCGCCACAAATATTCCATTGAATGATAGAAAGATCTGAGAACGAAAACAGAAAGAGGTGCAAAAACACACCAAGCAACAGAGTTCTATAACCTCATGATATATCCATTTTTTCTACATGATTTTTATATCTGTTCTCTTGATCATTTTTGTCGTATTTTTTCTACTGTTATTATTCTTTATAGGCGATTCATCATTAGTTCGTTTATTGTTTTGCTGACTTTTTTCTTTTTGTTTCTTGTTATCTATTTCAGTCTTGGTCTCTATTATTTGTTCATATCTAATATTTTGTTGTTCTATGTATTCTTCTCTCTCTTGGCTATGGCTTATTATTTCCTTTTCCGTGGTTGCTGTCTGTATATCCTGTCCTTTTATATGTTGTTGTATTATATCTGTTTGAGTTTTTATTAATTTCTGTATCTCTTCTATCATGGGTTGTATCATCCTTATCACGGCGTTAGCTATACTTTCTATCGGGATTTCTAAGTGGGTCAATTCATTAGGTGTAATGTTTTCTACTTGTCTTGATCTAATTTTAACTTTCTCTGCATACGATGAGTTCATTTTGTCTTTTGCCTCTCTGTACGACATTTCCCCCTTTTTTTTTAGTTTTAGAATATTTATTTCCTTTTGTCTAGTTTCACAATTCTCAAAGTCTGCTAAATGATCCAGTTTACAGTTACGACATTTTAATTCAGTTGGGTTAGGGCATTCTCTTTCTTCATGATTTCCCGCACATCTTTTACGTATGAGTTGTGACCTACAGTTGTTATTTCCGTGTCCGAACATCCAACATTTTTTGCACTGTCTGGGTTTTTCCTCAAAATCTTTTATGTAATGTATTTGCATTCCTATATGTACTTTTTCTGGTATATTTTGTCTTGGAGTTGGAGTGCAAAACTTTATGGTTTTTAGAGATATTATTTCATTTTCTATCTTTTTTTTAAATCTACAAATCTCAAATACTACAATGTTTTGATCTCTAAGATCTTGCACTATTTCCTCCAGGGTAATATCAGTGTCAATGTTGCTGATGACAAAGTCCGATAGGATATTATCGTAACTTAATTTCACTGTTACTGGAGTATCTTGAATTGATTTTATTTCCATAATTTCCAGGGCTGTTTTCTTAGTATGAGCTGTAAGGACAATATTTCCTGCTCTAGTTTTGTAAGGAGAGGAAGCCTCAGAGGGCGTAGAAAGGTTACTAAGAATATTCTTCCGGAGTACAAAAGGATTACCCGCCCGCAAAGGGGACGAGGGAATCAAGAAAAAAGTATAGAAACCGCATCCCACGTCACCAGCATAATCTATCAGGTCAAGCAAATCCAAAGCAAAAAGAGAATCATTCCACCCCAAAAGGGGGGAGATTCTCGCCATTTACAATTCAAACTACGCACCAAAGCAACACCAACACAGGACACCGACCGGGAAGAGAAAAAGAAAACTCACTTACCACCGGAAAGTCAGAGTATCAACCCAAACCCGAAAGATACTACCTGAGTCTCACCGAACAGGAAGCAAGTGCAAAACAACGACACCCTGAAAGACACAGCTAAAGAAAATTCCCCAAGGGACAGCGCAAGCCCGTCTAAAAGATAGTTTTTTTTTTTTTTTTGATTGATTGTACACTCTCTCTAGAGTGCAAAAATGGGACTTGGCACTCCGCCTTCTGTCCCAAGGGGAAATAAAAGATAGTATTATGATACTAGACGTTTCAGTCACGGTTATTACACAGAATACTATATTAATATTAGTCTGTGGGTTATTATATCTAGTATCAGTAGCTACCGCAGCGCCGTCGTAAAAGAGTTTATCTGAAAAAAATATGTAAATTTTTCCTTCCTGAAGAGTTTCCTTCTTAAAAACATTTCATCTGCAACTTATAAATTGCAGTTGTATTATTAAAATTTACAAAAATAACGATTCTATGAAGAGTATAAAATATATCTATGAAATAAAATCTGAGAATAAAATATATCTGTAGAGCGAAAATAATATTTAGTGTGAAAAAAATATTGTGGAACTTTTACTCTTTATTTGTTTTACCTGATCATGTCAAAGGTAAATGCGTTTATAATTTCTATTTTATAAACCGATCCAAAAAGTAACCTTTTTCCGATAGATGGCACTGAACATCGCAGGTTTGGCGAGGTCCGACCTTGCGCCAAACAGCGATTATGTTCAATTTGCGGTAGCCATAGTCTCACTTCCGGATTAATCCTGAAACCGGATGTTATGAAGACATTCAAATTAGAACTAGATTTTATCGGCTGATAAATTCAAAACGTGGATTATAATGGTATATAAAAACTTTCTTCATACTGATAATAAAATTTCATATTTATATCGCATGTTGATACGGATCAGTATAAATTTTAAATTTTTTATATGTATTCATGATGTAAATCAAATTCGTAGCATATGCATTCATAATGTAATAAAAGTCTGTTATGTTATATAAGTGTTGATGGGAAATCGACATGCTGACTGAATGCTGATGATTGAATTTGTAGCTTGCCTATTCATAATGTAATAAATATTTGTTATATGAGTGTTGATGGTTACGTATAGACTGGCGATTCATGAGCCTTGTGGAAATCTTATGTTATCATAGGACCTGATGGAAAGTGCCTGAAACAAGGTACGGTGTATCGAGGCGTAGATCCTGTGAATCATTTCCTTGATAATGGAAAAAAAGTATCTTGGAGATAAATTACGTTATGACTAAGAATGAAATTAACTTTGAAAGAGCTATTCATTGTAACGTGTGTCATCGTGAACTGAAAACATCGTTTGCGTGATCACAATCAGCTGACTGGAACCTATAGAGCATAGGTTCCCAAAGTGGTCCAGGTGGACCTCCAGGGGTCCATAGGAGACCACACGGGGGTCCACGTAGACGTGAAAAGAAAACAGGGGTTCACAAGTTATAAGGGGGGGTCCACGAAAAATTTTCTGGTTTTCATAATAAAGAACAAAAATTTGGCTTGGATTTACCTATCAACGTAGGCAGGTAGCATCATTCACTAGGTAGGTATTCAAAAATATTCGAGACTCAGGTTAAACACAGAATTGAATAGAACAATAGATAATAGTACAAGTGTACACCACATGTCGAGACTTGCAAAGTGCCACCCGTACGCTCGCTCGTCCGAGATGCTTGTTTAGACCTGCAAAGGGATGAAATGCGACTTGCGCTGTGCTTGCAATCTAGATTAGTATAAATACGAATGCCAAGAACAAAACGTTACTCATTTGTTTCCGGGATTTTGAACATAAAAGTGTGACTGTGAGTGAATCGAAGTCAGTGTTTGCAGTGCCGGAAAAAGTAAGTATCTGCCTATTTGTTATACATATTTTTATTATATATTGTAATTTATCAATCATATTATATTTGTTTTACTATTTGAGTGTAATAGGTAGTTATGTAGTGAATATTAAATACTAGAGATTATTCAAAACTTCTATAAAAGAACAAAAAGCCAGGGAAGATTAAACTTTAGGTACCTAGGTACGTTTTTGTCGAAAAATATTTATTTACGCGACGACGGCGATTCAAGGTCACAACTGATACGGAAAATGGCTGAATCTAAGAAGAAATGTCGACAGTACAGTATTGATTATTTGAAATTTGGTTTTCTTCCATCAACGGCAGACAAACGATTGCCCATGTGTCTTTTATGCAACAAAGTTCTGAGCAATGACTCTATGAAACCATCGAAGCTCGAAGACCATCTAAGAAGGTGTCATCCTGAAAACATAGGTAAAGATCTGAAATACTTTCAAACATTGAAGGAAAAATATGAAAAGAGACCTACCGTAAATAGTACGTTTGCTCAATGTCTCAAAGTAACGATGATGGCTTGCGGGCATCTTACAATATTTCGTTGCTCATAGCGAAATCTGGAAAACCGCACACCATCGGAGAAGAGTTAATTTTACCCGCTATTGAAGAGGTTTTAAAAACTGTTCTGCACAAACCTCCATTTGACGTACTCAAGTAACAACAATTTACAAAGGCGTATTGATAAAATGAGCTCTGATATAGAAAGCTTCTTGTGTAATTATCTGCAAACCACTCATTTTTCTATTCAATTGGACGAGTCTACTTTGCCTGGTAATGAAGCATTATTATTGGCATATGTTCGATTTGTTATGGACGAAGAAATCCATGAAGAGCTGCTATTCGCAAAAACTTTGAAGTCGGACACTAAAGGCGAATCGATATTTAATGTCCTGAGTGATTTTTTTACAGAAAAATCTATTCCATTTACAAACATTATTTCGGTGGCAGCAGATGGAGCTCCTGCCATGTTCGGGCGATATCGTGGGTTTATAAGCCATCTTAAAAGAATAATACCAGGACTAATTGCAATTCACTGTGTCATCCACCGACAACACCTTGTAGCGAAAAATTTGAGTGATATATTGCACCAATCGCTTCAATTTGTGATTAACGCAGTTAATAAAATAAGAAGCAATGCTTTGAACACCCGTTTATTTGCACTATTGTGCGATGAAAATGATGAAGATTTCCAACGACTGCTCCTACATACTGAAGTACGCTGGTTGTCGAAAGGTGCATGCTTATCAAGATTTTACTCACTTTTTGTACTAATAGTTATAAATGAAAGCAAGAAAAGATTGTAAATTAGCTTTTAATAACTAAGAAGACCAGATACTCTACACGCGTTGTAACAGCCATCATTGCAAATGATATCAACAACATTGGGGTGTTGCCAAACTACAAAAACAAATACCAGTGTTGCCACAAGACCAACAGGAAATAATATCACATTCACCCCTCCTTTTATTTTGTCTATGAGTCTCTGACATAGTCCTTTAGGTAGGCAGGAGGTTGTCTGTGACGACTTGGATGCAAGGGTAGAGAGTAGGAGTCATTTTTGGCCATGCCTCCTGGAGTGGGTACTACGTCCGGATTCAGTTGCTGTACCAGCGGTTGTCTGGGGGGACCATTGCAAGGTGGTAGGGTATCCGAGTTCTTTTCACTCATGCTTCTTGGTGAGGTAACCTCGTCAGAGTTAACATTCTGCATTACTGAATCTATTGGACTATTCTCTTCAGTGTTAAGTATGTTATCCGGTTTTCCTTTCGGTGCCAAATGTCTGATAGAAACAGTAGTCTCTCTCCCATCCGCCAGCTTTACATGAGCATAGTCAGGGTTCGCTTCGAGTAGTTCGACTTCTTGTACGAGTGGCTCATATTTGTTTGTACGCACATGGTTTTTCATTAGGACTAACCCGGGGGTGGAAAGCCATGTAGGGATGGAGCAGCCGTTATGCGACCTTCGAGGGTGTGAGAACATTCGCTCGTGAGGGGTGGCATTGGTAGTCGTACACAATAGTGAGCGTATAGAGTGAAGAGCTTGTTGCACTCTTTCCTCCCACTGCTCGGTTCTCATATTGTTAGATCTTAGGGAAAGTTGAATGGTTTTCCAGATGATCCCATTATAACGTTCAACTTGACCATTTCCTGCCGGATTGTACGGGGTCGTGCGGCTTGTCGCTATTCCGTGAGACGTCAGAAACGTTTTTAGTTCCTGAGACATAAAAGACGACCCTCTATCGGAGTGAATGAATGAAGGCATTCCAAACATGGAGAAAACGTTCTTTAGATGAGCAATTACAGTAGCGGCAGAAATATCCCTGCAAGGGATTGCAAAAGGAAAGCGGGAAAATTCATCAACAATTGTTAGGATATACCTATTTCTTGAAACACTAGGAAGGGGTCCTTTGAAGTCCAGGTTTAACCTCTCGAATGGGGAAGTGGCTTTAACAAATGTTCCAACATTCCTCGCGAATCGAGGCTTCAATTCGTTACAAACCCCACACGAGTTTATGGCTCTCCGTACGTCCTCCAATGAAAAAGGCAAATTTTTAGTACGAATCCAGTGGTGCATCCGCGTCACTCCTGGGTGACAGAGGGAATAGTGTAAATCTTTTAGGTCGACTCTCGCCGTCAAAGCACCGGTTATCCGGGATAAGGTGTCGGCGATTATGTTTTGTTTCCCAGGACGGTAGATTATGTCAAATTTAAAGCTTGCTAATTCTAGTCTCCAACGAATTAGCTTCTCATTCTTAATCTTGCTACTGTGTCGCTGATCAAACACAAATGACACTGCTTGTTGGTCAGTAAACACTTCAAAATGTTTTCCCATCAGGAAATGTCTCCAGTGGCGAAGTGATTCAACAATGGCATACGCTTCTTTTTCGGGAGATGAATGTTGCCGTTCTGAGGCATTCAAGGTCCTTGAGAAAAAAGCCACCGGATGACCAGCTTGACTCAGAGTGGCCCCAATTGCAAAGTCTGAAGAGTCCGTCTCGACTCTAAAGGGTATGTCGTCTTCAATCGCTGCTAAGGTGGCATTTGCCACATCTTTTTTCAATAGGTTAAATGCCGCAATTGCATCGTTAGTGAGTGGAAACTGTTTCTTTCCTAGCAGCGGACGTATCTTTTCTGAAAAACTGGTAATCCACCGACAGTAATGGGCAAACATCCCTAAAACCCTCTGTAAAGCGGCGGAGTCTCTGGGGACCGGCATATCAAGCAAGGGTTTTAGCCGTTCAGGATCAGGTTTGATCGTTCCGTCGCAAATTATGTATCCCAGTGACCGGACTACATTCGTCGAGTAAGTGCACTTTTCTTCATTTAACGTCAGATTGAACTTTTTCACAGCCGACAAGAATTTTGCAAGATTATCGTCATGTTCCTGCTGATCTTTCCCACAAACAGTCACATCATCCAGGAACGGGTAAGTCAGTTTAAGTCCCTCATCTTCTATCACGGTATCGATTACTCGTTGAAAACATGCTACTCCGTTTGTGACCCCGAATGGGACGCGTAAGAATTGGTACAGTTTACCGCCTACCTCGAAAGCTGTGTAATGCTTTTCACTGTCCAGAATAGGGATTTGATGGTAGGCACTTTGAAGATCAATTTGACACTTTATTTTTTGAAATTTTTGCAATAACCTCTTCAATTTTGGGGAGAGGGTAGGCGTCGACTAACGTAAATTTGTTAATGGTCTGAGAGTAGTCTACCACCATCCTGGGTTTGTGATTTTCACCTCTGGTCACAAACGCTTGAGCTCTCCACGGTGAATTGCTCGGCTCAATGACTCCTTCCTGGAGGAGTTTCTGAATTTCCGAAGCCATAAATTCATTGTCTTCGTCAGTGTGTCGTCTTGACTTAGTCACTACCGGCCTACAATCAGGATTTAGGTTTGCGAATAACGAGACGGGAGGCACTTGTGCCACAGCCAAGGAACAAATTGTTAAAGGGGGTCTATTGCCATTAAATCCAATTTCTACAGATGAATGTCCTTGCAAAATATCATGGCCTATCAAAACATCACTACAGAGATCTTTCATAATTAATAGTTCCGCATCTTGATAGAGGAATTGCTCGATTCTTAAGTTTACTGTGCAGCAGCCTACCACTTCGGCAACTATGGAAGAATTCGCCATGGCTATTCTGCCCACATATGGTTTCATTTTTATTTTACATTTAGCTAGGTGTTTCTCATTTAGGAAACTTAAGGAACTTCCGGTGTCGATAAGTGCACTAAGTTGTATATTGTTCACAGTTGCTTTCACTATTGATTTCTGAAGACAATGAAGGGCTCCCGAAATGGCGACGAGTGTATTAGAAGATGCCGCCACATTCTGGGAATTCCTAGTTTCCTTGGACTTGCATACACGCTGATAGTGTCCCTTTTTTCCACACCTTCTGCACGTGGCGTCTCTGGCAGGGCATTTGGTTCTGGGATGTACCTCTTGTCCACAGAAAAAACATTTTTGGGACCTGACGGAGGTGTAAACCGCTGACGTGGTCGGGGCTTCTTCTGAAGAATGGTCTTCCACCGCGGCAGTTGTTGCCGGATTCGGATTCCCCAAATATGAGGCCGCGTGCACTTCGGCCAATTCGAGAGCTTTTGCTTGATCAACAGCTTGATCGAGAGTCATTGACGTATTTTCTAGGAGGCGTTGGCGGATGCGCGCACATCTTAATCCTCGAATGAAGACGTCTCTAATATATTCTTTGCGGTATTCTTCAGCCTTAACGTCCGAAAACTCACAGTCCTTGCTTAGCTGATTTAAGCTTTGTAGGTATTCTCCCACCATTTCTCCCGTTTGTTGGTGTCGCGTCGACAAACAATGTCTAGCGAAAATGACGTTTCGTTTCTTCACGAAGAGGGAATCAAGATTCGATATGGCTTGCGTATAGGTTGTACAGTCATTTATGAACTGGTAGACATCAGCGCTCACGTAGTTGCATAGTAATGGTAATTTATTTTCATCCGAAATGCTTGGTATCTTTTCCAGGAAGTTACTGAAAGTTCGTTTCCAATGGCGCCATTTTGCTTCGGCGTTCGCACACGCGGGATCCGTATTAAACCTTTCTGGTTTTAGAAATTGTTCCATATTATTTTGTAAAAGCGATCAAGATACAAAAACTTTTCTCAGTTATTAAAATTGTACTAATAGTTATAAATGAAAGCAAGAAAAGATTGTAAATTAGCTTTTAATAACTAAGAAGACCAGATACTCTACACGCGTTGTAACAGCCATCATTGCAAATGATATCAACAACATTGGGGTGTTGCCAAACTACAAAAACAAATACCAGTGTTGCCACAAGACCAACAGGAAATAATATCACACTTTTCGAATCAGTGATAGAGTTTCTGGAAACTAAAGCACCAGATTTAAAAGAAAATCTGATCAAATATAAAGCGGACATTGCGTACTTAACAGATTTGTTCAAAAAATTCAATGACGTTAACTTGCAGTTACAAGGGGACAGCCTTAATTTAATAAAAACAAAGGGTGTAATTTCGGCTTTTCTTGGTAAATTGAAATCAATGAAGCTCGAAAGCTATGTCGAAAGAAGTTTTAGTGCCGTTACCAACCTGTTAACCAAAAAAAGGAGCAGATTGAACATCACAGAACGGGGAGATTTGAGATTACTTCTTGCAAAACTGAAGTCAAATATTGATAATTTGCTGTCAATTCATCAAGTACATCCGTCTCATTAAAAGTATGACTATTTTATATTGTTGATTTACATTTCAGAGTTCATTGTTGATTTTTTGTCAATTGTTGATTGTTTGTAAAAATAAATGTTTATAATTTTGTATAACCACAAGTATTATTTTAATAAATGGGACACAAGAAAATGTGCTACTTTTTTTTTCTTCTTAACATCCCCAATTTGGGGTGATATTTTTCAGGAGTTTTGGGAATACAGTAGAAATGTAGCAGCAGGGGGTCTACCGAAAATAGTAAAACTTTGAAAGTGATCCACGAGAAAAAAAAGTTTGGGAACCTCTGCTATAGAGGTACCCTGCATAATGCCTTTGAGAAATTATGACGCTCATCATATTATACTGAGTTTGGGAAATATGCAAGTACATGAGATCGATGTGATTGCCACTAATATGGAGAAATACATATCTTTTATGATTTCAAAGAAGGAGGGGTCCTGTGTCTGTTTACAATTTATTGACAGCCTGCAGTTTCTGAATGCTTCCCTGGAAAAGCTAGTTTCCAATTGTGAGTTTCCATGAGTGAGTTTTATATTCTAAGAGAACATTTCCCTGATGTATTCATAGGAAAGGAGTATATCCCTATAGTTATATGACATCCTTTCAAAAATTGGATGAAGATGTACTACCTCCACATTCTATTTAATGTTTTATGCGATTTCGACCGTTTTTTTCCTTTTTTGCGCATTTTTCTCCACCGTCCAGACGTCGTAGAAAAAAACAAATCACACGATCGGAAAGAGCAGACAATTGCGAGTAAAAATATATCAATTTCAAATCTTAATTTCAATTTGTAATATTTTTTAAAGATTTTAAAACAAAAGTCATTTTCGGCTAAAAAAAACGAACGTTCGTTTTTAAATCCTAGCATCGGAAAAAGTTCCGAGATTTTCGACTAATAATTTACATTTTTAGAAAGCTCAAAGGTCTGGCTTTCTTACAGGCTCAATCCGGTCAAGAAATAATTAAAAATGACCGCAGAATCGGAATTTTAAAGAAGTAATGATTTTAAATTTCTCGACGACTTGACGGGGAAGATACGATTTTCCTTCCGCCGGGACGTCACGTGTTTCCATGGAGACGGGTTAGAAAATTATATGATACTTTAAATGATGGAATTAAGAGCTTAGCATATGGTCAAATTAAAATTTTTTGTGGTCATTTTAAAATTTAAATTAGCGCGCGGGAACTTAGAGCGCTGGAATTGCAATCGGTAGGCCCGGGTTCGTTTCCCGCCACGGCCAAAACTGCCGCCGTGTTCACGCGGAGCACGATCACGTTAAACGTGTGGATCCGTAAGTCCTTCCGAGAGGTTGGCGGTAGGAGAAGGAGGGTATGGTCCCTGTGGATGCCTCCCCCACTAGATTCCGGTCAAAATTGGGTGAATAAAAAGAAAGTTATGGAGATTGTCGCGCAGGGCGCGGTTGCCCAGTGGTTAGCGCGCGGGAATTGCACTCGGTAGGCCCGGGTTCGATTCACGCCACTGCCAAAACTGCCGTCGTGTTCAGGCGGAGTACGATCACGTTAAACATGTAAGTCCGTAAGTCCTTCCGAGAGGTTGGTGGTAAGGGAAGGAGGGTACGGTTCCTGTGGATGCCTTCCCCACTGGGTTCCGGTCTAAATTGGGTGAATAAAAAGAAAGTTATGGAGATTGTCGCGGAGGGCGCGGTTGCCCAGTGGTTAGCGCGCGGGAATTGCACTCAGTAGGGCCGGGTTCGATTACCGCCATTTCCAAAGCTGCAGCCGTGCTCTCGCGGAATACGATCGCGTTAAACATCTGGGTCGGTAAGTCCTTTCGAGAGGTTGGTGGTAGGGGAAGGAGGGTACGGCCCCGTGGGTGCCTCCCCCACATGGGTTCTAGTCTAAATTGGGTGGCACTTTCTGGCCGTTCAAATAGTTACCTTACACCTTTCTGGTAGGTTGCGCCAGTGAGTTTGCCACGGCCGAAGGCGGCTAGTAAATAATAAAGGGAAATGTCTGTCTGTCTGTGTGTCTTATACACTATAGGTTCAGCGACCGCGCGTCGGAGAGCTACGAAATTTTCATTCGGAGACTCGGGGGGGGGGGGGGAGGTGGACGTCAAAACCGATTTTTAAAATTTGAATTTTTTTTTTGTTACTTAATGTTTTATGCGATTTCGATCGTTTTTTCCCCCTTTTTGTCCATTTTTCTCCACCATCCAGACGTCGTAGAAAGAAACAATGCACACGACCGGAAAGAGCAGACAATTGCGAGTAAAAATATATCATTTTCAAATCTCAATTTCAATTTCTAATATTTTTTAAAGATTTTAAAGCAAAAGTCACTTTTGGCTTTAAAAAAACGAACGTTCGTTTTTAAATCCTCGCATCGGAAAAAGTTCCGAGATTTTCGACTAATAATTTACATTTTTAAAAAGCTCAAAGATATGGCTTTCTTACAAGCTCAATCTGGTCAAGAAATAATTAAAAATGGCCGCAGGATCGGAATTTTAAAGAAGTAATGATTTTAAATTTCTCGACGACTTGACGGGGAAGTTCCGATTTTTCTCCCGCCGGGGACGTCACGTGTTTCCATGGAGACGGGTTAGAAAATTATATGATACTTTAAATGGTGGAATTAAGAGCTTAGCATATGGTCAAATTGAAATTTAAATTTTTTATGGTCATTTTAAAATTTAAATTAGCGCGCGGGAAGTTAGAGCGCTGGAATTGCAATCGGTAGGCCCTGGTTTGATTCCCGCCACTGCCAAAACTTCCGCCGTGTCACGCGGAGTACGATCACGTTAAACATGGGGTCCGTAAGTCCTTCCGAGAGGTTGGTGGTAGGAGAAGGAGGGTACGGTCCCTGTGGATGCCTCCCCCACTGGGTTACGGTCTAAATTGGGTGAATAAAAAGAAAGTTATGGAGATTGTCGAGGAGGGCGAGGTAGCCCAATGGTTAGCGAAGCGGGAATTGCACTCGGTAGGCCCGGGTTCGATTCCCCCCACTGCCAAAACTGCCGCCGTGTTCACGCGGAGTACGATCGCGTTAAACATGTGGGTCCGTAAGTCCTTCCGAGAGGTTGTGGTAGGGGAAGGAGTGTACGGTCCCTGTGGATGCCTCCCCCACTGGGTTTTGGTCTAAATTGGGTGGCACTTCCTGGCCGTCCAAATAGTTACCTTACATCTTTCTGGTAGTTCGTGCCAGAGTTTACCACGGTCAAAATTTTCAAGGGCAGCGAACAGGGTGGTCGCACGAAGGCGGCTAGTAAATAATAAAAGGCAATGTCTGTGTGTCTTATACACTATAGGTTCTGCGACCGCGCGTCGGAGAGCTACGAAATTTGGCAGTCGGAGACCCGGGGGGGACACACGTCAAAACCGATTTTTAAAATTTGAATTATTTTTTTTTGTTATTTAATGTTTTATACGATTTCAACCGTATTTTCCCCTTTCTTCTCCCCCTTCCAGACGTCGTAGAAAAAAACAAATCACACGACCGGAAAGAGAAGACAATTGCGAGTAAAAATATATTAATTTCAAATCTCGGGGACAAATTTTAATATATTTTAAAGATTTTAAAACAAAAGTCCCTTTCGGCTAAAAAAAAACGATCTTTCGTTTTTAAATACTCGCATCCGGAAAAGTAGCGAGATTTTCGACTAATAATTTACATTTTTAAAAAGTTCAAAGATCGGACTTTCTTACAAGCCCAATCTGTTCAAGAAATAATTAAAAATGGCCGCAAGATTGGAAATTTAAAGAAGTAATGATTTTAAATTTCTCGACGACTTGACGGGGAAGTTCCGATTTTTCTCCTGCCGGGGACGTCACGTGTTTGCATGTAGATGGGTTAGAAAATTACGTGATATTTTAAATCATGGAATTAGGAGCTTATAGCATATGGTCATTTTAAATGGATATTTTAAATGATGGAACGATGGAATGAGGATATTTTAAATGATATTAAGTCATATTTTAAATGATGGAATTAAGAGCTTAGCATATGGTCAAATTAAAATTTTTCAGGGTCATTATAAAAATTAAATTAGAGCGCGAGAAGTTAGCGCGCGGGAATTGCACTCGGTAGGCCTGAGTTCGATTCCCGGCACTACCAAAACTGCAGCCGTGTTCAAGCGGAGTACGATCGCGTTAAACATGTGAGTCCGTAAGCCCTTCCGAGAGGTTGGTGTTAGGGGAAGGAGGGTACGGTCCCTGTG
This sequence comes from Amaurobius ferox, assembly GCA_951213105.1. NCBI lineage: Eukaryota > Metazoa > Arthropoda > Arachnida > Araneae > Amaurobiidae > Amaurobius > Amaurobius ferox. Next base: position 103,975,624 of record OX578135.1, read on the forward strand.
GATGCCTCCCCCACTGGGTTTTGGTCTAAATTGTGTGGCATTTCCTGGTCGTCCAAATAGTTACCTTACACCTTTCTGGTAGGTCGCGTCAGCGAATTTGCCGCGGTCAGAATTTTCAAGGGTAGAGAACAGGCTGGTCGCCGAAGGCGGCTAGTAAATAATAAAAGGCAAAGTCTGTGTGTCTTATATATAGACTATAGGTTCAGCGACCGCGCATCGGAGAGCTACGAAATTTGGCAGTTGGAGACGGGGGGGGGGAAGGTGGACGTCAAAACTGATTTTTAAAATTTGAATTATTTTTTTTTTTGTTACTTAATGTTTTATGCGATTTCGACCGTTTTTTTCCCTTTTTTGTCCACCATCCAGACGTCGTAGAAAAACACAAATCACACGACAGGAAAGAGAAGACTATTACGAGTAAAAATATATTAATTTCAAATCTCGGGGACAAATTTTAATATTTTTTAAAGATTTAAAACAAAAGTCACTTTCGGCTCAAAAAAACGAACTTTCGTTTTTAAATACTTGCATCCGGAAAAGTAGCGAGATTTTCGACTAATAATTTACATTTTTAGAAAGCTCAAAGATCGGGCTTTCTTACAAGCCCATGGGTTCTGGTCTAAATTGGGTGGCACTTTCTGGCCGTTCAAATAGTTACCTTACACCTTTCTGGTAGGTCGCACCAGCGAGTTTGCCACGGTCAGAATTTTCAATTTTTCCATTTCGGCTCCATCTGACTGGTGCCACCGCCGATTTTTTTGTTTTATTTCAATATGCTCAGCTCATTTAGGCGTCAATTATGCTTGTGTAGTTAAGCTTGAATTTAACTTTCCTTGCTAAAAGCGACTATTTTTCTTCTGTGCAATTTCAAGCATGTTCATTGAGATCATAGTGTTGGTTTTAAGCAAATTTAGCAAACCCCATTCCCCTAATCAGTAAAATTAAAAAGGCTACAGACCCCTGAGCGCCTAGACATCTGCTCATACACTAGGGTGAGTCAAACGATCTGGGGTTTCTAGACTCCCTGAGTTTATATTTTATTAACTATTGCTCCCTCTTAATTTTAGACAATTCACTAATTTGATTATATCTCAGCTTTTAATTATGCTAAAGCTTAAGGACTATACTTATTAGTTTGACCTAACGAAGATCGCGTAGCTGGATTTCATGCTCCGAGAGTTTATTTAGGGCGCATTATGTCCGGAAGGGAAGAGTGCAGAGTGTTATTTTATGTGGATATTTAAATGTGAAGAAGCATACTTTAAAGATATATTATGAAGTTTTTATTTTAATAGTGATTTTACTTTTAAGAACAGAGGAAGCTGCTGACACTACATTTTTATATAAACTTTAAAAAATAGAAATAAAAAAAATGTTACAGTTATCTGCAGTATAGTCCAAATGTTCATTATAAAAAAAAAGATTAAGAAACCAGTTTCATTCTTAAAATAGGAAACTTGTTAGTTCCAAGAGGTTTTGTTAAAATGTCAGCTATTTGATGTTGAGTTGGACAGTATTTTATATCTATAATTTTTTGCTCATATTTTTCTTTTATGAAGTGAAATCTGACATCTATATGTTTACTTCTGTGATTTAGAACACAATTCCTAATTAATTCTATCGCACTTTGATTGTCAATATTCATTGTTGCTGTTATTTTCTCTCCAGTCAATTCTTCGATCAGTGCCTTTAGATATACTAACTCTTTACAACATTCAGCTACAGATATATATTCTGCTTCGGTGCTTGAAGTAGCAACTACAGGTTGTTTTCTTGATGCCCAAGAGATGGGTCCTCCACAATAATAAATAACATATCCTGTAGTACTTTTCCGTGTTTTCAAATCTCCTGCATAATCAGCATCACAGTAAGCTTCCAAATTTGCATCACTGTTTTGGTTGTAAGATATTCCTAATTCAGCTGTTCCTTTTAAGTACCTCAGAATTCTTTTTAAATTTTCTTCAGATGGATTTTCTACCTATCTACTACAAAAACCTACAGAATAGCTTAGATCTGATCTGGTTTTTGTTGATAAATAAAGTAGACTTCCAATCGCTTCACGATAAGGATAAGTAATTTTCTTTGTACCATTTCCTCTCTTATTTGAAAGAATAGGCGTATTTGATGGTTTTGCTTCAGACATTTGAAATTTTTCCACTACCCGATTTGCATATCCAGTTTGAGAAAGCTTTAAAGAATCCGAATCCTTTTTCAGATCAATTCCTAAAAATGAAGAGGGTTCGTTTAATGATGTCATTTCAAATTTTTTCTCCAATTTCTTAAGTAAATCATCTATTTTATCTTTATTATCCCCTGCTATGATTCCATCATCAATATAAATTGCCAGCATTAATGTATTGTCCTTGTTAACAAAAATACACTGTTCAGTTTTTAAAGGTTCTAATCCTTCTTGTTTTAAAAAATCAGTTAAAGTCTTATTCCACGTAGTTGGTGATTGTTTAAGACCATATAGTGCTTTTTCCAATTTGCATATTTTGTTTTCTCTTTCATAACCTTCAGGTAAGTACATATATGTTTCTTCTTGAAGTACTCCGTAGAGAAAGGCAGTTTTAACATCGAATTTCTTCATGTAATAATTCTTCTTAGTGGAGATAGCAAAAATAGCTCTCAAAGAATCACTACCTACAACTGGACTATATGTCTGTTCAAAGTCTATTCCTTGTGTTTGTTCAAATCCTCTAACTACGAGTCTAGCATTGTATTTGCCATCATCTTTGATTTTAAATATCCATTTGCTGGTTAGTATTTTTTTTCCCTTTTAATTCTTTTTCATCTACTAAAGTCCAGGTTTTGTTTTCCTCCAATGACTTTTTTTCTTCTTTTACAGCTTGTTGCCATTTTAATTTTTCAGGACTATTCATTGCTTCTTCAAAAGTTAGCGAAACATATTCATTTAATTTTTCTGGGAGTTTTTTCTGCCTTTTACCCTTTCTCAATTCTTCTTTGGTATTTTCTTTTAACACTTCTTCTGCATCTTTATCTTTTAACAATTTTTCTATATCTTGCTTCTTTTCCACATCTAAATTTTTCATTTCTTTGTCTTCAGAAATTTCATCTATTTCAGTGGTATCTTCATATTTTTTATCATCATCATCACCATCATCATCTGTTTCATTGTCATTTAAATCCAAAAATTTGAAGTCTGAAGAACTTTGTTTACATTGACTTTCTTTTGAGTCTATAAAGTACACATCTCTTGAGATTTTTCTTTTTCTTTTTTCTGTATCCCAAACTCTATAACCATTAGGTGCATAGCCAACAAATATGTATTTTTCACATCGACTTTCAAGTTTTTTTAGATGACCTGTGATTTTTGAATATGCAGTTGATCCAAATATTTGAAGATTTGATAAATTTTGCTTTCCTCCAAACCATTTTTCAGCAGGCAAAGTGTCAGTAGCAACGGTAGGACTTCTGTTGTGAAGATAAGTAGCTACATATAGTGCTTCTCCCCACATTTCTTTTTCTGCATTTGAATCAAATAGAAGAGCTCGAGTTTTATCCATCAATGTCCGATTTAGTCGTTCTGCTTTACCATTAAGTTGTGGTGTATGAGGGATGGTATAATCTAAAACAGTACCTTTAGATTTACACCAATTTACAAGATTTTTAGAAATATATTCTCCACCATTATCACAGCGACTTTTAAGTTCCATTTGTTCTCAGCTTCAAGGACATATTGCTTCAGAACATTCGAAATATCACTTTTATACTGCAGTAGATAAACTGAAGCAAAATGGGTATAGTCATCTAAAAACGTTATAAAATATTTACAATTATCCCAAGTTGATACCTCAATAGGACCAACAGCATCAGAATGTATCAGTTCAAGTGGTCTTGTAGCTCTAGTGCGACCAACTGCAATTTTTTTTCGAGTTTTTTTACTTTTGTAACAAACATCACAATTTTTGCTTAAGTTCTTGAGATCTTCATCACGCAGCATTACGCCATTTGCAAGAGTTTTTAGGTATTCTCCACTTAAATGTCCCATTTTTCTGTGCAATAGCACAGCATTGTTTTGTTCAGTCAGTAATATTTCTTTTTTATGCAAGTTCACTGTATATAAACCAGTCTGATTTTTATCACCTTCAATTATTAGGTCTCCATTTTTGAATACTTCCACTTTATTTTTAGAGAATTTTACAACTCCATCATTTTCTGTAATTGCATTAACCGACAACAAGTTTTTGCTAAGATCCGGAACATATAACACATTTTTAAGTTCACATGCATCACTTTCATAAGTTCCAGTTTTAACAGCTTTCATTTCTTGACCCTTTTAAGCAAAAGATATATCAGTAAAAATTTCTATTACATCTTTAAGATTGTCAGAGTTCATCATATGACATGAAGCACCTGAATCAACAATAAAGTTTTGCTCATTGTTTTTATTTAGATCAGAAAGAAAAGTAACTTGTTTTTTCGTTTTGTTGCGGAAAAAACAATTTTCTTCTGTATGATTCCGTTTCTTACAGATATTACAAAAAAAAAAAACGAAAAAAAACAATTTTCTTCATTATGATTATTTTTCTTACAAATATTACATCTTTGGCGATTTTTGTCAACATTTAAATTTTTAAGTTTGGGGCTAAAGTTTTTTGTGTTCTCGTTAAATTTGTTGCACTTCCAGGACAAATGTTTATTACTTCCACATGTAAAACAAGTCTTTTCCTTTGATTTGAAAGAAACATGATTTTCATTCTGGTTGTCACTCCCTGCCAGACGATTTTCTTCATTTAACAGCCTCGCTGTAAGGTTTTCAATAGTTTTTTCCGATTTGTCTGCCGATTCCCAAGCACTCAAAAAATAGTTAAATTTTTCAGGCAGTGTAGACAGTATTTTTGAAATGATCATTTCATTATCAATTTTTTTATCCAGAGAATTTAGTCTAAAAGCTAAGTTTTCAATATGGCTAATATGCGCGGAAATATTGGAACCTTTTTGAAATTGAAAGTTGAAAAATTCTTGAAGTGTAGAATATTTTTGTTGATCAGTATCACGGTCAAAAATAATACTTTGTTTTTTAAGCATTTCACAAGAGGTAGTACAATTTAAAATATGCATTATACACTTACGATCTATTGTTGAAACAATCATATGTTGTGCTATAGCATCTTTCTTCTTCCATGCAACTTGTTCTTGTTCCTGTTTCTCTAAGATATCCTGTCCGGTAACAACTTCGAAAACTCCTTTTGACTTAAAAGCAATTGTAACTTGAAACTTCCAAACAGAGAAGGTTTTTTGGTTTTTAAGTTTATCAATATGAAACAGTTCACCTTGTTGCTGCTCCATTAATCACAATGCACCAACGTTCTTCAAAAATGATTTTTTTTTTTTTTTTATTAGGAAACTACTCTGGGTCCCATGACCTGTTATTTTATGTGGGTATTTAAATGTGAAGAAACATACTTTAAAGATATATTATGAAGTTTTTATTTTAATAGTGATTTTACTTTTAAGAACAGAGCAAGCTGCAGACACTACATTTTTATATAAACATCATTCCAAGTCCATCTCGTAAACACGAGAGAGTGTTGCCATAAACATATTTTTAATACTGCTGTTGCCAGATATAAAATAAAGATATTTTAAATAACAATTATATTTTAACACAGAGTGTACGCTTTTAGGCCGGCGCAACGAGTTTTCCGTTTTTTGTCCTAAGAGAACGTAAGTAGCATTGAGGCGTTGTTTGGTTTTCGAGAATTCGCTGAATGTTCCGGTATAATTTTAACCAGAGGTTTGCATCTTAAATTCCGGGTAACGTTGCGTATTCAATCTTGTCTATAATAAGCTTATATAATATAATGATTATTAAGATATAATAAAAATAATGAAAATGCAAAGAAGCTAAAAAGAACAATGTAAAAAGAAAAGTTATAGTAGATAGGAGGTAACTAAGATTAAAAATGTGGTTCAGTGAGATATTGCTATTTGCACTTTTATCTTTTGATGCTTTTACGAATGGACGCTAGGTGCGAGAAGCAGCTGTTTTACATTGCAAAACACTTTTTTTAGTATTTAGATATCATAATTTTTACAAATTTTCTATTTACAGCTTCAAACATTTTTAAAAACCGTGCATTTGATGTGTTATCGATGATGAACTAAAACGGCAAGAATACTTTTTTTTTTTTTTTTTTTTAAGTTTATTTAAAAAAAAATTAATATCTATGATCTATGATTTTCGCTCTTTTGAAATTACTTTAGTTCTGAAATCTCAAAATATATTAATTTAGCTGCCGTAAAAATGTTATCCCCTTAGCTCACTGAGAAACATGCAGGGAGGACTGGGGGGTAAATATTGCACAAAAATCAAATTTATGTTATTAATCATGCATTTATATATGACGATTTTTGTCTTCCAAGTAACAGTTTATTACTAAAGAATTATCATTTATATAAAAATGATAAGTTTAATAACAAATTTGAAAGGTTATACGGAAGATGTCTTTCTCTGTGTGTGTGTCTGTTTGTGCAGTCTGCAATGGGTAATCTAAGCGTCGTACGACCATGAATTTGGTATATAGGTACTTCAGGACCTGAATAAGTGCACGTCGACGCTATTGTTTTTCTTTTTTTCTAATTTCTAATTAGTTTTTTAGTTATTTTACGTTTTAACCCGATTTTGGGCGATATTCAAATATATCAGTCCCTTAGCGACCGAAATTATCAGCACAGTTTTTATCCTTACACCATCGAAAGATCGAAAAATTATCTTTCAAAACAAACTTTGAATGGAATCCATACGATTAATAGACGGAATTTAGTGAATTTTTTACAAAACATATACTTTTCGTGCGTTTTATACCTCCTCGATTTGAAATTACGATATAAAAAATTGAGGTTATTATTTAACAGCTACTGTAAATATCACACACTGCTGCCAAATCAACACAATTTTGTAAATCCATCCGTTCATTAATCATAATTTTTAAAAAAAAAAAGAACTGTTAATTTTTTCTGCGATCGATTCCCGTTCCGTTGATTCTATCTCCTCCTTTCTCGGGTCCATTGGCGCATGCCATAATAGACGAGTTCTTGGCATTCGTAGGAAACTTCAGGAGGTCTCTTAGACTAGAGGTTTTAAATCCTTTATTTTTCTGCTTTGCGGAGAGCATGTTTTTTTTTCCTTGCTTTGTTGATAGCGTGCGAGGAGATTTGAAGAGAACTGAATAGTATAGGTATTACAATCCGGGAAATGCCGAGTAACTCTTTCTAGTATTAAAATAAGTGTGTCTAACATGTAAGAAGGACTTTGGGATATTCTTGGACAAGCCTTGCCTAATCACAGAGCTATAGCGAGGAGGGTGGTGGTGGGACTCAGGTGCGGCCGCCCTGGTCGCTGAGATGGAGAGGGGGGCGTCATCAAGACGTAGATTTTTTTTTATAAATGTAAAAATTCAAAATTAATGCAAATGCGTAATTAAAAATGTGTAAAACTGATAATGTAATATACTTAAATTAAACTTCCTATAAAAGAAATTGTCTGATGAAATTAGATGAAAAATTAGTGAAATTAGATGTAAAATGGTCATTGTAGAAATAAACCTAAAAGCATGAGAGCCTTGAGGATCATTCTAGCCAGTTAGGGTACCCTGGGACACATGATAGTAGGGTCCCTTGGGATACTAGATGATTTTTCTCTCTCTCTCTTTTTTTTTTTTTGCAGTTACTATTGCATGTAATGATTTTAATGTGCTATAGATGTCCGATTGAAGTTGTTGTAACTCAAAAAGCCTCTAAATTTTTCATCTGTTAAAATGATCCCCCCCCCCCCCCTTGAGTTTCCACTATAAGTTCAACACGTGTGCATTGTATAAAATTGTTTCAGCTTAAATTCAGAGTCTGTTGTGTTAGTTATTTAAATTGAGCAATAAAATTAAAAATCTGTTTCATAAAAGTTGACAATTAATCATTTTCTATCCATCGAAGACACAAGTATGCAGTGGAACAGTGTCCCAAGGTGCATTACCATGTGGAGCACCTTGGGTCACTGGAAGAGTTCTGCAAAAGCAATATTTATTAATTATGCATAGGACATCTGAAATGCACTATACTTTTATTTTATGCGGAAATGTTTAATGAATATGAGGTGTTTGGTCAAGACAGAATTGTAAAAAATATTTATAAAAATCAATAATTGAAAGCGTTTGAAGGTGTTCCATGCTCCCCTATTATATAAATATTTGCACCAATAATAAGTGAGTTATTATTAGTGCAAAAAAAAAAAAAATGGTTTCAAACACACACAAGGCGTATTAAAAAGCATAGTGTGTGAATAGTTACATTTTATGCAAGTGCATAATTAATGATTTTACGAATAAATAGATAAAAGGATGTTTACAGAACTTTTATTTAATAAATATTAATTGCCTTTCAAGTTACAATACAAATATGAAGTTAAAATTCATAGACTGTATACGAAATGACATTTCCAGGTTTTTCTTAATTCATTGTACATAACAAAATGTTGTTTATGTATTTATTAGCATTGACTGTAATATATTACATTTATTGTGCTCAATATAATGGCTTTACTTTGCATATCTTGCATGTATTCTTTAAGTTGCATCTCTGTGCCAGTGCAAATCTGACATATCTGCAAAATGCAGAACTTCGGATGGAAGAGGAAGATAACTGAATATATTAGGTTTTGAGTATTATGAACAAGTTTCAAAACTTTTTAATTATTAGATAATAATTTGTTTCTATACATATAGAACTGTAAACTTCGAATTTGAATAATTTATATATATATATATATATATAAATAAAAATTGAAAGATTTTAATCGAAAACTATGCATAAACTACTGTATGTACAAAAAAACCCCATCTCTAGCATATCTGTTACAAATGAGTAACTATGGACCAAGACTAAGGATAAAAATAGAAGGTAACATATCACTACAATGGAAAGGGGGATGAGAAGAATATTATGATACAAAAATCACAATTAAAAAGTATATATAAATATAAATAAAAATGAAAAAGAAAACACGGCAAAAATGAGAAAAGGCAATAATAATTAGCTCAAGTTAAAAGATTAAGACATAGAGAACATTCAATTGAAACTACACAAAAAATGGCGGTTAGTTCAAAATTGCATTCTCATTAAGACAGCCATACAATTCGAATTAAAACCGATAGAATAGCCAGTTTCTGACAATGGCGATAGTATTTAACTATAGACACTATTGGAACTGTCTACTGGCTAGTGGAAGGAGAAAAATAAATCAATTGAATTACAAATCAGAAAAATAAAACATCCTTGAACAGAAATATTAACTCACAAGCATTGCTACCACGTGTAGGTTGAACAAGCGACTGAGCATTTCACCTCACTTCGTCAATGCGAGTGGGCACCGGAATGAATACATTTGAACGAAACATAATATGTATGGAGACTTTCAAAAATAGTAATCAGTATAGGACTCAGGACAAGTGGAAAATAGTCATTCGAAAATAGTATACAGTATTAGACTCAGGCCAAGTGGTAAGTTAGGTGATAGGAATGGGTGAATTCTCAAAAATGAGTTATCCAATCAAAGATATATAATGCATGTGTAAAATTATTAAGTGGTATATTTGAAATTATTAATATTATTTACAAATACTTCCGGATATTGGTAATTTTGACAAATGCGTTTAAGATTATTAATGTGGAGTAAGTGAAACTGAGGATCAGAAAGTCGATGTATTCGAAATAGCTGGTTTAAAATGATGTTTCTAAACAATTGAATAGAATTACAAGATTGATATGATAGCAGCTTTATGATAGTGAAGTTGTAAGAATCTTTTTTATCATATAGATTGGTGATTACATGATTATTGAGGGTATCTAAATTTAGGTCTAAAAAATTTACAGTTTGACTAACGCTAGGCTCATTAGAAATTAATTCTAGGTTAGATGGGTAAAAATCAATATTAATTGGATAGGAATCATCAATGATAATACAAATTAAGTCGTCAACATATCTATATATAATATATATATATATATATATACATATATATATCCTCCAGCATTTACTATTCCTTTGACACATCACCTTTTAGTTTAAAATTAAGATCAATTTTAATTCTTTGGCATCATTGTTTTCCTTTTTTTTAGATATTATATTTCTAATCCTCTTTGACAGATATCATTTAACCTCCTTAATGTTATTGAACTAGGGTATAACAATTTTCATGTTCTAAATATTAGCTTCCGTATCTATATTTTTATTATACATATATATATAATATTTTGCAAACAGATATTTAAATAAATCATTTAGTTATAGTACCTAAGTCACAATTTTTTATATTTCTCTAGAAACAATCAAGAAAAAAAGCAAAATATCTAATCTTAGACGAGTCTACCAAGGTTATAGCAGTTAACTGGCAGAAGGTGCATGTGCATTATTTTTCAGTTCCATGTCCAATGTAACATTTTCTGCTGTGCCTCTTCTGAACAATATTCCAGCACTTAAAAAGGGTCAGATGCCAGTTAGAGCGAAAAAATTTCTACATCTTTCTTCGTTCATTTATACAGAAAGTATTTTATACATGTATTTCAAATAATATATAATTAAAATAAAAATTACTTGATCGTAACTTATTACAAGATAGACACTATCTATATTATCTCTCCTGTTGCTTAACCGCTGTGTTGAAGACACCGATCGTCCGGTTCATCCGAAGACATAAAGCATGCATATTGATGGACGGCTTAACCACTGTGTGAAGTTATAATATATAATAATTTGCCAATAGATATCAATGTATCCATATTCAGGAAACTGCCAATATGACAGGTTCTAAAGATTCTGCCATTGCTTATTCATTGCTGATGAGCTTGAAATGAAATGAAATGAAATGAAGGTGGGTGGCTCCAGAAGAGCCCAGCACATCGACCAGAGGTCTATTGTACTACCCCAAAAGAGAAAGATCTCTAAGAAAAGAGACCAGTAGTCGATGCAAAAATAAGCAGGGACTTGACAGGAATGTCGTTCAGCTCCCACGATTCAATCACATGACGACCAATGTGTTCGAATCTGTGAGCAGAGTAAGCCTCACATTCACAGAGAATGTGAGCAGCAGTTTCTTCGCTGTAATTGCAGCCTCTGCAAAGCAAATCTTTAGTGATACCCATAATGTTAAGGTGTCTCTTGAGGGTGCAGTGCCCAGTAAGGAGCCCAACAGCCCTCCTGCTGATGAGCTTTAATGAGGGCTCCAGTACAGTATATCTAGTACATACATTGGTGCTATGATTTCTAGCCTTGGAATGTTTTCCGTTAACAAGCTTTTCTGAATATCTGGCCATGTAGTTGGGTACAGTTTAAGCAAAATTGAAGCACATAGCAAGTTACTTTGCTTTTGATGCAGTTAGCAGTTATTTAAGGTTGATAACTTGAATAAGAGTGAAATTGAACCAGCAATGCCAAATTGTGAATATATCTAATTTCTTCATTTTAAATTTTCATAAGATTAATGTATTCAAGTGGCGTGGTACTGAAACTTTAACCGGTATGCTTAAGAAGTGTCATATTTTCAGTTCATATTTTGTTCTAAGGGGGATATATTGTTATAAGGGAATATATTGTTGTAAAAGGATGTAAGTACAATGAACATTTATTTGTCTATTAATTTTTTTACTATTAAGTTCAATTTATGAAATTTGATTTTCTTACACATTTTTCAGAACTGATTTCAAACATTTCTTATAATGAAACAAGAGAATTGCACATATCTCCTCCAGTTTGCCTTTGGTTTTACATTAACTATATTTAATATAAAGGGGTTGAATAAGGCAATCACAGTGAAAATATTTTCCTTGCAGAAAAAATGTTTGTTAAGAAAGAACAAAACAAATAACAACAAAAAAGTAGAATTACAGTTTTAAACTATGAATCCCAAATTCAACATTTTTAACATATGTCAGTCTTGCACTAGCGCAGCAATATCTATAAACAAAATTTGGTGCCATAAAAAATATAGTAAGAGATTGGTAAACGGTACAGCAGTGATGAGCACTGGCTGGTGAGCTAAGTGAGGTTACAATACTTTGTAGCTTACAATAGAAATTAAAAAAAAAATTATACACCAATCTGTTTAAGTTTATTGTATTACTATTTAAACTTTTGCAATATTGCAGTTTTTTTGTAATAAATAGTTTTGACATAAGACAGATGGTATTTTGCTAGTGTTATTCTACATGATTTTTATAAACATGTAAACAAAATGGAAAATAATTGCAGAACAAAATTTACAAGGAAAAAGAAACTGTGAGATTAAAAAATTGATACATTTACACATGGTCAGAAAGATTGATTAAAAGAGCGTTACAAAGTCAGAAAAACAGGCACATATATAATAAGGCATAATGGTAGAAGAAAATTCAAAGCATTCAATGAATAAATGAATTCTCTAGAATCCTTTACAATTTACTAAAAGTGCTGGGGAACATAAAATTATCAATGGATATTATTGAAATTATGTTTAAAGACAAAGCTTCTAAAATGATAAAAGTTCACTTAAGATGAGTAACTCATATTATTTTTAATTATTCATGGGTCAAGTGAGAAAAATAAAGAGTGACAGAAAGTGCAAACTTCTATTTTCTTATGCATGCAACAAATAATAGTTTTCTTTGGATAATTTTTTTTTACCAGAAGCCATTCACAATAATTAAAATTGCAGTACTTCTGTAAGCTTAATAAGAAATAATCTTTTAATCTAGAGCTATTTCATAATTTTAGTAATGTTAACCTGTAATAACATGAGGGAGCTATCTGAAAAGAGGCAAATTATATCTTCTTGTCTCACATAATGAAAAATGTATGTGTGTGTCATCTGTAGTAGAAAATATAAGCTTCGGACAGTCATAAAATTCAGTAACTGGGTTAGCTGATCTAGTACAATAGACCCCGGTAAGATTTTTTAAAAATTTGAATTCAGTTTTCAGTTATTTTATGTTGAAGCAAGGTTTTGAGCGATTTATGTTTACACAGATCAGTTTATTAGTGATCAAAAATATTATCACAGTTTCCATTTTGGCATCATCAGAAATCAAAGAAAGTTCTTTCTAACAATCTTTGAACCAGATCTGTAGGACAATTCCTTTATATTTATTTATTTTTATATATATATCGAAATATGCACGCTTCATTTTTTATTTTGCTGCATTCGAAAGAGGAATATTAGCACAATTCTGTAGTTTGGCAAAAATTTGGGTGTACATCTTCGCATTCTAAAATAAGATAAAGACTACCTAAGAGGCTGAGAATTTTGATGCTTCCCCTTCCTAATATATTATCTAAATTTATGGAAAATTACTGCTCAAGTAAAATCTATGGGGTAGGAATCCAGGAGTGAAAAAGGGGCATACAATAAGCCATTATTTAAAAATTATATTAATATTAAATTTTCATTATGCTTAAATATTTCAATAATTAAGAAACTCTTTTAATTTTAATATTTTAAATTAAAATATTTCAGTGTTTACTTTGAAATTACATAACTCAAAAATTTGCTTTTACTTTTGATGCCCTATGCACATGCTTATTGTGTCTATTGGGTAACAAAACCCTAATAATATTCTGAATATAGATATATAAGTACTAAAGATTGTGCTATTACTCTTACAGTAATTCTCTATGCCCACATTCTTACATTCAAATCTTCAGTATATCACCCATCTAAATTTTTAATAATCAGAAAAAACAAATTACCCATCTAGTTCCAAAATATTAACCCAACAAATTATCTCAGATTGCGATTCCATGTTTTGTTCATTTAAAAAATACATTAAGCATGCATACAGGAATTAGAATGATTTGGAAACATTTTGGAATTTATTTGCGAATATAATTGAATTTTTTTTTTTTTTTTTTTTTTTTTTTTAGTACAACAGTTTTCTGTTGAATCTGCAATCTGAGCATTTTTGCTTATGATACCTCTAAAGTAACAAATAGTTATCAAATAATTTTTGATGTTCATTTTATTATATTCTTTACCCTTGTACCAAATTTCTATTCCCTATCTTAAAAAATATGTTTTTTATAATCTGACTAGAGTTTGAACATTTTGGTTTCAATCATCACCCAAAAATTACATTATCTTAAACTACAAATTCACCAGAGCATTATATCTAAATACTGATCTCTGTACTAAATTAGAAGCCTCAATGCTATATGAAAGTATATTTTACTGTAAATATACTGGGGCAGATTTATCAGTAAGTACATTTGGCGGTCATTAAGAGTCTCCACATAAGAGTGGGCCCTTGAATATTTCAATATTTTTATTGAATTCAAAATTATTACAGCATTTTGTCCAATAATGCAAATTAATCATTTGTTTATACTTAAAGAAATAAAAAAATAGTAAAACAGTTTAAGAACAACATTGATTTGTACGGCCCCTAGAAGTGTCTCCAGGTCCATTTCCATAAAATTTGAAAAGAAAATCTTAAAAATTGAATTTGCAGAAATCTATTACTTAAAACAGTCTTTACCTATGCTAAAATGTTGCTATCAAAAGCAGTGCCGGATTAAGGTTTCTGGAGCCCTGGACTATGAAGCATTTGGGCTCCATGGTGGGGAATATTTAATACAAGTTGTTCTCTATACCTATCTAGGGCTATGGGCTATAGAAGAACTCGACCCCACGCCGGGACAACATGACATATCTTCAATCTACTGGGTTTTTTTTTTTTTTTTTTTTTTTCATTTTAGGGACTGGATTCTTTATGTATAATTTAATATTTGAAAAGAATATCAAATCTTTTACCAGTTTTATGCATATTAAAAAATAAAAGTCTAATCATAAACCTCCTTTAATAATTATTGCAACTTCTAAAATCCACTACAGGGTCCCTATTGATCAAAATAGTCACTGTGACAGATTTGGTTGCAATCGAATAAACAGTGTGAAAAACCCAGACCACGCGACAGACCTGAGGGTTTACTGTAGCAAAGTGTGTGGTTAGTGAATAAACAGTGTGAAATTGCATAACTGGACAGACACACATACAAACCCTCACATTTATATACTCATAAAAAAAATGTGAATGTTTTGCAAAATGCTTGCCAAGACATTTTTTCCAACCTGAGTATGGCTCTTACAAGCTGCATATAGCTTAGTAGTGAGGAAACTTAACTTTCAAGCTTACAAGTAATATCAATAAGTAGTTCCAACAAGCTGCTTATGTAATATATTTTGCATATATTACATAAGCAGATTAATTATTGATTACTACTTACAAGCTTACTACTACTACTTTCAATTTCGGGTATTAGTACCATATCAATTTAAAGAACAGGTGTGAAATGTCAATTTTTTTTTAAAGGATATATTTAAGTTTGCTTTGGAAGAAAAAAAAATTCTTATTATACATATATTGAAAAGGAACATACAATAATTGCTTATGTAATATATGCAAAAATATAACAAGGTAATATTATCTTTTTTGAAAATATGATGATTACAAAAAAAAAAAAAAAAAGAAAGAAAATAAATAAGAAAGTCTGTGCAAAAAATGATCTATATCACTTAAATGCTATAAATCTGTGATAAAAGTTGACAATGCTTTTGTGGGTTAAAATTACAAAAACAGCAGAAAAATTAAAAAAACCTTGACAAAAATATATAATATTGCATGCTATAAGTTTGGTGAAAATAATAATAATAAATAAATAAGTAAAATAAAAATTGAAAACGTTTGCTTTTATGATAAATTATTGCTAGTTGCATTATACTAGATATGTTAAGCTTTTATGACGAATTAAGGGGACACATACATCTAGGTGAGTAGGAAAAATCACTTTTTTTTTTGCACTATCTAAAAGTACGTCTTAAATATTCAGTTCAAATATCATAAAGAAATGCACAGAAGTGGTTGAGATATAGCGATTATACTGACACAAGTGCAAGTGCTTGGGATTGCATTCTCAAAATCACTTTATGAAAAATAGCTGTCACAATATCTAGGTCAATTTTCTACAGATTTCTTTAAAATTTGGCATGATTTTTCCAGACAGTAATATGCTACATACACAATTTTCAATTGATATTTTCTTTGAAATTTAATAATAATAATAATAATAATAAAAAAAAAAGAGCAAAGAATAACTGATTTTCATTGGCTGCCATTTGTTTCACACATTGAATATAAAAAAAAAATCCTATCAGGCTAACTGTATATAGTTACAATCTTCAAAATTCTTATTCCTGCTCAAACGCATAGAAGATATACCTATTTGACAGTCATGAAAAGAAAACAAAATATGTCCAACAAAAATCCCTGCCATTTGCAGAATTGACCATTTTATAACAAAATTTCATTTTTGAATTAATATTGAATATAAAACATTTAAAAATCATTTATCAATTTTCTGCAATCCAAGCTAAAAAAAAAAGCCTTTTATTTAAAAAGAACTCCATGTATATGTGTCCCCTTAACTCAGTACTGAGAAATTTTGCTATTATTTAATGTACAATAATATTCTAAAAAAAATAAAAATAATTTCCATACATGTGTACTAAAGTAGGCTAGAGTTTTCAACATTACGCGATTTTAGTTGACAGAAATCTAGTAACCTGTTTTGTACGACAAAGCACCATACAGTGATCATGGAATAGTTATCCTACAAAAGTTTCAAAAGCTACAAAAGTTCTATGTCAATATGGAAAGAGTTATACAGAATATGAATACATATGGGGAAAAATTGAAGATCCTTTGATGCTGAAACTTTGATGACCACTGATACAAATGAAACTTAAATAAATAACTCAACACAAAATTAAAAGTCAGACTTTATTAACAACAAAGTCTACCTATTATGAGCTAAGAAACATTCATTAGAAGGTCAAGTAAATAAATTAAGAGATCACACATTGACAGATTAGGGATACCGATTATGGCAATTTATATTGAAATTAGCATATTTATCAAAAAATATGTTTCTTTTGCCATAGCAAAATATTTGCAATTTGCATCATGAACAAGGGAGTGAACAAAACATTCAAATTTGTTTAAATTTGCATGCATATTATACACAAATAATGATAGCAGAAACAAAAATCTATATTATTTAATCGGTAAAACTGAAGAAAACATCACAAGGTAAATTGATCAGCATGCTTTTCACATACATAATATGCACAGATATTATAGATAACACAGAACATAGATAAATGGGATCACATCACTGCGTTCAATGGATTTAGTTTTTTGTAGTCAAAATTTATTGTTCATTAAAATGGTGTACGTGCTAATGGAATGTCCATAAGTTTGTGTTTGACTATCACAGATAAATCACTAAACTTTTCGCTATATCCTAAAACATACCTGCCAACTTTTCTAAGAGAAGATGTAGAAAATATAGAGGTCACTTGATATTCTAGAAAAATATCTTATTTTTCAGATTTAATTTTGATTTTACAGCAACATTTTAAATCTTGATTAAACATTAATCTTATTAATCACAGCATTATACAATAAAATATTTTCACAAGTTTAATTATTTCTCCAACTTCATTAAATATAAATGAAACCAAAATATAGTGTACAAAATTCATTTTTGTATGATTGTTAGCAGAAAAATATTTCATCAATGTAATACAAGAATGGCCAATTTTTTTTTTTTTTTTTTTAAACAATTACTTCCATTGTTCCAGTTATTGGAAAATTAAGTGTTTCAGTTTAAACAGAGCTGAATAGAGGAAAAATTTAAATATGCAAAGCTATCTTTGTATACTCTACATAAGTAGTTCTGACAACATGCACAACAAAATATTATACTATATGGAGTACAGATATTAAAGAAAAAATTACTTTACAAACATACAAGGATTTTTAATTTAGCTGCAGTTATTCCTAGCAAAATCTGGCATACAATAATAGAATATGTTTGATAATCACTACTTGATCACAGAAGTCTTAATATGGATGTTGAAATATTCTAGTCAAAAGTTTGTCATACTGTATGGTAGATTCCTTAAAGAAAAATTCCTGTAATGTCACCACTAAAAATGATAATGAAAGCATGAATTGATGTATAGATAACATGAACCTGGCTAAGCAATGTAGATCAAACTTGATATTTTCTAAATTTGATACTAGGTGCATATAGGGGTTCTTGTACATTTTACATAAAAAAAAATTAAGTACTTTTTGAGGACTACAGAAAAAATTTTAAGTACTAAAAAGTAAAAAAAGTAGGTTTAATGCATTATGAAGTTTTATCAAATGTTACATAATATGATATAATACATAATTTGATTTCAAAACTATATTAGAAATCTCGAGAAATGCTTATAAAAATTTCTACAGTCACTGATAAAAATTTCTTTAAATCTGACTGAAATTGACATATTTTGAATATAACTGATTTGAAAATATTTGGCAGACTTTTGATAATATTTTATGTGAATGATTACAAGTAAGAAGATGTGAGCTTTCAAAGAGTATGTTAGATCTTTTTCAAATGAATCATAAAACCAGAAGAAAGTTTTTTTGATTGGAAGATCAGGCCATAATGGATATAATTGTACACTAAAATGAAATAAATGTTACACAGAAAGACTCTGTGACAGTGGAAAAGACAGGAACAGGAAAATATTAAACACCTTTTCCATATGACAATGGGAAAAATTCTACAGTTTGCAATCTGATCACCACTCTTTGACGGGAGACAATCTTCCCTACTTTTATAGTAATTTCTGAACTATGGTATCTGTAAGAAAATGAAGCGCTGCCATACAAATTTAAGCAGTTTTAAGGTCCTTTAAAATCAAATCAAAATCGTAAATTAAGTAATTTTTAAGGGTCACAAGCAGTCTGTGCACAGAATTTTGACTTTGTCAGTTATCAGACTTTCAAAATTAAAGTGTATAGCAAGTGTTCTGTAGTCAATGGTTATTTGCTAATGCTGAGCTCTAACAATGAAACTATTAATACCAACATATTAAAACATGGCCTCAATATTTTTCTGATTACAAGTAAAGCTCAATTAACATTCTATGCAGAATTTTAGCTGCTACGATTCCCAAGGGCTTCTGAGAAAAAAAAAACCCTGAAAGATAAATAGGACCACTTGATCAATTAAAAAGTGTACATGAATTTATAAGATTAAAATAAAAACTATATATTATAGTCAAATAGGCTTTGATTAAAGACAGCATGCAATATTTTCACTTAGCAATCACTTGGAACTAGAGATGTGGATTAGAAATCTCTAGACTGCTCTAGAAATTTTACGTTCTTTTTTTTTCTCTTTTTAATTAATTTGAAAATAGAATGTAATACTCTTTCCAAACTGTTTTCTGAAAAGTATATAACTTTATACGAAGTCTTTGATCATAGAGTTTTTTAATTTTGAAAAGGAAAAATGAAGAAGGGGACGGGGGGATGTGTGTGTGTATGTGGCTTATTTTGAAGGAAAAAAATGAATGAGAACTATAATGGTATACATGAGATGAGATTTTAAAAAAAAAAGTTAAAGTTTTAAGAAACCTATTCCATTAGTGTTAAGTTCTCTCAAATTTATGAAAATGTTAAAAATACGAAATGTTTTCACAAGTTATTTTGTTGAAAGAAAATGCTTTAATAGCGCTAAATAACTCATTTTGATTAACTCATCTCGAAAATTCTCTGTTTTTTCTCATAATTCAATTACAAGAAGGTAATTTTTAAACAAGTTTTAACATTATACAAAATAAATTATTTTTAAAATGTGTTTATTTATAAGAATTTTTTTTTCAATTTACTTTTGTCATATAATATTTTCATATATTTACTAGTTTATTTCTTATACATATAATAAATTGAGTAATTTATATTTTCACTATTTTTTAAGAAAGTGGCAGAAAGGTTTCTCTTTGAATTTTCACTAAAAAAATGTAATATAATATTTAATAATGTATTTTTCAATTATAACCAGTTTTTAAAATTTTCTTATATTTAATAATTTATTTTTTAAATTTGAAAAGAAAAAATCATATTTTTGATAAAACAGAATTTTTTTTATAACTTTTTAAAAGTATGGTGTATAAGGAAAGTATTAAATTGTAGCTGTTACTTGCTGTATATAGACAGGCATAAGAAATTTTCATGCACAGAATTTTTTATATATTTCTAAATTTAATTATTTTTTTTAAGCCTTGTTAAGTAATTGACTGTAGATGTAATACAAGAATAAATTCTTTTAAAAGTTACTGAACATATTATTATAGCTAAAATGTAATATTGAGAATAATTTCAAAATTTTCTGGAAAATTCACATCTCTACTTGGAACTCTAGAAAAATTAATTATCTACATGTGTGAGGGACATAACTTCAATGTCTATGAAGTTTACTCTTGATGTAAATGCTTTTGAAAATGTGCATACAATACATGTAGCATGCATTAAACTGAAGGTCAATATACATATTTTTCTGATATCCCTGTGAATTTCAGCAGCTGCAATTCTTTAGTTGAACATCAAACTAGGCATACTAACCAAAAAGCATCAGGCCATGTTTCTATCGGTCACTCATTGCTGACAGTTTCTTTATAAGAACAGAAATGACCCAATGATACTGATGACTGAATTCGAAGCATGAATAAAGTTTTCACCCCAAAACTTATTAAAAAGGAAAACTATGCTATTTCATTTATATAAAAAATCTTTATTTATAGCAAAAATTTTAATGTATTTTTTGTGATTTCATATATCAGATTTGCCCTGCAAATTTAAATGCAATTAAAAGGCTTCTTTGTTAATATTAATATGATGACAATTTGGTTTCTTCTAGTTACTATTTGATTTCAGGAGGACAAACCTCACTAAATTGTTAACTGAACATTGTTTCTAAATAAAAAATTTCAATTGCTAAGGTGAGATAAAATTTGTGTCATGGCAAATTAATTACTCATATTAAACAAAAGAAAATAATATTTTAAACCATTTTGATATTTGAATAGTTGGCAGGCATGTAATATATTAATACAATTGGCAGCATTGATAATATACAAAAACAATTTATAAGTGAGCCATTTTAAATAAATATTCATACAAATGACTTACAAAAGTGAATTATAGAATATTATTAAAAAGGTACAGAAAGACAAAACATTATCAAGAATAAATATATACATAAGGCAAATTTACATAAACACACACAGGAAAAAAGAAATGATTGCCATTTTCATTTCAAGATAAAGTTCCTTCAATAAAATTATTTTAATATGATTTGCAAGCATCGGCTTATTTTAAATTAGGGGATGAAATTATAGTCATAAGTAATAGTCATTTTCATACTACAATTTTGTTTAAAAAGTGAGGGATACACTTAAAACACCATTTTACGCCAAGCAGATATATATATATATATAAAAATGCAAGTTCATAGTTCAAATACTAAAACTTTTTAATTGGAAAACATTTAATAACTTCAGAAATTCCATGTATGAATTGAAGTTATGATAAATGAAGATTTATTTATATACTAGCTGTGGTGCCAGTAGCCAACAATCACTATTTTATTGCAGTAACTTCTTTAGAAATGCTTATTTTTGCTCTAAAATATTTTTTATTTAATTTAAACTATTCATATCATACTCTGCTCAAATAATGCCACATAACCAAATGTCTGACATAATTCACAGGTTAAAGCTTATGTGCTTCAAAACTGTGTGTTCGTTAGCTATGGGTACCATCTAGTATATATATATATATATATATAACCTGTGTACCTATGTGTTAACATTTCACCAAAACATTTAATCCTTTTTCAACTTAAGTTTTATGTTTTCATTTCAGCATCATCCTTATTGATGTGTTCAGTATCTCAATTTCCATTGTGACAAAGTTGAGATACAGAACATAGGAATTTCATTACAAAAATAAGCACATTTTGAAAATGGCTGAAATAATCATTTCTGTTATAGAAATTGCATGCATTTTCTCACTTAAAACAAGATATAGTAAATATTATTTGACATAAAACTTCAAAACACTTTGTTTAAAGCAACATTCAGTTTTAATATCTTTTTGCTCTTCATTTAAAGCACAATTTAATTTTATTACATTAACAAATGCTGTACGTATTATTTGATATATTTAATATAGTTATTTTGTAGATAATATGGCAGTTCATTTTAGGGGTAGAGGAAAACTGACATCTTACATTTTAATCAGGTCAAAAGCTTATTTACATTTCATCCTATTCAAGTTCAAAGAAAGTTAGGACAGAGTAAAACAAACAAATTACATCAGATTCTACTAACGAAGTTTAAAATCGTTATATTTATAACCTTTTGTTATCGCTGCTCGACAGAAACATAGTACATAATAATGACAGCAGTATATAGGCACTACTTTTTATTTTTAAGCTGATGGAACATTTGTAAACTCAACCTTTTTATACAAAGACTTTCACACATATAAAATCTTTCAATACTATCGAATTTTCTAATGTAAGATTACCAATTTATTTCTAAATAAGTGCAATTGTATACCAATAAATATATTGTAAAATATATACATTAATTTTAATAAATAAAATAAATAATTTTCACCTTCACTGCAAAACTCTTATACTTGCGCAAAGCATATCTATAGAGTGTTTCTGTTGCACGTATTGACAAGTTGCTTGTATTTTCAGAGCATATAATGGTACATAGTATATGGTACAATTTCCTATAAAACTATGCCTAAATAATCTCATCCTCAAAACTATATCTATGTTTGCAAAAACATATTTTATAAGTCATGATTAAATATTAAAAGAAATTTATTTAAAATAGTGAAAGCCAAATTTTCTTCCTTTTGATCCTTTTTGAATATTATTTATTAATCATATTTATTTTTTCAGTTTTTATCTCTTTATGTTTTTCAAAACAGAAGCTAGTTATATATATATATAACCATTGAAATTTATACGTTTTGTGATTAGATACATATAAAAATTACAGAACCTAGTTCAATTAAACAAAAGGAACCGTCAATTTTATTTGTTAAATAGAGAGAAATTGATAAATCTGGGGTAAAGAAAACAAAGTTGATTGTAACCTACCATACTTTTTGTAACATCACTAATTATGTTAAAAGTTATAGTAACTGGCCTATCATAGATCAAAAATTATATTATTTGGCTCCCAATTCAAAATGATTCTACATGCTTGTTTTAAAACAATGTGAAAGTTAAAGGCTTACAGGAGTTTTTATAAGATATGTACGAAGTTTTGGCCGGATTCTTGCTTTATTGAAGGATTGTTTGATTTTATTGAAGGATTGGTTGAGCTTATGATACCCGTAAACTCACAGAAGTCACATCTTGAATTTGCTTGTATTCTACTCCTGTCTTTTGCTTAGCATTATGAGTAGTTTACTAAAAAATAACAACTGTATCAAGTAATCTGAATACAGATCCCACACCTGAGATAAATAAAATATCTGGGAAAATATATACAATTATAAGTTATAATCATTTGTAAGTTATGGTTATTTGAGTATAACCACAATGTCATTTGGTTGTTATTTACAGTAATTCCTTGATTATCATGGTCCTGCTTAATACAGTTCTTAAATTATTATGTTTATAAATTACTATCACAAATGTGAATAACATGTCATAAAATTCAATTATTACACTATTTTAACATTGTAGCTCAGTATGCTCCTAGTGTGTTTGATGTGCAATTGTGTTGTATGCATAATTGCAATTTGAATTTATTCGTATTTAGATTAATATTTTATTATTATTAATTATGAAAAAAAGAAAGAAAAAAGTGGAAGATGCTGTGATAAGAAAAAACAAAATGTTGTTATTTTAGATAAAACAATAATGGATGCTGACTCTAACATCAGGTGTAATATGCAAATTCAGTGAAATCTGGATAAAATTTTAAATACTTATAAGTTGATTTATGAATGAAAGAAGAAAGACTGTTTAAACTACAATACTTCAAATATTTTTGCAAGGATTAAATTTCTATATTTTTATGAAAAATGTAATTGTATTTCTATATTTTATGAAAAATGTAATTTAATAAACATTTGATTACAGTAAATGCTGTATATTTAGATTAGTATTTCCAGATGTCCAGATATTGTTAAATGTGATAAATAACATATAATTTGTTTCTGTGTGATGAACCTTGATAAACGAGGGATTACTGTACCTGAAAATTGTTGTTAGTTGCAAATACAAAAGATGCCATTTCAGATCATAATTACAATTACAGTGAAACATAGGTATTACAAATAACATATCATTTAAAATACAGAACATATACCATAACAAATAGTTCAAAATATTGCCAGTACTCCAGATGTTCCAAAACAATTGGACTTGTGGTTGAAAACGGATATGTAAACAAGCACCTGTTACAATTACTAAAGAGACATTCCATAAATTGGCACATCATTTGCAGTATGTGGTAGAAGCATTTAAGTTTTGCTCTTTGGTTGGCAGGTTTTCCTAATATTGTGCTGCTTTGTCGGTGATATATCACAGTTGTAGAAAAATCAATGATGCTTGTAAAAAAATACTGTTTCATTCACTCATTTGAAATACAACATGTCAGATAAAGCATGTTTAGGGTCTTAGTAGATCTTTTATTTCAAAAATGTGTCACTATCCACAAGCACAATAGCACACTCAAACAAATATCCAAATGAAGCAAGTCCATTTTCTTTCCTGCTTGCTGAAAATGCACAGCTGTTGAAAATAAAATTTCACAAAATGTTGAAAAAATATTTTCATATCTGGATAAGAAGCCTTGCTTATGAACATTCGTTAATATTTTCAAAAAACTATTAAGCATAGCCATTAATTAGTTGGCACCAGGCATGCATTTTGTACAGACAACAGACACAAATACATTGATGCTTTTTTGTTTTTGTTTTAAATCTTCTTGGAGGCCCTTGTTTTGTCTGTGTAGTAAGTAGAAAAAAAAATCAATGGGTAGTCACATGTGAAACATTTAAATTGCCATTTTATATTGCAATCTCAAATGAGATGCACTAAGAAAATTCTGATATCTAAGATGCTTAATTGCCTTATTTAACACAGCTCTTATATCTAACATAAATAAATATATACATATACATCTTCAACAAAACAGTTTTTGTTATTTAAACTTTCTTCAATAATTCATAATGTATATGATCACAATTATTTCAAGATCTTATTTGTTAAAATTTAATTCTTACAATAGAGATTGTAAATTTACATATGTAACCCAAATGACTAAATGATGATTTTCATCAGATATACACATCTTTGGGCTATTTAAAATGACCTCAATTTTGACAAAACTGCTTACTTATGCACAAATTTAAGCAGTTAAAACATTATCGAGTGCTTTTACTTGAAGATTTTTGCTTGCCTGGACGTTTTCTCTTCATACTCCTCTCAATGGCTCGTCGCTGATGTCTCAATTGTGGAAAAAGATCTAAAATATATATAAAATAATATTACATAATTGGTCACTGTAATATGTAGGCACTGTGTGACTATATTTGGCACAGTAATAAGCTGATAAAAATGAAGTTTAATAATGTACAGTATTACAAAGTTTCTGTTTCTTCTTTTATGCAACACAAAGCAAATTATTTCAACGACACGATAAGTACCCAGAAGTAAGTTACAACAAATATTTTGCTAGTATTTGGCCTATTTGGGTAAAAAGGTGAATATTTAGTTTCGCCCTAGCAGTGTTTCCATCTTTTCCACATTTCGATTTTCAAAAAGGGTCAGTTTTTCCCTTAGGCATTTTGTGAATGGTCCCAAAATATGAGCCTAGCTTTCTTCCAAATAGACCCCTGGCATTAGATATTACTTCAGGTAAGTCAAAGCAGAAACTGGTTGCAAAACAAAAATATAACAATATAAATAATATTATTCAATTCAAAATGGAATGGAAATTTGTTCTACTGGAAAATGTAATAACCAATATCTGATAATGCAAAAAACAGGGTCTAATAATTCTATTATTCTTAGCCTCATCTTTATTATTCTATAAATTCTTAGTTCCATCATTCTATTACGAAAATATATTGTTCACTTACAAGCAAAGAGAAAATGTATTAATATTTTACCTTTAGATTTTTTCAAAGCATTAGCTGCAGCATCCATTTCTGCCTGCTGTATACTAAAGATAAAAATAGAAATTGAAAAACATGATAAACCTAAAACTCTTAACTACATATTTTAAAGTATATACACACTTCATGTAATTTATATTCCAGAAATAAATTAATAACAAAATTGACTACATACAAATCAGATTATTTGCACCCATTTGATATATAATATAGGCTCATAAATTAAAATGAGATATTTGCACTTCTACTAAGCATTAAGACTAAGGCACTAAACAATACTATACAGTAAACTGTTTGAAATAAAATCTGTTGCAAACCTTTTATACCAAATTAATCAGGAGGTTGGTTTGCTCTGCCTATTTAGAATGGACTCATGATGAATTGTATTGAACTATATTGCACACACACACAATAATACTTGTTTATTTTAAGAAAGAGCAATGAAACTAACAAATGGCACATTAAAAAAATATTGAACAACTTATAAGAAACAAAAATAAGAAACAAAAATAAGACTGTTTCATCATTAAAATTATTGAAAATAGAAGTATCAAAAATAGGAGATGACCTATTTTTCAGGTTTGAGAAATATTACTGTTTTAGAACTAAAATACTAAGAAATATGCTAAAGATGAACTGAGAAAAATTGTCAATTTTATTGAGGGTTATACAGCTTAGAAGAATGTTTCCCAAACCTTCCATTATCTTACATAATTTTTATGAATATAAAATTTCATGATGTTGTTGTTTCTAATCTCACTTGTCTGGACAATGCTAGAACAAGCCCAAGATCAATGGCCAATGTAATTGGAGAGATATTGCAGCTTCTCTTAGCCTAAAGACCCCAGGCACATCCTAGTCTAGCTTAGCTTGATGTGACCCAATTTAGATCCAAATCCAGTAGAGGTGGCAGCTACAGGAACCATTCCATCCATCTCCTGACATATTATCTCTCAGATTAACTTTCAGACCTACGGATTTAACATGCTCATATTCTATGTAGACAAAGGGGCAGTTTAGAGCATTAACTAGGATCAAACCTGAAACCTCTGAATACAATTCTCTTGACTTAACCACTGGGTTATCTCTGCTAAACATTCAAGATGATACAGGCAAATGAAGAGAGTAATTTTTGAGTCATTGTGCCTCAGACACATACCGACATGATTAAAAAAGTGTTTGAGATGAATTTAAAAAAAAAAGTGTTAAAATATGCATTTGCAACAAAATCTTGAATTTGAAAATCTTTGGAAAAAAATACTATCTTTATACGAACATAAAGCAACAATTGAGTTACATACCCCTTAAAACCTTTCTGTATAACCTCGAATACATGTTGATGTTGATGTTGAAACCCAGACCGTCCGACCTACCAGAAAGGTGTAAGGTAACTGTTTGGACGGTCGGGAAGTGCCACCCAATTTAGACCAGAACCCAGTGGGGGAGGCATCCACAGGGACCGTACCCTCCTTCCCCTACCACCAACCTCTCGGAAGGACTTTCGGACCCACATGTTTAACGTGATCGTACTCCGCATAAACACGGCGGCAGTTTTGGCAGTGGCTGGAATCGAACCCGGGCCTACCGAGTGCAACTCCAGCGCGCTAACCAATGGGCTACCGTGCCCGCTCGATTACATGTGTCATATTTTAGAAAAATTTTGAACATACCTGTGACCAGAGCCAACAGCTAAACGATTTCCTTGAAAATAAACTGCGACAGAATATACACGAGTATTGGTAGGTCCTTTGCATTCTATAACCCTACATAAAAAATATTAGTCAATACAGGCTGTTTTGCACACATAATTTAAAAATTAATATACAGCACAAAATAAGTTATACTTGTAAGTAGGGATATCTGGTTCTCCCCCATCCATTGAGCGCAGTGTTAGACAGCACTGTTGAAGCTTGGATTTAGGATCATTCCAGTCTTGGTTCATAATAAAATCCTGAGAAATAACAGGCGAGTCAATTTCAATTACTTTTAATCAGGCATGTTGTGTAATAGATGAAACTTACTAATAATTAATCTTAAGTGTTACTCAATTTGGTATTTTCATTTTAAAAATGAGGCATTAATTTATTAGAAGCATAACACATACGGGGGAAAAAAAAAAAAAAAAAAAAAAAATTATAGATCCCATACCTGTAACCTTGGAAAGAAGCAAACTTCACAAAATTTTCGACAATAACCAAGGTCTTTATCAACATATAATGCTCCAAGGAAAGCTAGATTGGAAAATTAAACAAAAATGAAGTACTTGTAAAACACTTCAATTATGAACATTTAGAGAGAAAAAAAAGATTAAAAAATTCATAGTTTTCCTAAATACTACTTGACTGCTCATGAATATTGCAAAATGGAACATTGACTTACAAACTTGATGCTCAAAATATTGATGCAAATTTGTATTCAAACACTGATAATGAATTTTCTTTACAGAAATGAACAGCACAGCACTATTTATACACTTCTCAAGGGACCAGTGAAAAAATAAGAATAACTGCAAAAATAATGCATATTGTTGCAGGGTGGTGACAAATTATTATTTTATTGTGCACAAGTATGAATATATATAAATAAGCCACTTTACATGCAGTGGATTTATTTTATCAAGCCAATGCAATAAGAGGCATAATAAACAGTGCTTCTCTCTAGATTAAGGATGAATCAAAGTTAGGAAAGCATTTTATTATGTGGTTTCACAAAAAGGGGGGAAGTGAATAATTTTGTGTGTGTTCAGAGAGCAAGGAAAAGGCAGGATTCTTTGATATGTTAGGATGAAGAGAGAGTTGTTGTTGAAACCCAGACCGTCCGTCCTACCAGAAAGGTGTAAGGTAACTGTTTGGACGGCTGGGAAGTGCCACCCAATTTAGACCAGAACCCAGTGGGGGAGGATGAAGAGAGAGTGTAGAAGCTAAAACCAGAGGAATTAAATTTCATTACTTGGTGCTCTAAGATGTCCATCATGGAGTTTTTTTTTAATAACAACCTGTGTAACTGTTTGTGATACATTATTTGTAAGCATGTTTGAAATATTTTATATGCATGTCATCTGAGAGAGATATACAATAGAAATTAATAATTGAATGGAGTTGCATTATCATTTACAGATATATATTTATCAGTAATGCCATGTCTATTCAAATGTGCTTTGTACCAGTAATAGAATTTACAAGAGTTATTCAAAATTATCTACCTTCAGTATCTTGATCCATCACTGATTCACATTTTTACTTGTGTACTATATTTCTATTCACACCTGAGACTTGTTGAACATTGCACACTGTATTTGTCTTTACAGGGACTGACTGAACATTATAAGATATATATGCTCACAAAGACTTTCCAAGTATGGCCAGGGTTTGTACTCAATTTTGAAAACAAAAATTAAGAAGTTTTTAAGGAGTTTTTAATGGTATATAAAAAATTAAGGAGTTTATAGATAACACGCTCAAATACTCTACTTTATATATGCATTATTCACCCCCCTTCCCCCCCAAAAAAAATATGCTCCAGAAAAATTAATTAACGCCTGTGCAGCTGCTTAAATTATAAATTTCTTTAAATAATACCAATATACAATTAAGTGCTATATATTAATAACATAAATAAGTATCAGATAAAACTAAAATTCATATCAGTTTTGTAGTAAGTAAATCTAAGTTAAGTATCAGTTTTACAACAGACAAATGCACAATTCAACAGTGGAAATTCATTCAAAGTCTTTTTTATCCCAAATTTACATATATAAAAATTCTGCACAAGAATAAACAAATGCTCACAAAACTTTTACTAATTAATTTTTACTTTTAATTTATTGTTTAGCATGTTATCAATTAAAACAATATATATATGCACTGAACTGATTAATTGAGTGAGTGGATGATATATTATCAAGCACTTCCACTATAGTTAGAATCTTGGTTTTGTTGTGATCCAATCCGTCTCAGCTTCAAGACTAAGGGGGAAATCTAAAATCCCAAAATTTTGAATTAGGGGTGATGATGCCAAGGAACAGTAAAATATAAACTTGGAATCTCTTTTCCTAATTATCAAACACTCCCGCTCTAGTTAGAATCTTGGCTTCGGTATCATCTTCTACATTAGTGGAGAAATCTAATTATTTCGAAAAATTCAAATTAGGGACAGCAATTCAAAGGAATAATTAAACAATTCACAACTGTTCAAACTGATCAAGTACTTTCACTCGAGCCAAAATCTTGGCTTTAGCACATTCGATCCTTCTAAACTTCCAGATCAATAAAAAAATCAAAAATTCCAATTAGGGGGGACGATACAGAGGGATTTAAAAAAAAAAAATTTGCATCATTTTAGCTCTCAAAATGTGCATCAATCAATTTTTTTAGTTTAAAATTGAAACAGACTATGACATTCAGAACTTTTATTAAGTGTGTCAATGTCCTATTTAGTGGTCCCTAGCCATTAAGAATAGGCGATGGTCAGGTGAAATGGCTAGTTTAAAAATAAATTCAGCATAACAATCATTTGACCCCCCCCCCCCTCCCCCACCACCATCACCAAAAAAAAAAAATAAACTTTGAGATTTAAAGCATTGCATGTGAATGTTAATTATAAGAGTCATTTTACTTCCATGATTTTAATTCTTATAATATTTGGTTAATTATGCACAATATATCTTTAAAATTAACCACAACACAAGAATAAGCAAGTTTAGCCTGCTTACTTTGTAATAATTAAAGGATGGAGATGGATAGAAAAATATGCTTGTGGACTCTGTAATGCATCGCCATACAAAATTAATTGCACAATCCCACCATTTATGCAATACATTATTTTGTTTAGTGAAATATTTATTCATTTATACCTGCACAAAAATAATCTGAAGATAATAAATGAAATGAGTTACTTTAAAAATATTGGGGTAATTTATGCATATAGTGCATATAAGCAAGAGCCCTGAAGGCAAAAAAAAGTGTTTGGAGAGAACGTTATAAACTGCCCACATCAGATTTTTTGTGAAACAAATACTTATCTGTAAAGTTAGACTTGTTTTTGAATTCATTTTTTATTGGGGTTGACATGCTTAGAGAAAATTGAACTGGGTGAAAAGATACAGAGATTGAAAGTTGTATTTTAAAATTCAAACAATATCAGGTAAATGTTTAAAAATAAACATTACATTACAAAAATATTTATATATTTCAACCTCATTAAGATGCTCAACCTCTTGAATCCGATTAATTCCTAGCCCAGATCAACCAAAGACATAAATCCCAGTTGTTTCCTCCCCTTCAGTGTTTTGACTTGACTCAAACAGTAAACACTTAGTGAAAATATAGTTCTCCTTAATGAGGAACATAAAAATCAAAGTCCCAAAAATTATATTTGAAAGTATTGGTTTTAGAGCAAAATTCTTACAGAGTTCAAATTTTCAGAAATTTTCACCCCAAATTGACACCAAACCAAGTATAATTGAGCAAAAGTTTACCTTTGTAAAGAAAAAGAAACTAATAGTAATTTATCAAAAGAGAAGTGCACTACACTAATCAACATTCTTCCAGTCTTTTGCAACTTTATTTCATTTATTTATTTTTCAAGAGAGGTGAAAGGATGGGGGGGTCTTTTTTTTCTACTGTTGATCCCACCAACAGAATTCAGATTTTATAGGGGGGGGGGGGGGGAAAGTAATCTCTAATATTTTAATAATATTCCTCAGAGTGTCAATTTCAGACAGTCAGTAATATATTCGGTTTCCTTTTGTATTTTGGAATTAGAACAGCAAAAATTTTAAGGAGTTTTTAAGAAGATTTTGGCAAAAATAGAGTTTTAAGGGGCTTTAAAGACAAAATGTGAATTTAAGGAATTTTTAACCCTTTAACTGCAGGTGTGGTTTATAAACGGCTTGTTGATTTTTGCTAATATAAAATAGCCGCAGTGGCTTATATACCACTAAATTTTAAAAATATGGTACAATTTAAAAATAAAGCTACAGCCAAATATTTTTTATCAATAAATACAATAAAATAAATATTTTTTTTTTATCATTGATTACAAAATGCATACTTTGTTGGCATGCTTTTATTTTTTATCCTATTTTGGTCCTAGTACAAGATAAAAGTTTAGTTTCATTTTGACTGCAAAAAGTGTTGGAGTGTCTTTCACGGTTAAATTTTTGTAAGCTTACCCTAATATGGATAAGCCTTCTACTTGTTCCAGTTCCTCAAGAAAAAGGAAAAAGTTAACAAATATAGTGATGAAGAACTATTTGAGAGTAATAGTGATAATGATCCTTCATCTGAGTCGAGTGATTTAGAGACAAATGATAGTGACGAAGAAATTGCTGCTGGTAATTTACTCTGGAGGCATTGTAACGAGAGTTTCACACTAAAAATTATAACTTTGATTCTGGACAGTCTGGAATAACAGATTATTTTGATATAAACATAAAGTCTGAAGAATACGAATACTTTTCTAAATATTTTAATGAACAACTTATGACAATTATTGTCTCGGAAACCAATAAATATTTTGAATACTGTGATGATGAACAGCTATATTCTAGGCGAAAAAGATGGCATAATACTACCATTGTAGAAATGTATACATTTCTGGTTTTTATCTTGTTGATGCTTCATGTGAAGAAACATAAAATTCAGGATTACTGGTCTACAGATCCGATGATCGCCATGTCGTTTTCTCCAAATATATGACAAGAGATAGATTTGTCCAGTTGCTGTATATTCATTTTGCCGATAATGAAAATTCGCCGGACAATGCAAACAGTGATGAATTGTGGAAAGTTAGAAATGTGGTTGACATTATAAACAACAAATTTCTCTTATTTTTTTATCCAATGCAAAAAATTGTTATAGCCAAATCATTAGTTTTGTTCAAAGAATGGCTCCGATTCAAGCAGTACATACCGTCAAAACGACACCGTTGTGGCATCAAAATATATATACTATGTGATTGCGAAATTGGAATAATTTTGAATATTCTGATACATACAGGGCAAAAGATTTAGATGATGAACAGTTGGGAGTAACTGGAGGTATAATAAAAATCCTAATGCAAAACTATTTACAAAAGGGAGACTTATTGTACACAGATAACTGGTATACCTCCCCAAAAATAGCGCTATATTTGGATGAGCATAGTACTGGTTACTGCGGCATGATCAAGCGAAACAGAAGACATTTTCCAAAATTTCCAAGATTACAACAAGGGCAAAAGCTTCTGCAATGCAATGATACAGTTATGGTAATGAAATGGAGAGACAAGTTCGATATACATATAATTAGCACTTTTCATAAGGGAAACTTTGAAAATAGTGAAAAAATCTACCGTAAAACCAGAGAACGAATACAGAAGCCTGATTGTATATTAGACTACACTATCAATATGAAACTAATAGATAAGGCTGACATGCAGGTGTCTACAGTAGAATGCATTCGCAAAAGTATCAAGTGGTACAAGAAAATATTTTTCCATTTATTAGATATTGTAATTCTAAACTCTTATAATATGTTTTTGGTAAAAACAGGGAATAATTTGATAAGATTGAAAGATTTTATTAGAAGACTTAGTCAAAAAAATTTTGGAAAGACATGGCACATTGACTGCTGGAAGGCCTGGAAGAAAAAGAGGTGAACAAATAGATCGCCTCACTGCAGCAAACTTTATGGAACGACATTACCCTGATTACGTTCCACCAACTGGAACTAAAAAGAAAGGTCAATTGGCATGTTATGTTTGTTCTAATACAAATCAGAATGTCAAAAGAAGAAAGTTTGTAACAACATGGTGCACAGAATGTAAGGTTGGGTTATGCCTTGGACTCTGTTTTTTTCCATACTAGAAAAAATTTCTAGATATATTTCATTCATTTTTATAGTTATGTTACGTAATGTATTCTTATGTCTTCTGTAACTTAGTTCTAGTAAAAATTTTGAGATTTTTTTTGGTTTCTGTATAATAACTTGTATGTTTATGCTTTATATGATACTTTCTTACTTTGCATACTTTTTGTAATTTATTAATAATTAGAATTATAATTATATTGTCTAGTATTATGATTTTATTTTAGTCAAATATTTTTGTTTTGCCACTGTATCACATAAATACATGACATATTTTTTCTATTTTTTTTTTTTTTTTTTGCGTTTAGAGCTATCGGCTATACTAAAAGTACCTGCAGTTAAACAGTTAAGGAGTTTTTAAGGACAGTGCGAACCCTGATTATTCAAGGAATTCTCTCTCCCATGACAGTAGATTGACTGCAATTCATAAGGATGAGTCAAGCAATAAGATAATTAATCTTATTTATCCTACATTTTTCTAATTGAATTTTCTTACGTTTTGGGTGAAAAATTGCATTTTTCAATGAGTTTTGCCAGATATTTTTAGCTGAATTTGAATTCTTTGAGGATTCCAGGTTTTATAACTTAAATTATGATTTTTTAATTTATTTGCTTTTACAAACCAATCTTCATTCATTACTAGCCAATTTTAGTAGAAACAAGAGTGCTAATATACCTCTCACTCTTAAACAATAAATGAAAAGTATACATAAGAATAAATAATTAAACTACTATCTGTTTAATAATCCTGAAAGTTTGTGTGTGTGCCTTTCCAGTTATACAAAACCACATTATTTACCAGAGCTCAAATAAATTTAGCATGGTGAATAAATTGGCCAATAGGAAACCAGTAAAATAGTTTTGTAGGGATGTATGGAAAATTAAATATTTTTTACAAAGAGTTTTCTATTTAATATTGATCGCAAACCACATTTCCAACTATAATAGTTTGAAAATTCTTCAGGCAATTTATAATTTACAAAAAAATTAATTTCAAGGAGTGCTGCAGTCCAAAATGCTTGAATATTAGAGTGAACAAAAAACAGATTTTTTATTGAGCTAGGGACTTCAAAATTGGCACAAATGTAGAGCATACAATAAAACTGGCAAAGAATATTGTTGTTTTCAAATATTCATTTTAGAAGTGTTGTATACAAAAATATTCAAAGTATCATGTGAACAGAAAACTGAGAGCACTTTCAAAAAATAAAATATTTTAGGGGTAACATAGATTGATACATTTGGATTTAAAAATTTGAGCTAATATAATTAAAATTGAATTTCTAAATTAGATTGATAGTATCAATAAATAGTCAGGTTTCTGTTATAGTTTGGATGGTTTTGATAAATAAGATATTTCAACAAAACAAACAGCAAAATAAAATATTTAAAATCTATTCATTTGAAGGGGAGATGTGAAGAAAACTGCTCCAATTCTGAAATAAATTTGAAATTTATGTAACAATGAGATTCAAACAATTGAATTTTATTCAAAGGCAGATAGTTATATAAGAATAAAAGTAAAAATCCAATTCTTGAAAGTTTATTATTTTGGGGGTGCCATAGACCAGAACATTTGAATTATAGAGACAATGCAAAATGTCTACCTTCAAACAACAAAACTTACAGTCATATATAGATCATCCGACACAGTCAATAAGAAATTTGTAGCTTTCAAATGTTTGCATTTCTGTAGTGTGTGCTCAAAATAAATCTTTAGAATTTGTGAAAACACTCAATATGGACTATGAAATATGATAAGTTATATACTATGGTATTATTTATTTATTTATTAGCAGGAGTGAAAAAATAAAAGTAATATTGAATTATTGAGTGAATACATAAGGATAATTTTTAAACTAGGTCGATTCAAAATTAGGTAATTTATGGGATCATTCAAGAGAATAAACAGGAAAATAAGATATTTTAACTTTATGCTTCTCAAGGTGTTGTGCAGAATAAAAATGTTTGAAATTGGAATTAAATTTTAATGAACACGTTGAAAGAACACACAGATAAGACATGAAACTTTGCTTAAGGACAGATAGTTATATAAAAATAGCTGCAAAAATACAGTTTTCAAAATTATTTTATGGGTGCTAATGAACAAAACATATAAATTATTGAGAGAATGCAAAATATATTCTTTTAAGTGACATGTGGACCTGAAATTAACATGCTTATAAATATAGTTACACAAAACTAAGGATCAACAACTTTTGAATATTTGTATTTCATGTGCTGCAGAATAAGACATTCAAAATAATGAATTCATAAAATATTTATTTCCAAACATGTATACTACATTTTATTATTCATAGTACAGTAATAAAAAACCTGTATTTAGAATAAAATACTACATTATATAAAATAAATTACTGCTTTTAATCTTGAGCAATGCCACACACACACACACACAGGTATAATACAGAAAGATTCTAGTGTAATATAGAAATAATTTATGATACTTATATTACTCTATAAATGAATTGTTTTATTCTCCAATATATTAAATTTCAGCTGCTAAGATATTTTATTAACCAGTCTTTGTAATTATTATGGCTGTGGGAGAATCTTGTCGATACATGCAAATTATTAGCCATAATAGCTACCAGTAGACACAAATTTAACAGCCACATAGCTAGTGACTACCACATAGTTAAAACTATACCAGTTTTTCCGAGTTAAAAATGTACTTACCTTCCAGCAAATCAGCTTTATCTTTAGGTTTGAGCTCAACTTTGGAGTAAGGATATATAGCATAATCCACCATACCTAAATCAGCACATACTACAGCTTGAGTACGGTTATTAACTAATGAACTGCGCAGTAGCTGTAGAAAAAAAAGTGGAAAAATGCATTATGAGACATAGAGGAATATGGTACAAAAATAAAATATTTCAGCAAAATATTCTAATCATTTTAATTCATGATTTTTCAAAAAGACTAACCTTTGCAAAGGCAATAAGCAATACATATGGAGAATTTTCCAATGTTTAATACTACTATTAGCCAGTATTAAGTACGTATATCATAAAATTTTACCCAATATTCATAAAAAATATCTAATGTGTCCAACACATGAATTTTTCTATACATTAACAAATTTTGATACTGTGAGGAACAATAACACAAATTAGAACTTTCTTATAATTTGATCTCACTGAAAATGGAGACTTATTGATATTTAATACATTTTATGAAGGTCGCTGAATTCTTTCAATATATATCATGCCCTCATGGAAAAGTAAAATGTCTAATCTCTTGAGAGTGACTCCTGATAACTACTAAACAATGAGGGTCCATTTTTAGTTAAAAGTACTTAAAAAGCATTAATTCATTCGAAAATGGTGAACAAACATATGTAGCATTTTTATCATTTTTTTAAATTTTAGGTAAACAATTTGCAACATTTTGAGAACAACTAATGTAAGTTAAGCATGTTGTAGATGTATGTCATTTGCTTATGAGTAACAAATTACAAATAAAATGACTATTTCTTTGTCACTTTGTACTATAATTTATTTATTTATTTATATTTTCAATTTTCAGAGAAAAAAATGCTTGGCAATTTGATGGCCTTGTTATGGCTTGATCCCTTTGAAAATAGATATTTTTATGTTTGCCAAAATTGCAATAATTACCATATTGTATTTGAATAGTTCAATTAATTCGCTATTAGAGTCCACAAAGACATTATTAAGGGGAGGGGGGAGGAGTTGATTTTGCAATTCAGGGAAGTTTGAAAGATGCACATCCATGAAAACCTAGATGTCAAAATGAAGCAGGCATAAAAAAAAAAAAAAAAAAAAAAAAAAAGGTTTGAATTATGTTTAGGGATCTAAAATGTGCAAATACATCAAAATTTGAGTTTACATCATAATACTTTCTCTTTATATTAAGTATTCCAGGGAAGTATAAAAATCAGGCAATCTGGAAAAAAAAGTTTTTAAAATATAAAATTTATAAATTTTTAGCACTTATGGAATACCAATATTACATTAGTTGCCTCCATGCTGACAAGCACATGGGCCATGTGGAAGGACTGAAATTGTCAGTTCCCATATAAGCTCATAAAAATTGGGACTTATAGTAAGTTTCTTGCTACCATTGCAGATATAAATTATTCAATGCTGATGAGTGCATAAGTATGAAACTGGTCCATAGATACTTATATTTGCAATGGGTGCGTCTTCCGAATACAAAAGAAAACAAGAAAATTACTTGATACTTACAGATAAATGTCCTTCATGGTGCTCTGGGAAAAACTTGTAAAGATACTCAGATGCAACAAGCTGTAAAACTGTATCACCCAAAAACTCTAATCTTTGATTGGATCCCCTAAAAGCCAAATTTAAACATATTATAGTGAACAGCACATAAATACTAATAATTAGAGATAAGCGAATGACATTTTTCAGAAATTCGAATATCGAATTTGAATATTAACCAGATATTGAATATTCAAATATGTCAGATAGTTATTTCAAATTGCTAATAAATAATATTCATATTTATTAAATATTATTTATTACTGGTAAATAAATTAATAAAATAAACTATAAAATGTAAAATGTGTATAAAGCATATTAATTTAGAGATGACACTTTTTAGTATTTTAATTATTTTACAGTAGGTTTCTTTTAATTATTTATTTTATTTTTGGTATTTTTAACTATGGCAATTAAATAATTGTGAATATTTCTCACCCACTGCAGATTTTTATTTAAGAAAACAAGCATTTGAACATGTTCCGAGATCTAGTTTGCTTCTTTTTTTGCACAAATTAAACCAGAGGTTTTGAAGAGTTACTCTGTTGATAACGGTGTGAGTAAATACTTCCAATATAATTCCTTCATACATACTGTTCTTTTTCCAGTAGTCAAAGATGTTTTCAATTGATGGAAGCAAAGTTTCTTTTACGTACTTTCAAATTTCTTTTTCTGGAGTATTCAAACTTTTAATTCCAGAACCTGTGTGATTACAGTGAGATATTCAAGGTATTCAAATTTCTCCTAGTGATGTTATATTCGTGGTATTTGAGTATTCACCTATCTCTACTAATAATAAAACAAGAAATATATATGAACTAGCTGAACCTGTTTCAAAAATTTCGCTACTGAGAGTGAGTAATTAATTCATCAAATGACTTTTATGCACAAGAATCAGTGTCCAGATTCCCTTCTAGGCGCTATTTTAAATTTTATATTTTTAAATGCCCTGGCACATGACACAGTATGTCAAAACATAGGCTGTGTAAAATATAGATTAACTTTAACTTTTCTCCCATTTAAGAATAAAATCATGAAAACCAGCTTGGCAGATTCAAAGAATAAATTAGGGACAGATGAAATGAATATATGATCATAATTTTAATTTAAATAGAATCTCGTTAGGCAAAACTTTTGGGCTAATTTGAAGCTCCATACCTTTAGTGGAAAATAAAATCATGAAAGTTAATTGAACAAATTCTGAGAACAGATATTGTAGATATAGTGAATGATCAGATGGATTCAATAAATTACCATACAATAATGAATACATTCTCCATTTAGACAAAAATATTGAGAAAATCTGCAGGTTGAGATCATTTTTAAAAATTAAATCATAAAAATGGGTCAAGCAAAATCTAAGAAAAAGCTGAGGACAGCTTTTAATGTGTCAAATGGACAAATTTTAATGTGTTCTAGAGTAAGTCAAAATTATTGGGCAAATCTGGAGGTCAAAACCTTTTGTTTAAAACAAAATTTGAAAAATTGTTTCAATACATTGAGGACAGAAATGTCATTAAAACTTAAATATATAGAAATATGAACACATTTACATACTTTTGGTATTATTAAACAAGGGAAATACTAAAAATCACTGTATGATTTGAAAACTGAAAATACTTTATTTTATCAACAATTTACAGAAAAATTGCAAAAATATTTAAGAAAAGTGTGTTGATATAAAATCTTTAATATAAACTGTTATGTTAGCACCCTGAATAATTGGTAAATAACTATTTAAATAGAAGATATATGTGCAGATTTTCAAATATCAAAAGTATGAAGAGTAAGTAATCTCCCAATTTAAGTTTATCCTTGAAGATAACAGGAGGAGCTTTAATCCAGAAAATCTAAATACAGTTCTAGTAACAAATTGTTTCCTTAATCCTAAACAGAGTTTATTTCAGAAGTAACAAATTTTTTAGGGCAAAGTTATTGTACTTGTTTATGTTTTTTTCTTCTTTTTTTTTGTAATTTTGCTTTTCATTATTTACATATTAAAGGTTACAAATAATATTTTATGATGTTTTTGAAATCATTAATTTAAGCATGTCATCATGTCATGGCATTTTATATTTTCAGTATTTTATTTTTCTGTATGTATTCTAAAGAAAAAAAAAAATCAGAAAGCTATGACAGTATTGTTTGTATGTTCATAGGTTGCTTGGTTCTTTTTGTGTGTGTGTGTGTGTATTACATTTAAATTTATTCACTGGTTATAAAATATTCTTAAAACCTTACAACCTGTGAATAAATGCATATTTATATGTATATTTCGAATATTTTCAATGCATATTAAATGACATAATTTGGAGATTTTTAGTCCATAAAAATCTGCAACCTAATAATGGCAGTATAAGGAATATCAACAATACCAATGAAATTTATAAAGTAAGTGCAATTAATTCATCTTAAATTGAAATTTAACAGAAATTTGACTGCAACAGAATTACATTCGACACATACTGATCGATACTTTCAAGGTTTATTTACCACAATTGATGTGAAATAATTTTTTGTCATTATAGATCAGTTTGTACATTTCAGTGTTCATACAGCTTTAGAAAAGTAAAATATTTAATGTATTTTTAAGGACCTCAACATAGCAAGTTTTACCACCATAGTCAAATATCACAATTATTTGATAATCTAGAATTGTTTACGACTTGAAAACATGAGCATTTTGCCAATGCTGCTAAAAGTGCTAATAGGAGATTTTTAAAACAGCTAAAACTTGCAATTTTTATTAAAAAGTGTTAAAATGTTCAATATTTATGAAAAAACACAATCAATAAGCCAGTTTTCCTATTTTTGTACATTGATTATTGTAATGGAATACCAATTTGACATGATCAAAATAAACTTCATAAAACTCAAGATATAGAATAACAACATTTTATTGTAAAGTATGTACAATATAAGATTGATTAGCAATAGATTTTTAAGCTTGTAAAAGACTTTTGTTTTGGAATTAATGTGCAATTAACACAATATTTATTAAAAAAAAAAAAAAAAAAAAAAAAAAAAAAAAAAAAAAAAAAAAAAAAAAACAGCAATAAAATTGGCATGCAAAGTTTAACTTCTTCTGGATGATGTTACATGAAAAAAAGACATTTTCTTCCCCCCATCACGATACTACAAGAAATGTAGAAGTATTCTATGCAAAAACTGATAGCAAGAAATAAGGATTTTAAGGTCTTTTAGATAAAGATTATACAAAAATGGGTAGTTCTTAAAACATTTGAGGACCATGCAAACTCTACATTTGTATCATTTAAATTGCTTGTGTGTCAATTTACATTGTGATTTTTATTTTTATAGATCATGCTTAATGCTTGAAACTGATCATTTGTATTTATCTTAGTGTAATTTAATCTGTCAATTTATTTTTGTATTTGTAAAATAAATGTGTTCTTGCATCGGGTATTCATGAAATGGACAACTGGTCCAATTCATTTAATAGTACTATTACACTACTGGATTTTTTAATAGTGATATTACACTACTGGATTTTTTTAATAGTGCTATTACACTACAGAATTGCTTTCCTTTTATTTTTACATAAAACTTAGGATTTTAAATAAGATTACCAGCAATAATTGGGGATTTTTTGTTACTACCTTTACAATTCAAATGATGTTCTTTATTTTTGTGTCATAAACAAATAAAATACAGCATATTGAGATATCTGCAAATACATTTTAGGTAAAAGTAATTATTATTCATGTATTTTCACTAAATAAAACAAACTTTAGCTATTATAATATAGAATTTATAAGCAATAAACACATTTTCTGAAACAGATAACTTACAAAGTGAGATTGTTATAACCTAAACTTCGATGAGTCAGTGCCCTAGCAAGGAGACGAATATGGTTGAATTCAATGCCTATAGTTTTCTCAAACACAGCCAGTTTCTAGAGGGAAAAGCAAAATTTTAGTATTTTAAAGTAAAGAAAGAGTGAGAATTAAGAAAAATTCTCCATATGCATATAATTCAGTAAATTGATAATATTTTTGATATAACATACACTTCTGCCTAGTGGTAGTGGATCATGATTTAACACATTCACTTAGAACATTTATTAGTGATGCTTGATATCTAATTGCTTTTTGTCTTTAATTGAAGTTTTTGTCGTTGATTGAATATATGATTGATGAGTTTATTAATTTATTTAGCTACATTACTTATATTTTGCTCCAAATCTATTGATGAGAAAAATGCAAATACTATATATTGATGAATGGTACATTGGTACACACCTATTAAAATTATAGCAATCTCATATATATATATATATATATATATATATATCTGGGTTTTTAAAAAATTTAAATGGTTTTATTTCCAACAATGCTGAATTGTAATATTATTACACAAATCTAAGTTTTTACGTCCTTACTTCGAACAATCAAAGAACTGTTAATTTAAAATACTTGGTCACGAACTTTGGTTCCCAAGAGGAATCACCCCTTGGAGATATATATATTTAAAATTCAAATTAGTTTTTCAGCTATTAAATGTCGAAGCATCCTTTTGAGTGATTTCTGAACAAATTAGTTCCTTAACGATCGAAAATGTTATTGCAAAATTTCCATCTTAATGTCATCGGAAAGATCAAAGAATTCTCTTTTAGAAAAGCTTTGAATGGAATTTATACTATCAATAGGCCCATTATAAAGAATGCATGTGAATCCTTTGCAGTAGGCAGCTGTGCCTTTTAAACAAATTGAATGAATGAATGCAATTAATCCTTGCATTAATCTCAGACAAAGTCGGGTACATTTTCTGGTACTGTAATATTTCTAATTTACTGAAAACTGAAAAGAAGTTGATGCATATTTATATACCTTAAGTATTGGCACTGAATTAATCCATTTCCTATCACCATCAGGCTCTTGTTCCTAATTTGAAAAAGTAAATAACGATCAGAAAAAATTATTTATAAAAAGAAAATACTTTAAAAACATATTAAAAATTTACAATTGACATTATTATTACTAAGGCAAAAGATTAAAAAACTATTTTAGCATAAAATACAATAAGAAACAAATGTTTACAATATTACATTTATTTAGGACCCAGACAATGCTGGATAATTTATTTTAATTTCACTATATTGTGCATTTTAGTAAATGAATATGAAGTCAAATAAGACACTGTTTTACTAAAATGATATAACATATGTTACTTTTGAAATAGCTTTAATGATTCATCTCTGATAGTGAGCAAAATGTAATATTCTTACCAAAAACTGTGAAAAAAAAAATAATTTGGTCATTAATGGATTAATGAAAAAATTCCAGTTTGGTTAAAAATGTCACTTGTCATGTTGTTGCACCCAAGCTCTTCATTTATATTTGTATGTGTTTTTAATAAAACTTGTTTTTACTTATCTTACACAACAGGTGAGATGCAGATCCAGATCTATATAAAGGTTTCGTCATATATTTTTTTCATCCTATTTTTTCCCATTTAACTCCAACTTTAATTTTATTGTTTTGCAACTTTATCATTTTATACCCTCAATAGGTGTGGGTAAGAGAATGTTCAATGGTCATATATAATGTTTAGTCAATAGAGATTCAATAGGTGGTTTATGATTCTAAATTCTCCCCCTACTTGTTCTTCCACTGGTACTACAACAGTAACTGTTTTAGGAATATTGATTTCCAATAAGTGTTCCATAGCACCAATGTAAGTGTCATTTTAGTAAAAATATTTGGGACCTGTTAGAATAAACTTATGAAAATATGAAAAAAAAAAGTAAATACTTACTTGAAGTGGGTGAGGAGCA
The DNA here is from genome assembly GCA_951213105.1 of Amaurobius ferox. NCBI lineage: Eukaryota > Metazoa > Arthropoda > Arachnida > Araneae > Amaurobiidae > Amaurobius > Amaurobius ferox. The sequence goes on from OX578135.1 coordinate 104,019,642, forward strand.
AAATTTTGCCAAACCTCTAGAAGATCATTTTCAATAAATAGAGTTGTAGAAAATACTCTATCAGCAACTTCAATACCACAGTCCAGGAATAATGCACCTAAGACAGACAACAAATATTTTATATTTAATGCATGCAAGCATAAACAGATTAACCAAAAAAATAACTCATTTCAAAACAGCATTTTTTAATAAAATATATAATTTTATTTAATTTATACTTTCTTTATTGCTTTATCTCATTTATTTATTTTATTTTTTGAATTATTTTTAAGTTAATAAGACTCTAGAGAAAAAGTGCAAAGACTCAGAACTGTTGAGTTGGTGGGCCTTTCTCGGAAGACCAAGAACTTTTAGTGTGCATTGGAATTTTCTGATATCCCATAAAACTGCTGATCAAGCAATCTGCTAATGATGATTTCATGTACAATGACCCAGGTTGTCTCATTGTCATTGCAGGTACCAGGTATTCAATTGTGACAAGTTTATACAAAAATGCAAAACTGGTTTATGGATGTTGCTATCTGCAATGGGAGTTATTACCCAAGCTATGACAAAGCAGAGGTCTGATTAAAAATGGTAGTAGTAATGTATACTTTTCCAGATTTGGCACAATTTTGCAAAGTTGATTAATTAAAACAAGAATTAAATACAAAAGTCCATGTCATTTAACATAAAGGGAATATGTGCTTGGTTTGGTTTTTCAGGGATTCAAGGAGAACCAATTACGAAGTTCCCAGGACAGTTTAGAGCTGCAATAATAAAAGATACTTTGCAGAAAAAGAGGATTAAAAAAATGGGCAATGGTCTTGGATCTGAATTGTGATTAAGAGCACAGAATTTAGAATAGAGGAAAAGAGAATATTTATCTCAAGAAATAAGGGGGGGGGGGGTTAAGTGGACTGGGTCTAACTGTATTCTGCACAGCAATCTATGAAAACTGTATTAAAATGCTGGGATCCTGAGCTCAAGGGAGGGGGGGGGGGCAATCAGGAGACAGGAATTCACTCCTGTACTACTAACTGATTTTAGTTCAGGCAAAATTTTTGTAAAGCATTTAAGTACTAATTTACAAGAATATTTTGTTTCAAAGGCTTACAGGATGTGGATGAATTCAGTACTATGCTCATTTTTGTTATTTGATCTATTATCATCAGTCTTTGGACTGCTTCTGGAGCTTAGAAAATGTTTCAGGGTTTGGGGTGAATTTACTGGCATATGATTAAGATTTATCAAATTTAGAATTAAAGTTATTGGAATTAAAGCTTCTGGGGGCTCTAGGTTTAGGTTCGGGGAACTTTGGGCAGCCTCTATAGCTGGCTGGTTGGTTTGTTTTTGGATACATATAATTTAAATTTAATTTAGCTTGCAGTCTCAATAAAATAATAAAAAAAAATATTTTTTTTTTGTTCATGTTTTTTATTGCTCAAAAGTTTTCTGTCTACCTCCCATTCTTCACATACTCATGTGTACTCCAGGTTGGGAAACATTGTTTTATGGGATATAGCCTTTGTATAGAACAAACATATACACTTGAAGAACATTTTTCAGAATCATTTAACAGTACTCAACAAGAATTATCTCAAAGTAAAATTTAATTTATGCTTCATGTGAGATAATGTATATTTACCCATTAGTGCTTCAAAGCAATTAGCCATTGCATGTCTCAACTCCAAGTCATGACACAAATCTGATCCATGAGCATACAACATAAATCTGTCTAATTCTAGTCTCTGTATAAAAGAAAATGCAAATAAATTGCTGTTTAATACAAACACATGTAAAAAAAGAAAGGCATTTATAAATATTTCAATAAAAATTATCACAATACATAACTAAAAACTGTACCAATTAATATTTATAACTATAGCAGACATAAAACAAATAATTATAGTAGGTATTTCACTATTAAAAATGCAATAGACTAAGTGTGTATGTCAGGATGTTTCTCTGTCCAAGAATTTACAACGTGAATGTACAATGAAGAAAGTAGAGGTTGGTTTTAAATGAGATATGTATATTAATATGGAAGTCATCAAAATGAAAATTTAAAAAAAAATTAAAAGATTTTCAACAATTTGTTATAAATTGTCACCAAACCAAAAATTTATAAATCTTTGGCTATCTTAACCTTGATTTAAACTGCGAATTCCGAGTGTAGAAAATAGAACTTTGTTCCAAATGGGAGGTACGAATCTTGTGATAAAAATCATGTAAATGAAATTGTAGAAAATTATATTTTTAATTATTTGGATAAAAAATTCACTTACGGTAACATTTAGCTGTCTGGGGATTTATAACACAATCTCTGGGTATAGAAAATATAGGTTTATTTTAAAAAGGATGTATGGATCTTTGGATAAAACTTTATAGCATGAAAATATAATAGGTTTTTAATTATTTAATGTTTAAATAGAATTTTTGAGCAATTTTCACAACAGTCTGTTCAATGTGAACAAAGAAATTATTGCACAATTTCAATTTTAACACCAAGAAACAATATTTTAAAAGAGCCTTGAAAAAATGTGTTTTCGTGCATGCCTTTTTTATTTGAAATCAAAATTTAATTTTAAAATTCAATCGAGAAAAATTTTCTGTTCTGAGTATGATATTTTACCAAAGTAAAAATGTATTATTTTGTACTCCTAGCATTATTTATTCAATTTTAGAATTTATCTTCATGCAATAAACCTAAATTTTCATTTTTGAATCCAAAGAATAAAGTAAATGATCAAAGCTGTGTATGCATGCAACATGTAGCAGAAGATGTGACATCAAGGAACTTAAAATTATGTTTTTGATATGGAAATATTTGCTATCTATATTAATTTTGTTTTGATTACTTCAAAAAGCAAAGTGAGTTGGAATAATTTTGGCAAGTCAAAAATGATTATTTTTATTCTTGTAGGACTTTATATTATTTAAACACCTATTATTGATCGATTTTGTAGTGCATTTCTTGTCATTAAGAATCCAGCAGCATAAATTTACTGTACAGTGTATACTTTGTGTTTATACTTAACAGCCTTTTAGGTACTAAAGCAAAGTCAGAGTGCTTCTCGAAAAAAAGTATCTGCTCAATTTAGAATTGGACATTGTTGATGCTTAATTTATACTATATTCAAGGAACAGTCATTTGTATAGCTCCAGTTTAAGCAATTGTAGTGACTATCGTTAACTGTGACATGTCTGCATGGGTATTAGGATGTGTATATTTGTATTTTTGTTTCTACTGGCCCAATTTCAGCAATCTAGGTGTCTATTGCTAGCTGAGACTGTTAAAAAAACATGATAGCTGCAGAGCTCTACTGATAGTAAACAATTAATAAGCTAAAGTGAATTTCAATTCAGTTTTTATTTTATATATAATAATTCAAGTGCATCTAATAATTCAGTCAGGGACAGTTGATAGGACAACAAATAGCCAATTAAGCCAGCAGCCACTTTTGCATATAATTACTAATTGAGCACTTATAGCCTTATTTATTTATTTTTTACAAAGCTAAAAATCAGTTGTTAGCATATCGTGATGAATCATCACTTGATATGCTAACAACTAATTTTCATCTGAAGCATTTTATAAGCTTTAGCAGCTAACAGTTTGCACAAAATCAATAATTAAGGTGTATTTATATATCCATAAAAAAAAATCAGCTAATTAGGTTCGAAGGCATTGCTAATGACAGTTTTCTGGCAAGAAAAATCCATCTCCTACATGAATATTTTGGGAGTTTCAGGCTGACTTATAACAGAGACTGAATTTGCTACCACTAGCTACAAATTGCTCGAGTAACAGACTGGTCCATAATAGCCGGCACAGAATAAATGTTCGAATGTTTTTTTTTATCAATACTGAGATTCAATTAGCATATATAAGGTAGTCTTTAGATTGAAATCTTTTGTAAGGTAAAACATTAAAAGAATCTGGCATACTTTTGCTAAAACTGCCAAATGCTGATTTTGGACAATAGCAGCACGATAAGTTGCTAGGCCACCTTCCTCTAATTCAGGAAACATGTAAAACAGATGAATACTGGATAAGAACTCTACAACGGCATCACCCAGGAACTCCAGTCTTTCATTGTGATTGATACAAGAAAGAGTCTCCTTTTGACTTCCAAATCTGGACATTATGTTAATCAAGGTATTAATACCTAAAAATTTTAAAACATTCAATTAATTTATGCAAAAATAATTTTTTTCTTCATTTTACATAACTGAAAAATTTAAAAATATTGAATAAACCTAATATATAACTGAAAAGTATTAAATAATTACTATTAAGTGAAAATAAAATTGAAATAAAATTATATGGATATATGCAAATGGATGAACTGACAAACTTTTAACTGATAAAATGTGAAACCTAATCAATCGGTGTGTTTCTAAGAAAAATATAACACCACTCTCAGTTTATGATATATTCTGAAATCTGTACTAACAAGTACAGATGTCATCATTGCCTATTCATTATGTGTATTTATAAGTTTCTTTGTTTGAGTTATGACACTATTCTCTTCAATATTTTTTACATAAGATTCCAAATAATTCTTAATTTAAGAACCAGTACTCATCTTCTGAAAAATTAAAAAACTGGTACATAATATACTGACTCCAGCTAACCACCTCCAAAGTTAAACTTGGTATATTGTGTACCAGTTAAAGGGTACAAAATATACCAGCAGGCAAAGGTACAAGGAGCTCCCATGGCTCCAACTACTTTTGCATTCTTCATACATACACATACATGAAGTTGTACACTTCTTTTGGTTTTTTCAACATGCACTATATTTCATTATACATGCACCATTGATTTTATATATAAAATTGAAGAGTTTTTTTTATCACAACTTTATATGGATCCAGTTTCATCACCATACATGTGTTAGGTATAATTGGATTTCAGTGTTGTTGTTGAGACCCAGACAGTCAGACCTATCAAAAAGGTGTAGGGTAACAGTTTGGATGGTCAGAAAGAGCCACCCAATTTAGACTGGAACCCAGTGGGGGAAGCATCCACAGGGAACGTACCCTCTTTCCCCTACCACCAACCTCTCGGAAGGACTTACGGACCCACATGTTTAACATGATCATACTCTGCATGAACAAAGCGGCAGTTTGGGCAGTGGAGGGAATCAAACTTAGGCCTACTGAGTGCAATTCCCGAGCACATTCCTGAGCGTGAATTCTTGAATGCAATTCCCAAGTGGATTTCAGTGTTGCATGAGTTTATTATTATTATTATTATTATTTTTTGGAGGATAAGATAAACAACTTTATGCAAAATGTTATTCCATTGAAGAAATCAAAATGAGTAGTAGTTATCGCATGCCATATAAACTTAAATGCTATTTGCTTTAATACATGGAAGTGCTAAGTTATACAGGGTGATTAAAAAAAGTTGGGCTAAACTTTACGAGGTGGTAGTACATACCAAACCAACCAAGCATATTTTGGCATAGTTTACCGGGTTGGAAATGTAAAGGCGCCAGTGGGCACTTAATGGTGAAACCAATGAGGTGAGGTAAAAGCACAAGAATGACTTAGAAGTTATAAAATGACATTTAATAAACAATAATTGCAGTAATGGCTCAAAAGAGTGACCACCAACCTGAATGCATGTCTCACAGTGCTGATGGAGGGATTGGTGAACTCTCTCAAATAGACCAGGCATGTTGCGTACTTTGGCAGCAGCGGCCGAAATTCTGACAATGAGTTTCACTTCAGATTCAAGGGGAGTGTCATAGACAAGACTCTTGAGATATCACCATAAAAAGAAGTCAAGACACGGCAGATTGGGTGGTCATGGGGGCTAGGCTATGGGACCACCTCGCCCAATCCATTGCCCTGTAATGCCTTTATGTTTCATTTCCGACCCAGTAAACTATGGTGAAAAATGCTTGGTTTGGTGTTGAAGACCCAGACCGTCCGACTCGTCCAGAGGACTAAGAGCAACTATTTGGACGGCCGGGAAGGGCTTGGTTTGGTGTGTACTACCACCTCGTAAAGTTTGGCCCATCTTTTTTTAATCACCCTGTATATATTTCAAACTAGTGAGATTGCCAAATAAATACTTTATGCATGATATGTGTACACTTAAAATGAGTTTATATCATGAATGAATGGCAAAAAATAGGGATCATGTTAGAATCGTATGTGGTATTTTGGTAAAATAAAAAGAGCTATTTTTGTTGGTAAGAAAAATATCACACAATAGCCCATTCAAAATCTCCATTAGGAGAAAATTTGATTTTGTATACTTTAATCTATAAAAGATATTGCTTGAAATGCAGTATGCAACATAGTAAATATTAAATAAATAATAAATAATTTGGCATCACGTCTGATGTTATAATAGCAAAAATTAAGCACACATTCACAACAGAAGGTCTTTATTTTACTTCCTATAAGGCGTACAAAAGTTTAAAAAAGGGGCCAGAGCACTTTCGAACATAAGTACGCTTTTCATCAGTGGCTACATGGAAATAAAATTTGAATCATTCATATATAGACCAGATATAGCGACAAAATTTACATAAATACAATTTACAAAAGAATCTACGTTTAGGCAAGGATAAACCAAAAACTATAAAACAATTTAATTTTTATTTTTTTTCTAAATTTCGATTTCTGTAATTAAATTGTAAATTAATATGCTGTTCTTTTGTTATTGGAATTTTTTTTGGGGGGGGGGGAAATATAGTTTTCTGTTTATCCTTGCCTAAACATAGATTCTTTTGTAAATTGTATTTATGCAAATTTTGTCACAATATCTGGTCTATATATGAACGTTTCAAATTTTATTTCCATGTAGCCACTGATGAAGAGCGTACTTATGCTCGAAAGCGCTCTGCCCCCTTTTTTAAACTTTTGTACGTCTTATAGGAAGTAAAATAAAAACTCTCTGTTGTGGATGTGTGCTTAATTTTTGCTATAGTAAATATTGTTTATTAGGAAAAGTACTACTGCTTAGTTTTTTGCAACTCAAATTGTGAAACGTCTGAATGTGTCTTCAATCAAAACACTTTAAAACAAAGTTTGAGTTTTTTTTTTATCATAAGTATATCTCATTGAGATTGAGGTCATAACAAAGCCCAGATTTTGAATCCATAAAAAAGTTGTAATTGATTAAAAGTGAGGCCATGTTAACTCTATAGCAAATTTTCATTTGCATAGAAATGTACATGCAATAGCTAAAAAGCAACAACAAATCACTGTGTGCCTAATTATTTTAACCATTAACATCTTTCTCTAAATAGGACAATTTCAAACACATTAAAATCAATATCTATAAAGATGAAATTATGTTTCTGTGTTTGTTTACATCCCATTATTGTATAAAAATAAATTTTAATTGCAAAGCTGAAATGCCATGAAAAGCTGGGTATTTCAGCTAGTTCAATATAAAGTCATACCTCTTTTGCGAGTATTCATGTAGTGTATTCTTCTGTCACCATACTGTGGTTGCCTCAAACCACAATTAGTTAAGGAGTTGCGAGCATGGTCTGGATTTGTGCCAAAATTTTCTCGGTATGATGGATGAGTGAGAGCAAGCTGAGGAAAAAAAAAAAAAATGGTCTAATTAATACTTTATTTTTGCTTGATTTTAAACAAAACATATACTAATGTATCCATTTTGTTATTTATATTAGAATGAGATATAAACCTGTTTTATTATAGAAAAAGAAAAATGAAAACACAATTACAACAAATCCGCAGTTTTTAAATAACATAAGTGCTAGCTCAAATACTTTACCATGCTCACTAAATTCTTCATTAAAATTTGAAAAAAGAATATTATCTGAATATTTCATTCTAGTGAAATGCTGGCCACTTAATTTATATACTCATGTAAAATGATATGTGAAACAACTACTTACTTAATATTTACACATACATATTTTTATTTAATTTTTTGTATTTCAGCAAAATCAATGTTAGAAAAAAAAATAATGATTTTTATGATGTGGTGCTACCAAAAATCAAGATCCTAAAAAAAATTCTTCTCACAAAATACTTAAATCACAATATTTTCAATGATTCACAAAAGAATTTTGATAGAAAATCATATTGCAGAACTTGAATAACATTTATTACAATAACATATTTAGATTATGTTGGTTAATAATATCAATAATACATTACCTGCAAAAGAAAACGATCTTTGAATTTGTATCTAAGTTTAGCTTCGAGGTGAATTAAAGATTGATGAAACCTTAAATGGCATACCAACACTGGAAGAAGCATTGCATGCTGGAAAAAAAGTAAAAAGGAATATATGTATAGAGTATATATATATATACAGGGTGTCCACTGCTCTCGGTGCCCAATGGCTATTTCCTCAACCGTTAGTCACAGAAATACACTTCCAATTGCAAAAATGTTTTACATTTTAAAATCTATTATCTTAGAAATAGTTTAAATCAATAAATGTATTTCTAAAAGAAATACGAAATATAAATGTTTATACGGTCCCCCAGTCCTACCAATTATATTTAGTAAAATCATCCTAGTATAATTTTAAGCAAAATAAAAAAAAAATCTTCCTTTTACAACCAAAATTCACTGAGTAATGAAGCATTAAACTTTATGACTTAAGTCGCTTTTCATGCATAAAATTGTCCCGTTTCAGGCAACCAACCAATCAGGGACTGTATTGATCATTTCTCAGCACAAAAAGTGCTCCAACTTTTAAACAGCTATAAGTTGGTCAATTTTGGTCGTAAGAGGATGATTTTTATTTTTATTTTGCATAAAATTGTATGAGGATGATTTTCCTAAATATAATTGGTAGGACCAGGGGACTGTATAAAAATTTATATTTCACAATTTCTTTCAAAAATGTATTTATTGATTTAAACTCTTTCTAAGATACTAGATTTTAAAATTTAAAACATTTTTGCAATTGGAAGTGTATCTCTGTGACTAACGGTTGAGGAAATAGCCATTGGGCACCGATAGCACTGGACATTCTGTATATATATATATATATATATATATATATATATATATATATATATATATATATATATTAATGTATAGATATATGTAATATATAATGATATATATATATGTATAGAATATATAAATATTAAGCATATCCAATATGCAAATTGACAAAGAGCAAAATTATAAGAAACAGATAACAAAACAGCTGCACTGAGTAATAACAGTAATTTCCAAAAAATATATAGAACATTTAAGAGTAATAATTTTTTACCCTATTCAATTACGATGTTGCAGCATTTATGTAGATTCTGCATTTATAATTATTGTGTCAAAATTTAAGTAATCTTGATCAATAGTCAGTGTCAAAGATTTCTGGGGAAAATACTAGATACTGGACATTTTTGTCTTGTTGACCAGAAATACAGTTAAATATAAATATAGAAAATTGATTGTGATATTATGTACAAGTAATAAATAATTAGAACATAACATAAAATACTCTGCAAATAAATGTAGATAATTGCTTCCAAAATTCTTGGCTTTCCTTCTTCAGTGCAAACAAGCCTAAAGATCAACTCCAAATGACAGCAAAGATATACAGTTTTAGCAAAATGGCTAATACCAAAGACGATAAAACCAACTAAATCAGTATGGTAACATCCCTTAGTGTGGTAAAAGAGAAGTAAAATGAGAAAAAGCCAATGAAATGCAAAAAATATTAACCTAGCAGAACATATTAACCTCAGAAATATAATTCAATGCAGAAAAATAATAAAATAGAACATTAAAAATAATAATTAAACATGGTCATGTCATAACTCTAAGAAAAACAGTGTTACAGACAAATTATTAACCAGATAGTTGGAATTTTTATTAATATAACAAGAAAGATCAATCATGCATAAAACATTGATTATGAAACCCTTTCCAACTGAAATGCAATTTTATTTAAACATTTCTAAAATATAATACATTCAGCGGTGATATCTTTTTAATTATCACAGAACTACGATAATTTATTTTACTTGAAAAGTTAAAACTTCATTGATAAAAAACGAACTTTATTCAAATGATGTCATCGAAATATAAATCATCTGGCTCTCTATGTAAAAGCAGTGAAAATTTCATTCATACACTTTTACTCCAAACTCCAGAGTTAAATAATTTTGATTGAAAAAAATTCGGCAATTCTTATACAACTCATCTTACAATCACTTGTTCACATTCTGCATCCATTAAAATTAGACTTTGTTGCAGAAATAAGTTTGATGATCATTTAAACTCAAAAATATTGTAATTGCATTGGCACAGAATACAGATGCACAAAAAATACACAAAAATAAAGCGGTTTTAGGACAGATGCAACACTAAATATAAACTAAAAAGAACTTTTAAAATCATGATTTTTACTCAGGGAAAAAAAGATGGATGCCATATTTTATTTTGAACTTGTTACATGATCTCTTCATATTAGATGGCTGTAATTATTTTAATTTTTATTTAAAAAACTACCAAACATATTTTACTGAAATTTTTTTTATATATTTTATGGGATAATTTGAATATTTCCTAAAATTTTCAAAGCAATTTGTGAATTTTAATTTCGCTTAAAAAATGTTTGAAAAATTAAGTCCCATAGGGTTCAATGTATTTCATTTTTCAACCCAAGTTCAATCCAAAACTAATTGGGTGATATTATTCATTTACATTCCCATATATCCCACAGGTCTCAGCAACATACTAAAATTTCATTTAGATAAAGTCATTTTTACAGTTATCATGCAAACGTATAGACAGGCAGAATGAACAAAGTCATAAACACTTTTCAACTATGTTGTAAAGTGTTAAGCTTCAAACTCAAATCAATGACTAACAATCCAGTAGTAATTAGTGATTAAATATTTTTTGATTTTGGACATAATTTTGATGGTCTTTTAAGTGGTACTTTATGCCACATTTAGTTTGACTAATATATGATAGTATGCATTGAAAAAGAATTTGATGCATGTCCCAATTATTGAGATTCTTAATGGAATCCTTAAGAGAAGAAAAACTCATTTTATTGACATGGGGGAAAATCATTCTAAGGTCAAACTTTCTGAGAACTTTAGTACTTTTATGACTAATTTTTGGATAGAATGAAAGATAAATACTATTACTAAACACTCTGACTGGATCCTCCTTGCTCTATGGTGGTTTAGAAAATTTGTTAAAAGCACAATCAAAATTTTTAGGAGAGAATCCACTATCTAAGGTAGTGATTCCCACACTTGTTATTGTCTTTTACTCTTAAATTAACTGTTTGTTTTTACCATGTGTTTGGCGTAGCATATCCTTTTTGGATTTTGTGCTACAAAACCCAATCAACCAACCAACTAACCTAACCAGGGTTTTACAAGCCAGTACCAATGGTTCTGCGAGAATTATCAAAGGTTGTAAAAAAGTACAACTTGCCACTTTTTTGTTATTGAGTAAAAAATTTAAATTATAAGTTTGGTCTGATCTATTAATAAATAATAAAACATTTTGAAAGATTAACTTGGTTAGATATTCCTATGATACTTAAAATTTAACCAGTGATAATTTTGCTTGGGAAGATAAATTTTCTTGAAGTGGAAAATGTTTGTAGCAGCAAGGAATTCAGTTGACATTAAAGAACATTGCCAGTACTCCCCTCACATCCCATAGGGTAGCCAGATAAAAATGTTGTAAAAAAAAAAGTTAAAATATAAAAGTTAAAAAAAAAGTTAAAATATATTATTCTTAACAAGACATAAAAGTGTAAATCTATCATAAAACAATAATATGCATCTTGTTATTTGTTAACAAATTAATGAAAAACAATTATATTAACACAAAATCCTTACAAAATATATATATCATCTAGTAAGCCAGATGTAAAGCAAAAATGTTTCTAATTTTATTATTAACAGTAATTAATAAACAGAAATTAGCAATAAATATTATTTTAATATTTTATTCAAAAGCATGAGTTAATAATTATTTATGAACTTTACCATATTATACATCTATTTTATAATTCAACCCTATATAACCTTGCGTCAGCCAAGCAGGGGTTCTGCGAGATTTTACGAAATCCTTTAAGGGTTCTACAAGATTTTCCCAAATATTTCAAGGGCTCCGGCAAGCAAAAAAGGTTGAGAGTCATTGATCTAAGTTTGTTTAAAAAATTAAGCAATTTAATAAGAAGTAGAGCCTAATTTAATAACAAAGTAGACTTAAGTATTAAATATGTCTAGTTTGTGATTGAGGGGATGACAAGGATTATTATGAGGAGGTAAGGTAACTGCAAAATGTTTGCATTAAACTGTGGTTATAAATGAACTTTAACTGCAAATAACAAGCACATCTAGGAAAGAAAGACAATTATTAAATGTTATCTTATAGGTAAACTGAATACAAGAATCAATAGAATTTCTAATGGAAAGAACACTGTCAAAATCACTATCGGACTGGTCAAGGAGATAAAAACAATCATCAACCTAATGAATATAAAATAGAAAGTGAATAAGATTAAAGACTGAAACTTTAAAACTGTGTATGTAAATGTCATACAAAAATGAACTTAGATGATTACTCATAGCCAAGCACTCAGACATTCATCACCTTGAAAGACGAAGCTGTTCTGAGACAAGCACATATGTAGTAAAAAGATAAAAAGATAAAGTCATCAATTTCAAATACAAAGAACTGAAACTCCTGTAACATTTCCCCAAGTCATAACAATAACCTCCAATAAGAACATTAGTGAAAAATAACTTGAATTCAAAAGAAACTATAATACAATTATCTAATTTGAAATAGAAAATTTTGCTGATAAAATCATAAGAGTTCTTAGTAGTATAGATATTGCTAGACAGCAAGGAAGAAAATCGAGAAACAAATCTACATTGGCTATATAGAGGCAGCATATGGGAATAGCAAATAATATTCTTTATTTTAGCTATGGCTAAATTAATCAACTCACTAATTAAATTACTACTCATTTTTTACTTTTTCATATTAATTCTAGAAAAAATATAGTTTTCCCAAAACTTTTCAAATTCAAGATTTTGATGGGAAAACATACTTTAAGACATTCTGAACATAACATTTTGAATACTTTTGACAAGATGCTTATCTGTGTATGCCTGCAAGCATTGGCCCAATTACTCAAGAATAGATGCATATATTGCTATAAATTTTATTTACAAACACATTATATAAATAAAAAAAAAACTAGAACATGATAGAAAATTTTGTAATTTATATGATTAGAACACAAATTATTTGAAATTAAAATTTTTTTAGCACCATTCTTTAGTGAAACAATGGTGATTCATGAAACAATGATAATAGTATAGTTAATGCAGAAAACTGATAGTTTGAACTACATTATGCATGCAAAAGGCATTAAAATAAAATATATTAACACAAATTAGTTGAACACATTCAATTCATTGGCCTACTGCTAACTTCAGAAGAAAAAAATATATTAATTTAAGAATTTTTTTTAAAAGATCATCTTTAATAAAAGCTTATAAAAAGATATAATTTTCTTTCCTTCATGCTGATTGTGGTGATGCAAATGAATTTCACTGATACTGATACAAATGAACTTCATTGATACTGATTGTGATACGGATGAACTTTATTAATACTGATTGTGGTACAAATGAACTTCAGTGATACTGATTGTGATACAAATGAATGAAAAAAAAAAATTATATACATATAGAATATATGAATAGAATCTCAAACTCCAAATGGAGTAAATTGGGGCCTCAAACCCAGATGTATTTCATGTGTATTTTCTTGATTGTGGCCTTTTCAGAAACTAGAGTAGTTATACTTTATGTTTAAAATATATAAATTTAAAATTCAAAATTATATGTAACTGGTTAAATTTTAAATTTCTTTTATTAGTAAATATATTATATTTTTAAATTTTACAAATAAAAAATGAAATGCTCCAAAATATTTTTTGATATTTGAAAATAATTTGAGAATTTTAATTTCAAGAACATTTCAAGTTAAATATTTTTTAATGTTTATAAATATTTGAATATTTTGGAATATTTGAATTAAAAGAAATAAGTTTATATAAAGACAATTATTTGACTTTAAGGTCTTTTCAGTGTCATAGCAATAATTCTAATAATTATCGTTCTAATTATTCAAATTAATTTTTAATAATAAATTAATATGAAAATATTTCTGTTTTTATTTAAAAGTAAATAAATAGACTTAAAATTATTTTTAAAATTTAAAAACAGGGCAAAAATTCCTGTGGCCAAGTCTACATAATAAGTTTTGCATGTCAATTAAATTACTTTATCAGTATATTTCACTTACTGCTGCTTGTGAAACATATGTGTAAATATGCGCAAACACATATGCACAAATGTGTAAGAATTCTTTAATTCTAAATGAATATACTTTGTTTGATTATCCCATTAGCTTCACATACTGTAATTTGTGAACACTTTAAATAGAAGCTTTTCGTAACACACCTTTTGACAACACTTTTTGTTGATATTATTTCTTCCTTCCATTTAGATGGCATTTAGTCTGTTTGGGAAAAGTGTTGGAATAAAAATTGTCGCTCTAAGCCAATTTTTTTATCAACTCCATTCGTATATATTTGCTTTCGTATATATTTGCTTTCATATATATTTTATATATTTGCTAATGATACTGAAATAAATTACTTATGCAAATTTTGTTTAGTTTAGAGATCTATTTCCATTATAAGTAATTGTATTTGTTCCGCCTAACAAATAATGTTGATATAAAAAAAGATTTGCTAAAGTGTCAACTCTACATCTGTCAACTCTGCAATCATAAATTAGTTATGAAGTTGACAAATGGGTTGTGAAAATGATGACTAATAGATCATGCTTAATAATTTATATTACTAGGGGCACCACCTCTATTCACTTTGTTCCCCAACCCCCAAAACTCTTCATATTAGTTTTCCAATGTTTTCAGTACTTCAATAATCCAGATGCCTTTATTTCCCTTAGTTAAATAATTACCTATAATCATTTAAAAGTTTATGTAATTACATGTAATGTTATGTAAACTACCCATAACGATTGAACAGTTTATGTAATTTGAGTATGTAATTTTTAAACTCCATATTATATTTTAAAATATTATTTTTGCTTGTAATTAAAAAGTATTTGATTCATAATATTCAAATGCTTTGATTTGATATGTTTGACAATTCAATGCTCCTTAATATCATTTGTTAAGCAAGTCAGTTAAAAGGAAAGTAATTTCATAAGTAAGATTCATGCATCGCTAAACACATTCATTTCAATTAAAATAAGTGAATTAAAGGGAAAAATTATTTTATAAAAATAGAGAACATACTTGTACTATATCACTCATAATTCCAGTTTTGTAAAAATTCTTGCCACTAACCACAATTGTAACATCTCGTTTTAAATCACTAAATTATGAAAAATGAGCATAAATAAAAATTAGACAAGAATTTATTGAAATTCAAACATTATGATTAGCAAAACTAATAGAAGACATATCAGTTACAAAATTTATTTACAATATCAAAGAACTAAACAAGCATAAATCTAGCCATCATTTTATAACAATAAGCATACGTTTATAACTAAAAACTGAATGCATGCATATCATCATTAATATTTACTAGTGATACCTATGGGCATTCTGCCCTACCAGCAATTTCAAAAACTAGTTGAATGATATACAGGGTGAGCACACTTTCCTTTAAAAAAATTTCAAGTACTTTTCAAGGACTTTGAAGTACCATGCAATTATTTTTCAAGGACATCATTTATTCTGTATTATGAAGTTGTACATGCTACTGGGAGAAAAAATCATAGCAAACTAACATTATTGTTTAATGTTGCCGTTGAGGAAATTTTTTTGGGGAAAAAATGATTAGAAAAATTTCAGCAACAGCGTAACAGCTAGGGAAATTTCCAAAGGAAGCAGAACTTCTCAGAAAAAACATAATGCTGTGAATCTGCAGAACACTTTCAACCCTGTCCTTTTCAAGCACTTTCAAGGACTTAACCAAGAAAATGGGAATTTTCAAGTACTTTCAAGGTCTTGAAAATGTTAATATAAAATGCAAGTACTTTCAAGGTCTTGAAAATGTTAATATAAAATGCAAGTACTTTCCCAATTTTCAAGCACCCATTTGCACCCTAGATGTATGTTCTACATAATCATTATAAAAAAATAAAAAATCAGGGATTTGTTTTCAGAAAGTGGCAAACTGGCAATCGCTCAATTTTGATCTGATTGTTCAGATAGTAATAAAATATCATCATGCATTTGTTTATAAAAGAAATTATAATAAACGCTAGAAACCATGACAAAGTCTTTTAATAATTAGATACATAAAATTACATCGTAACTCCTTCAATAAATATGTTACTGTAGTGAAAGAAGAGAGAACATCAGAGTTTTCTCCTTTATACCTAATAGTTAAATCTTTGGGTTGACTTAAATTATCATATTATACTTTTTTATATATTATAAAATATTATACTGTTTTTTGGGGAGAGGGGGGGGGGGGGGACAATGATAATTTTTAGAAAAATTATAGTAGTGTAGTTTATAGGGGAAACTAATAGTATGAACTTCATATTATTTTAAGGATATTAATATAATGTGTTAATACAAATCAGTTAAAATGCATATAATTAATTCATCAGCTTGATTGACTCACCAGATTCAATTTTTAAGTTTTTATAAATTTTTAAAGAAATTAAGTAGATAACACTTTTGAAACACATTAACATTTTACAATAATAAAGTCTGGATATTTTTTGAAATAATCTTTAAATCATGGGACCATAATAGGATCAGTATAGAATTTAAATTTATAAGAAAGTTGGAGGACATTCTTACTTATGATGTAGGTTTTGCATCTAAGAGATTCGCAAAACCTAACATAGCTAATCAAGATATATACTTTAGCATTGCTTGATCACAAATACTTCCACCAGACTACTAGTACAATACTCATATTTATTGACATTCTACTTGATAAGAACAATTTACATTAAATGGAGCAATAGATACGGTGAAATATGTAGCAAAATGTTTCATTACTTCTAATGCTTTTAAATTAATCAGGAGTAAATACCACCATGTCACCAATGATTGAGAATTAATTGTAAGAAACACCAATAATAATTGTGAATGATAGCAAAAAATACCACTATGCACAATATGGGAATACATTAATTAACACATTGCAAGTCATGACAGCAAAATATAAAATTATTTTAATACAAATATGTTAAAAAGGAAAAAAAACATACTTTTCCATTCTCATTTCTTGCAACCTTGTCTCCTTCCGCAACAGAGCATGCCTATCTATATATGTCACTTTTGGCTTATTTGCTAAGAGGTGCCTAAATTTTACATATTCTCTCCAGGCCTTTTGATAGCTAACAAAAAAGATTAATCATGTATAAAGCATTGATTATGAAACACTTTACAACTGAAATGCAATTTTATTTAAACATCTCTAAAATGCGATACATTTAGCGATGATATTTATCATAATATGATATCATAGTACAATAATTTATTTTACTTGGAAACTTAAAACTTCATCAAAAAAGGCAATGCTATAAAATAGCTTGCTTCTCTATCTAAGTAAAATCAATGAATATTCCAGACTCCAGAGCTAAATAATTTTGCATTAAAAAATTCAGCAATTCTTATACAACTCATCTTACAATCATTTGCTTTGTTTACATTTTGCATACATTAAAATTAGGCTTTATTGTAGAAATAATCAAAGTTTAGTGATCATTTAAAATAAAAAATATTGTAATTGCGTAAA
Organism: Amaurobius ferox; assembly: GCA_951213105.1. NCBI lineage: Eukaryota > Metazoa > Arthropoda > Arachnida > Araneae > Amaurobiidae > Amaurobius > Amaurobius ferox. The sequence continues at coordinate 104,037,439 of OX578135.1, forward strand.
CACAAAATTTAGAAGCACAGGTAATATGCAAAAATAAAGTGGTTTTAGGACAGATGCAACACTAAATATAAATACAAGAAAGATCAATCATGCATAAAGCATTGATTATAAAACACTTTCCAATTGTAATTTTATTTAAACATCTCTAAAATGTGATACATTCAGCGGCAATATTTTTTAAATTATCACAGAACTACAATAATTTATTTTACTTGGAAAATTAAAATCACGGAGGTGAAAGTACGTTCTAATTCCATGCTTAAAACTTCATTCAAACTTTATTCAAATGATGTCATCGAAATATAAATCGTATGGCTCTCTATGTAAAAGCAGTGAATATTTCATTCATATACCTTTATTCAACTCCAGAGTTAAATAATCATTTTTTGTGTGTCCTAATCCATGCAGCGATGTACAAAAAAGAATATAAAATTTAGTACAAGGTTCAATTTCTCATTGTCCTATAAAGGCATATTATGGGATCAATTCATTCATTAATCTAATACTAGAATTGTAACACAATTTTGTTAGTTATAGGAAGTAGAATGCAAAACACAATCTTTTCAAGCAATTTATCAATATTTTTATCAAAATCATCTGGGAATTTCAGATTTATCCAATGTTTAATTGCTTCTGCAACATTTGCATCACCACTTTTGCAAAAATTAATCAGTTCACATACAGGATTGAAAAACTTCATTGCATCCTGAACATTGTTAATAAAATTCATAAAGCAGAAAGCTAAAGAAAAAAAATCCCAGTGCAGTATATTTTAACTGTCAACAGTAGAATACAAAAGTAATACATAAAAAACATGAAAAAGGTATTGAAAATGTTTTTTATTATAGTTGAATACCCCTTTTTGTGGAATTTTACTAATAGCTTACTTTTTGAAAAATTAGTTGCATTAAAGTTGCTAATCAAAGATAGTGAATTACTTTACAAAACAGATTTTGTGCAGCAACTGTTGCTATACAATTTTGTTTTACTCAATCCTTGTTTTAACTCCTCGACATCTCATATAATAATAACATATATGCACCATGATTTTAACCTTTCTTCAGACAAAATGTAACATGATTAATTAAAGTAATAAAAAGATGTACACTCTTAGCTTATTCATTATACAATATTAAAGTTGAATATTGTTTTGTAAAAGTATGTAATTAAACTTTAAAAAAATACAATTAAAGAAAATAGGAAAACTAGATACAAGTATGGAAAACAAGGAACATAAATAAGAAAAACTCATTGGTGTACTGAGAATCATGCACAACTATGTATGTAACATAATGCCACACAACAGTTGGAGCATGAAACAATGTATTATTTGCTTGAAGTCACATTTAAACTGTTTTATCAGTTTACACAACACAAACACATATTTAAATATAGTTTAATATTTTAAGTACACTTACGAAGGATTTCCTGCATAACTTAGTTGAGGGGGACGTACCCCAAAATGAACAACAACAGGAAACTCATCGTTGTCAGGATCATCCCTATCCAACTGATCCACTCGAATGGAAGATGGTTTCATACTGGGGCAAGTCACAATCATACCTTTAACTTCATCTGCTAACTTCTGCCAATCCTTAGTAGGTAGCTTTGAAATCTTATCTAGACGACTTTCCTTTATCAATATCTTGTTCTTATCTAACAAGTATTTTAAGACATGAGAATTTGCTAGAAGCTCTTTTCCACCATCTGAAATAAATATAACTTGTGAAACAAAGTAAAATGACATATGCATGATAACAGGATCAAAATGTAATAATTTTGTTGACTTTCAAATATTATTATATTGAAATAAACTTTTTATTTCCTGTTGATATCAAATTATAGTGCCACCTTGCATTAAATGTTTCTACAATATTTGTATTGAAGCTACAATAATATTGATGTGGCAATAGATTGCTATTTCAAAAAATGAATGCTTTTTTTTTTGTCTGCAATAAATTTTTAAATAATATGAGAGTCAGTTTCAAGTTTTTGCATATAGCACAGGGTTCGAAAATTCTATTGCTCAACATGCCCAGGGCATATAAAAATTCCAATCAGGTATGTATTATTTTTTACTACATGCCCAGCATGAAAGAAAATTTAGTGAACACTTTTTCTCTTTTTAACTGTGCGATGAAGAATGAGAAGAAATTTTGCAGATGAGATTAAACTTCAGTTTTCACTGTCATTTTGGAAATATTAAAAGCAATTGATTTCCTATTTTTGATGTACACTGACTTCCAAAAGTTAAGCATGCAATGCAAATTTTCATTTTTCGAAAGTGTATTTGAATTTGAGTAGCTGAAAATTGCTGCAGATGAAGATGGCAGTATGCAAATATCATATGTTACAGACAATCATGATTGACTGTTTGGTTATATGCTAATTAGGAAGTCATTGAAGATGCCAGCATTCTGAAGAATTTGAGGAGGTGCATTTAAATGCTGATACGAAGTATTTATAATTTTTGTAGGATTATTTTTGATAATATTCATGCTTCATCGGTATATTGCTATAGTAGCCAAGCGCAATCAACGAGCGACCTCCACAACTGTTACATCCATGGTTGCAGCGGCACTTTGTAAGAGAATATCTGCCAGTACTGTGTGCTGAAGGCTCCACGTGAAGGGACTGTATGCCCGAGTACCACGCTTTCAAGATTAAAGTGGTGTCATCAACATGTCAATTGGACTGTCTCAGATTGGTGCAATGTCCTGTTCACAGACAAGCCCAGATTTGCCCTGGAATCAGTTGATAAGCGTGTAAGGGTCTGGAGAAAACGAGGCACATACAATCAGGCCAAGAACATCATCGAACATTACGCATTCACAGGTGGCAGAGTCATAGTGTGGACTGGAATTTCAATGGGATGGAAGTGGGTAGAAGACATTTTTTTATGGTGCCTAATCAGTGTTGGCATGATTTAAATCAATTGATTTAAATCATGATTTAAATCTAGATTTAAATCAACTGATTTTTAAAAAAAAATCATTGATTTAAATCAAATTTTTTGATTATGCTTTTTTCTTTTCTACTTTTATAAAATCAATTACTTGAAGGTAAAATTGTAAGGAATTTAATAGTGGTCAACATCAGAGTTGGCATAATGCGAAATGATTTAGAAGGAAAAGATTTAAATCTAATTACATATGGGTGTTCTGCCCATGTGTTAAACTTATTGGCAAAAGATCTACTAAATAAAACTATCAGTGATCATATTATACAAATAGTGAAATATTTCTGAAATACTCATCTCCCTAAGGCTTGGTACAATAATGAAAGCGGCAGTGCATTAGTTCTTCCAGTAGATGTAAGGTGGAATTCCTATGTTGATTGCTTTCAATCATACGTAAAAAATTGGTCGAAAATAGTAAAAGTATGTGAAGATGAAGAGCACCGAGAAGACATAAGTTCTGATATCAAAAGAAAAGTAATGGACTTAAATATTAAAAGAAATGCAGAGCAAATGATTGAAGTTTTGAAACCCATTGCTTGTGTCCTGGATACAATCCAAAAAGAGGTCAGTTCCCTTGCCGAATGCATGCGTCAATGGAAAATTTGGGGTAAAAAGTTAGAAAGAGTGTTAGATAAAGATGGAATTAAGAAATATAAAGCAAGATACCAACAAGCAATTAATTCATGCCATTTTGCAGGGGTTTTATTAAGTCCCTCTGTATTAAATCAAGATGAAATTTCAGTTAGTGTGGATGAAAAGAATCAAGGTTTAGAATTCATTATGGAAAAGTGTCCAAATCTTGTCAGCATTGTAGCCAAATTCCAAGCAAAATTTGGCCCATTTCAAAAATCACCATTACTTGATCAAAAAGTTACGGCTACAATGACTGATTACGATTGGTGGAATTCGTTTTATGTAATGGGAGGTAAAGAGAGTATCACAGAACTTGAAATCCAGTTTATCTACCAACTAACAACAGCTGTGGCTTCATCTGCTGGAATAGAAAGACAGTTTTCTTCTTTTGGTTTAGTTCATTCTAGCCTTCGGAACAAATTAGGAATGGATAAAGCATCGAAACTTGTGTTTTTAATGAAACAATTAAATCCTTAATTAATTTGTTTAAAAAATATTGAAGAAATTCTGATTTTTTTGTTTTTTAAATTAATATAATTTTTCATTATATGAATATTTAATTTGTTCTTTAAATTTTACCATTTACTAATTAATTCATTACAAAATGTTTAAATTTATCTCTTATTTAGTTTGCACTTTCCAATTACAAAATAATAGAATGTCTTTAGATTAAAACATAGATATTTATTTTAAGGTAATAAGTGAGTAGAATATACTATATAGTTAACAAGTTATTTCTTATAACAAATTGCAGCACTGTATGTTGCAAAAAATATAAAAACACAACATTAATTAAAAATAAAATTCTAAAAAATCAAATAAATCCGATTTAAATCAAAAACATCTGATTTAAATCAAATAAATCAGATTTTTTTGATTTTTTAAAAAAAATCATGATTTTTTTCCAACCCTGTGTCTAATGCTTATATCTGCTGATGTTACCCACTAAACCAGCATTTTCCAACCTGTGTTCTACAATGTAATAATGTCCAAAAGATTTTCTTCAAATAAATAAAAAAAAACTTAATTTTAACTGCATAATAAAAGACTCCCGATATTTTGATGTTAAAATAATGTTAGTGTATTTTGCAATAGAAATGTCAAAATTTTTTAGATTACACACAAAATAAACAAATTAAGAAACACCACATTAGACTTTTTTTTATTTTAGGGTTTTGCTATAAAATTAAATTTCAAAAAGGGCTCTATGACTAAAAAAGTTAGAAAAACACTGCACTAAATTATCTTACCTACTTCTACAACCATTCCCAAACAAAGTTAAGACTTCTTTGTTTCGCTCTAATTTTTTCATTTTTTATATTTTGTTTAATTTTATTACTTTTTTTCATATACTCATTAACCCTGAGGACTTAAAAATTCAACTTCTTAAAAGCAAGCAAATCAAGGCTTCAAACTGCATTGTACAAATTACCTCACTATATCTGGAACCTTACCTTACTAAATGCAAGCTCATTTATATACAGGTTCTACTATAAGTTCATTTATAAAAATTTAAAATATTTTTACTTTCCCTACATACATAGTATAATGTATAGGGAAAGTATTGTGACAGGGGTCGAAAATTCAAATTAGAGGTTTTGATGGAAGAATACGTTTTATGCATCCCTGAACTAGATTGAGTATTCTCGAGGTGATGTTTGTGTGTGTATGCTGTTAGTGTGTGTATATGTATGCTTAAAACCCCTGTACATGATCCAAAAAGTTGAATCAATGAATTGATTGTTCAAGTTCTGCCTATACAACTTTCAAGTTACAAAAGGTAATTTATTGAATGAAATATTTTCTACATTTTCGCAAACTTAGTCTAGTTACACAGTTCAACTTCTTGAACATGCAATTTTCTTGCCATTTTGTCCACAGTTAGCATGTACTCCGTCGATTTTGTTGTTGTTTATTTTTGCTTGCTTCATTATAATGTGTAAATATATTTCTCTATTTTTGTAAATAGGTTGCTTCTTTTTTTATGTGTAAGTGCCATACTTTTAAATTATAAATATTTTCTTTTTTAACATTTACAATGTCAGATGAGGCAATATTAATGACTTTGAAAAAGAAAAAGGAAAATTATATCATGAAAATAAATGCCTGTTAAATAAAATTTAAGCAATTTGATATAAATTTCACTAAATATGAAATTGTATAAACTATTATTATGAGCATAACATTTTAAATCAATGCTAGTGGCACTGGCACCATCTATGTATGAGTAATATAAACAAATCATCATAAATTTATACTTTATCATTTATTTTTTTTAATTCTCTTATGACAATAATTGTGAAGAAAGTTACATTTTAATGAAAAAAAAATTGAATTTTTAATTTTGAGATCATTCTCTCTCTGTATAATTAAAGATAAATAAAGTCCCTATAGGGTTTTAGAGAAAAGAAAGTAACAACAATGTTCGAAAAAAAGTTAAAATTAAATACACTAAATGCAAATTAATTAAATTTTAAATACTAAGTAGTCAATTAATTAAAAATGTATAAATAAAGTAGTCAAAGAAGAAATTCATGCACAAGTATCACAAGGTCAGTGAAAAAATATAAAAACGGATATTAATGCCATATTCAGTAAGCATTCTGATAGGTCAGTTATAGTACAAAAATTGCACAATCTTTGAAATTGCAAAGGTTCATTCAAGAAGTTATATGCAAGAAGTTTGCAGTTCAACTTCCATTTTACATGATGCAAGTATGCACAATAAGTTGACAGTGCAATTTATTGATTCATCATCATGTACAGGGGATTTTTGCATCATCTGCAGGGGTCTTTAGTGTGTGTGTATTTTAGTATATGTGTCAGTGAGTCTGTGGAAGCGATATCTCACTGCTTAATGGCATGATTTGTAAAGAATTTGATACAATTACTACAAACAGTGAATATTGAATTGATTTAAAACCCTATTGATTTTAAATATGACCAAATGTTCAGAATACTCACCAATTTTGTAAGGAACTTTTGAAAAACATCATTGAAAAATTAGGCCCTTTAATAATGTTAAATGAATAATTCTTTATTCATTTAACATTATATAAGTGAAATATAAGCAAAATAGTTTTATATATTGTCATCCAGAAAATCATCAAACATTAATGAACAATTCAATATTAAAAACATTGTGCCATGGATCTTGTATAGTAAAAAGAAGAAAAAAAATTCTCTAAACACCCAACCGCAATTGCACATGTTACACTGCAGAACAAGCAAGATATCATTTGATAGGGATTGTCTTCTATAAATATCAATATTCAAAATTTGCTTAAGAGGCAGTCTTCATAGTTAATCAATATTCATAAAAATTATGAATAGAAACAGATGTTAATTTTGATACCAATAGATGCAGCTGCATCTGAAACATCTGTATACAAAATTTCAGTTTTACCTGTGCCATATTGAGATATCAAATTTGATTATTTAATTCAAAATTTGATTTGACACTTATTCCCTAAAGTGTCGAAAGAAATTCCTCATAAATATAAAAGAAACAGAATTACATATAAAGGAGTTTTGCAGTTTTTGTATTTTATATTGTGTTTGCTATGTAGAAAACACTGAATTCGATATCCAGGGTTATTTTTGGCACATCCTGTGATTACTTAGGCCACAGCAGGATTAATTAGAACCATGACAAACACCCAGCCCTCGGCAGGATTAATTAGAACCATGACAGACACCCAGAACACTGCTCATCTATCTCATGCAGGGATTGAACCCCACCACTCACAGAACAGCCAGCAAGTGCTATTGTGAACTTAATTTTTTTTTATGATCTTTGAAACTTTAGTGTTCAATGGCCGGTTTCTTGCGTTCAGTGTCTGTCTTCACATTCTAAATTTAGAGAGCTATATACTCCGCCATTGAGGATAAGCATGGGGGGAACTAAGGAGGGGGCATGTGACCCAAGTGTTGATAACACATAGTGCCAAACTTTTACTTTGCCGTGGGTGAAAATAATCCTAGCTCCACTGCTAGGATAAGAATAACTAAATATTAATAATTTCTTTGAAATCCATTGCATAAATATTGTATTACAAAAATATAAAATTTATATTACAAACAATATATAGATGATTTAAACAGAAAATATTTATGTTTCTACAACAAACATCATTTATAATGCATTGATTAACACATGACAGTTTTTCTTAACAAAAAAGGTAAGTAAATGAATAATAACATCATACTAAATCAAACATAAAGTTAATAATGAAATATCAAATTTTAAGCAAAAAGTTTTACTTTTACTACACTCTAATTAGAATAAAACCTCAGACACTTTTTGGAAAACCATCTATGATTAAAAACATTGAACACCGCACCTAACTCATCGATGTTTCAAAAACAACAACTACCTATGTTGTTGAGATGTTGAGACCCAGACCGTCCGACCTACAAGAAAGGTGTAAGGTAACCGTTTGGACGGCCAGGAAGTGCTACCCAATTTAGACCAGAACCCAGTGGGGGAGACATCCACAGCGACCGTACCCTCCTTCCCCTACCACCAACTTCTCGGAAGGACTTACGGACCCACATGTTTAATGTGATCGTACTCCGCATGAACAAGGCGGCAATTGTGGCAGCATGCAAATCCAGTGCGCAAACCACCGGGCTACCGTGCCCGAAATTTGCCAACAGCACGCGGTGTTCCCAGGTGGTCACCCACCCAAGTATTAACCGTGCCCGATGCTGCTTGACTTCGGTGATCTAACGAGAACCGGTGTTTTCAGCACAGTAGGGCCGTTGGAACAACTATGTTGAAGACCTAGACTGTCCGACTCATCCAAAGAACCCACAACTATAGTTGTGTAACACTAAAACAAAACTTCCACAAAATGTGGCATAAGCGACATCACATACTGGTGGAATAAAATTATCAGATCAGAATTCACCCTTTCTGCTGCAGAGTTCAATTTTTAGACACACCCTTAACGGTTTTTAAGGATTTTCTAGATCAATTTTGGGTCTTTTTATATTATTTTCTTTTAAAATTTTTTTTTTTGATGAATCTAAATACGTAATGATCAACAGGGAGTCAGTGGCATTGCAAGGGAGGGTCATAACCCCCAAGAAACCATTGAATTTTGAAGAAATGATATATGGAGAAATAGAAAGCAAAATACTTGGTGCTCCCCCCCAGAAATTTTTACTGGTGATGCCACAGATAGGAGTTGCCCTTGAAGATTTTGGAGTTTGCTAAGATGACTATGAAGATGGCCCCCCTTATGAAATTTTAAATATTGATATTTGTAGAAGACAATCGCTATTGAATGGTATCTTTCACTTTGTTCTGTGATATAAATTGTACAATTACAGTCAGGTGTTCCATTTTATTTATTTATTTATTTTATGATTGTACATCATTAGTTTGCTGTGAAAGAAGTAAATTCATTGTGTTACATAAGAAAAGTCATGTGCTGCCCACCGCAGATTATTTTTTATAGGGTGCAATATTTTTATTTTTCTAGATGCCTCATATATTAATGTCACTTCACATGCATAAAATAGGAATATATAAAGAGCTAAAATTTACCTTTAAGTTCTCTTGAAAACCGTGGCATAAAATGAAAGCGAGGACATCCATCAGGATCATCATGGGCTTTCCAATTTACATCAACTAATTCCAAAATTTCGTTTAGAAGATATTGACTGAATAACTCAAGGCCTTGAACAGTAAAGTTCTTTGGAAAGTCTTCTTCAATGTACAAGATTGTGTATTCATAATTAAACCGAATAACTTTGCAATTAGGTAGTTTGGGCAATGGAGAGTGAGAAAATATAGAGAAGCCTTCAAAGTAATACTTATTATCATCATGAATTATAGTAGTTGGATTATCCGTCTGATAAGAAAAAGAAAACAAAAAATTATAAGCTTCTATTTCAAGCTTTTATTGAATTTGTAGAAAAACATGAAGATAGTATAAACTTATTATAATTTACAATATAGCATAGTTAAGCAAATATATTAGTACTGACAAAAATTCAAACTGCTGCTTGTAAGATACTTACAGGACTTACTTTATAAAAGCAAACACATGTCAATTAGGTGAGTCATCTAACTGACATATGCTTGCTTTTATCAAGGAAGTTCTGCAAATTCAATAAAACTATGATTCTGTATTGGGTAAGGTAATCATTTCTTTTTCTTGGGGTTTCCAGGGATGCAAGACCGTTTTTTTAGAAGGCCCATTCCATACTCCAAGTAGAAGATGACTGCTTTGATGGAGTATATAAATTCTTTTAACAGGATTTCAACCCATTATGCCCTAGAACAGTGCTTCTCAACCTTTGAGACTGTGGGACAGTAAAGTATCTTTTTATAAAACGAGGGCCAGGTCCCAACAAATTTACTCGTAAATATCTTTCTAATTCAAAAATTTATAATATTATCCAGTATGAAATATATTACTGTATTATTAAATTTATTTTACTGATGGTGGTTTGAAAAAATAAACAGTATATAGAGAAAAAAAAATATTTATCCATTGTAATTCATCATAAAAGTCTCTTATTCATTAAAAATTTAAATGTGGCTTGGTAAATGACATTTGCTACACAGATGCTATTTAGGCATTCTGGTTCTAAGCTTTTGACAAGTTCATGAATATTATTATCCTTAAACTATTTCACTATGAAATATTTAAAAATACTTAAAAATATATAAAAATACTTAAAAAACTAAAACAACAAATTTCTTGTGACCCAGTATATTGATACCAGGGCCCGGTACCGGGTCATGGTCCGGCAGTTGAGAAACACTGCCCTAGAAGGATGCAGTATTCCATCCTCTTACATTATGCTGGGAATTGGCACTGATGAAGAGGTGCACTCTAACATAAGCAGCCACAGCACGGTCTGATGTGGATATTAACTGGTTTTAATTCTAATAACAAAATATAATTTCCAGTCTCATATTCATTATTTCATAATTATGGAAGAAATACTGAATCGGAAACAAAATTAAAATGGGACACAAAGTCTTATTCAGGGACTGCCCCCTCAGTATTGGGCAAAATTTGCTTATTTTTACTATCTTTTATAAAACGATACAATTATTCTAATGCTATTATAAATAAAAACTTTGACAACCAAAACATACATTTTACTTGTTTTATTATAATTAACTTGAGGCTCCATCTAGTGGCTCTACACTTAGCTTCTTTTTAATATAGAGATATACTCTTAAATTAATGTTTTGTAATCACAGCTACTGAATTTCTAAGGTATAAGATTTCTCCACAATATGATACAATTAAGCTTTTTTAGAAACAGAAAATGTTGTAAATTACTTCAGGGCGTAGTTTTGAAAACATCTGTAACACTTTTCTAATGAATGTCTTCTTAAAGTATGTAAATACTATACAAAACAGTCCACAGTTCATTGTGTGTTGCATCTTGGAATTAAAATATTGAGGCTGTTTTTGCATTTTTAGAAAAATGTTATTGCAAAAATAACAAAACAAATTAATTAAAAAAAATTCTGGCAACAGCTTATTTTATAATTGCTAACTTATCATTTGCTGTAGTTAAATTTTGTCTATTTTAAAAATGGCACACGTAAACAAACTTTGGATTGAAAGCTACATTTTTGCTCTTTCCGAAGAGAAATAATCTTATGTAATTAAAAAAATGTTGTGAAAATTACGAAATTCACATTTCCAAATGCAAAATAAGCAATATTATTAATAATAAAAGGAAAAAGCATAAAAAATTTCTTTCAATCGGGAAAAGAACAAGGAATGAATACCCAAAGAAGGTACGTACATTTATGACTATTTCAAAAATAATCTCTTGTCTCAAAAGAAAATCCACTAACTTAAAGTATAACTGGAGTGTCTTTAATACTGCTGAGTGACTGTAAACAAGATAAAAATTATATAGATTTAAATTTTTAAAAAGTTAAAAGTTTATCGACTTTTGCCTAAACATGTGACTGAGTGCAGAGCATGCTGTAGAATTCTTTATGAAAATCATTTAGCTGGTGAAAGATAGAAGTATATTGTGACAATTGATGAAGCATGGATCTATTTAAATGTAAAGAGATCACTTACTATCGCAAAAGAGGCGAAAAATACTTAAAACTTGGTTCTAAGAATCAAAAGAAAGGTTCATGATTATTGCTCGTGAGTGATAAATTAAAGTACAGTGATAAATTAAAGTTAAGAAGAGTAAAAAAATGTCGAAATCAATTCAACATATTACCAAGATAATGTTTTAACTGCATTACTTTAAGTAGAAATACCATCCCTTTATCCACAGGGTCTAAATAATGTAGAACTTTATCTGGATAAAGCTACCAGTCACACATCAGAATCTACCGCTAAATTTGACAAAAGATACAGGTGTTAAAGATATACTTTTTGCTTACATTCCTTTAAAGTTCCTTGATGTGTTGCCAATGGATTATAGTGCTTTTGGATTGTTAAAAAGAGAACTTTCTAAATTCGAGCCTAAAACAATGGACTATGGAAAACTGTGAAAGAGCAGTGGAATAAAATATAACTCATGACTTTAAGAAAATCTTTCTTATCTTAGAAATAAAGATGAATAACGGTGGCCCAGAGAAAGGGCCCAGATAGAATATTTAAATAATAAATATTGTTACTTCAAACCTTAATTATATTCTTTAAAATTGTTCTGTAAATGTGTAAACAGCTTCTATACAACCCAAATCACTGATTCATTATATAATAAGCATTGGACAAGGAAAGTAAACCAACAAAATTGTTACAATAAATGTGTGGCAAATTAAAATTAAGGGGTTAAAAAAATGTTATAGACACCTTTTATCATATAAATAAGAAAACAGACATTGGTTGGTTAATTGTATTTTTTTGCAATTTCTGACAACATTTCAATTCAGTGATGGCTGGTAAAATTTGACAAACATTTTAGCAATTGCCATTTTTGCTGATGTCTACATCAAATAATTTAAATTTTCAATAAGTTTCAGATATCATCAGAATCCCTTCTTATGTTCTAATATTTTGTGATTTCTTCATATGGAGGAAGGGTGATTACAAATGAATAGAATTATTTCCAAAATAATATTTTGCATCCTATGGAAAAATTTTTATTCAAACAATGGGATAACTAATATATATATATATATATATATATATATATATATATATAAAGAGCATGGCAAACAACTTTTCTGGCAAACTTTAGACTGTTCAGAACTAAACTTTGATAACATTCATGTATTTTCATATTAGAATAAAACAAAATTATTTTCTGAAACAAGAAACCTATATAATTCCTTTTAACTGAAGATAGATGGAAACACTAAGAACACTATCAATTGGACTGTTATATAACTCTAAACTATATTACTCTAAATACATTATATCTGGAATTTAGAGGATTCACAGTCTCTAATGGTCCAAATTAAAATATTTTAAGGGTTCAACACTTTTCTCTATGTTATGTATTAAATAGATGTATCAGATCACATTAAACTAAGTGCATCTACAATGTAGTTCTTTTAAAAAGAAGTTGTGTACAGCCAATTTCAACATCAAAACAAATTTAATATTTTGTATATAGGAAAATATTTTTTTTTTCACATGCTTACAGATGGCACATCAATAAATAAAATTACACACAATGAAAATATTTCATACTCAATTTCATGAGCATGAAATATTTCAATTATAATCTTACCCGAAAATTAGTAAGGGGTGACATTGTAATCCTGTAGTGATGCAATCGATTTGCATTATTACTATAAGGGTCACAGGGAGGCAAATGTTCTTCTCCTACATAAATGCCATGACGGATTCCAGCCCGTCTAGATTTAGCGCTACATCTGCACAATGGTCCATCATTCATCTAAACAGGAAAAATATTTTATTAACAAAATCTTAAAGATAAATATAAGTATATAAAATTTAAAGTTTGAAACTGATTTATTTTTAAACTGATATACACTATACAATATGAGTAGTACTTTTACAGGATTGCAAAAGATCTGGCTAAAATTAATAAAAGCCATGCAGATGGTTTTTATTGGTTTTAACCAGTTTTTATTGGCTTTTTTGGTTTTAATCACATTAAACATTTTAATTTTATTAAACAACTATTGATCAATTTTTACTACAATACATGGTAATGTATAGGGAAAGTATTGGAATCATGTTGTAAATCACAACTTGAGTTTTTGACGAATCTATCCATTTTAGGACTTCTAGAGCATGAAAAAACAATTTTTAACATGATATTTGTGTGTGACTGCCTATGAAATATGTGTATCTACTTTAACTCAAAAACTAACTGACTAAATTTCATAAAATTTTATAGGTAAATTAGTTGTAGATTACTCTGGCTGCTGATTAGATTTTGGTACAATTTGGGGTAAAAGAACCTGCCTATTTTGCAAAATAGCTCACAAAAATCTAAAATAAAGAAGCACGTATGTGCAAGTGTATCAATTAAAAGCTTGTTTTATATGTAATTCTTAATGATGAAAAGAATAAGATCAACCCCATTTCTCTATGATTAGCCATTCTTGAGATATTTTAGTTTTACCCATTTATGCTATGCCGCCTTTGAAAATATATCCAGTTACCAAATGAAAACAAAAATTGAATTAAAAGTGCAAATTCAATGTCATTTCAAATAATTATGCATGTTATTTTGTAAAATTAAACATAATTTAGTGAATTATTAAAAAAGAAATAAAGAAAAAACTAATTTGAGTCATGTGCTGCCCACATCACTGTTTTTACTTTAACGAATTTAAAGACATTTTAATAAAAATATAACATAACAATCTTATTTTTCTAGTAAATAATCAAAGTATACATTGGCATGCAATACATGTTCTACCCCTATTCCTTTCGACCCCTATTCCTTTTAATACACAAAACATTAGTATTAGGAAAGACACATGCATAAATAACTGAATGATATAACAAGAAAGATCAATCATGCATAAAGCATTGATTATGAAACACTTTTCAACTGCAATGCAATTTTATTTAAACATCTCTAAAATGCGATACATTCAGAGGTAATATTTTTAAAATGATCACAGTAACATTAATTTATTATATTTGAAAACTTAAAACTTCATTGAAAAAAATGTACTTTATTCAAATGAAGTCACTGAAATATAATTCGCCTGGTTTAAACATCTCTAAAATGTGATATATTCAGTGGTAATATTTTAAAAACAATCACAATAATACAATAATTTATTACATTTGAAAACTTAAAACTTTATTCAAATGATGTCATTGAAATAATATATATCGCCTGGCTCTCTATGTAAAAGCTGTAAATATTTCATTAATACACTTTTATTCCATTCCTTTTATTCATCACAATACTACAATAATTTTATTTTATTTAAAAACTTAAAATCATGGAGGTAAACATAATTTAATTCTATGCTTAAAACTTCATCGAAAAAATCTGCTATAAAATCATCTGTTCTCTATGTAAAATCAATGAATGTTTCATTCATATCAGATTTCAGATTCAAAGAGCTAAATAATTTTGTGTTAAAGAAATTCAGCAATTGTTATACAACTCATCCTACATCTTTATGTGTTTACATTCTCTATAAGTGAAAATTAGGCTTCGTTGTAGAAATAATCAAAGTTTGATGATCATTTAAACTCTAACATATTGCAATTGTGTTGTTTCAGAATGTAGATGCACAGAAATTAACCAAAGATAAAGCAGTTTTAGGACACATACAACATTAAATATACATTAAAAAGAACTTTAAAGATCATAATTTTGACACAAGATGGATGATATTGATCATTTAAACTCAAATATATTGTAATTGCATTGTTTCAGAATGTAGATGCACAGAAATTAAGCAAAAATAAAGTGGTTTTAGGGTGGATACAACACTAAATATAAATTAAAAAGAACTTTCAAAATCACGATTTTGACACAAGATGGATGCCATATTTTATTTTGAGGTGTGTCATGTGATTTCTTCAAATAATATGGGTGTAATTATTATTTTAATTTTTATTAAAAAAAACTACCGAATATATTTTGCTGAACATTTTTTCATACATTTTATGGGATAATTTGAATATTTCTTAAGACTTTCAAAGCAATTTCTGAATTTTAAATTCGTTTAAAAAATGTTTGAAAAATTAGGTTCAATAGAGTTCAAAGTATTACATTTTTTCAATCCGGGTTCAGTCCAAAACTAACTGGGTGATATTATTCATTTATATTCCCATAGGTCCCACAGACCGTCTGAACAATGTACTAAAATTTCATTTTGATAAAGTCATTTTACAGCAGTTATCGTGCTAATGGACAGACAGACAGACAAAATGAACAAAGTCATAAACACTTTTCAACTATCAAAAATTAAGCACATATCCACAACAGAAAGTCTTTATTTTACTTCCTATAAGATGTACAAAATTTTTTAAAAAAGGGCCAGAGCGCTTTCGAGCATAAGTACGCTCTGCATCAGTGGCTACATGGAAATAAAATTTGAATCGTTCATATATAGACCAGATATAGCGACAAAATTTGCATAAATACAATTTACAAAAGAATCTACGTTTAGGCAAGGATAAACCGTAAACTATAAAACAATTTTTTTTTTAGAGTTTCAAAAATTCCAACAACAAAAGAACAGCATATTAAATTACAATTTAATTACAGAAATCGTAAAAGGGGGGGGGGGGGGGGCAATCAAGCATAACCCCAAAGATGAAGACGTCTCTGCAAAGATAACTTTGCAGAGACTTGAATTGCATGGAATCGAGAATGAGTCACCAAGCGTAACTCAAATTCATAACAGGTTCAAAATTACAAACGGACTCATGATAAATATAAATAAAAAGGGATTCAAAAAGGAGAATATCATGAGGGTTATTACAACGCATCAAAAGGAAAGTCTTTTCATAAAGAGGCTGAAAATTATCTTTAACAACAAATTGAGCAAGAGCCGTAGAAAGTTTACCATCCTTGACATCCCGAGCATGTTCTGCTAAACGGATGCCAACGGTGCGTTTAGTACTTCCAATATAAAATTTAAAATTACCATCGGTGGACAACAGGGGAACAACATACACCCCAGCAAAGCTTTTAAAGTCATCCTTATCACCCAGTACCCCATTCTCGACTCCATGCAATTCAAGTCTGCAAAGTTATCTTTGACGTCTTCATCTTTGGGATTATGCTTGATTGCCCTCCCCCCTTTTTCGATTTCTGTAATTAAATTGTAATTTAATATGCTGTTCTTTTGTTGTTGGAATTTTTGAAACTCTAAAAAAAAAATTGTTTTATAGTTTACGGTTTATACTTGCCTAAACGTAGATTCTTTTGTAAATTGTATTTATGCAAATTTCGTCACTATATCTGGTCTATATATGAACGATTCAAATTTTATTTCCGTGTAGCCACTGATGAAGAGCGTACTTATGCTCGAAAGCGCTCTGGCCCTTTTTTAAAAAAATTTGTACTTCTTATAGGAAGTAAAATAAAGACCTTCTGTTGTGGATGTGTGCTTAAATTTTGCTATTATAACATCAGATGTGATGCCAAATAATTAACTTTTCAACTATGCTGTAAAGTGTTAAAAATGGACAAAGCTCTTCAGGGTGATTCCCTGGCCAAACTTTAAAGGGTAGTAGGGTGCATGTCAAATAATGCATGTCTGCACATTGGTGCTAGAGGAGGCTGTTTAGAATTAACTCTTAAAAATGATTTTGCTATTATCTTAAAAATGATTTTGCTATCATCATAAAAATGATTTTGCTATCATCTTAAAAATGATTTTGCTATCAACTTAAAAATAATTTTGCTATCGTCTTAAAAACGATTTTAGTATAATTAAAGTAAGTAGTTAAAGTAAAATATATTAAATTTCTTTTTGTAAGCATGGTGGCTTTTGTCATTTTCTATTCTCAAATACAATTTTTAAAGTTTGAGAACTTACAGGGTTGTACAAATTATCAAGTAAGCATATTTTTTTATGTAAAGTTTATGTATTTTCTTCTCAATACAGATTTATTAACCCAATTTCAATATACAGTTGTCATAAAATGTTCTACTGCTACTAGTACACAAAAATGATTTGCTCGCTAATCTGTTAAC
This sequence comes from Amaurobius ferox, assembly GCA_951213105.1. Taxonomy (NCBI): domain Eukaryota; kingdom Metazoa; phylum Arthropoda; class Arachnida; order Araneae; family Amaurobiidae; genus Amaurobius; species Amaurobius ferox. The sequence goes on from OX578135.1 coordinate 104,055,137, forward strand.
ATTCAATGTATATTATTGAAATTTAACAATATTAAGATTGAATTAAAAATCAATATTAAGATTGAATTAAAAATCAATATGAAAATTATATTTTGTGCATTTAAAAAAAAATTCAGATTTTTAATTTGAAAATAATTATATTTTGTCTACTTTTTAAAAATAAAATCAGCTTTTCTTTAAGCAGTTATAAAAATAGCCAGCATTTTTTAGCCTGGCTAAAATCTATCAACTGAGGATGTCACAAAAACAAAAAAGATCCGATGCCAAATAACCGATACTAACAGATTACCAAAGAACTGATATTATCTGATACTGATATTAGATTGCCATTATAACGTATAACAAATTCATAATTGCTGTAAAATTACATATAAAACTTATTTCTGCCATAATTAACTAGACACCTTCGTAAATATTAAACAAGAAAGATCAATCATGCATAAAGCATTGATGATGAAACACATTCTAACTCTAATTTTAATTAAACATCTCTAAGTGATACATTCAGTGGTAATATTTTTAAAATTATCACAATACTGCAAAAATTAATTATATTTAAAAATTTGAAATTTCATAAAAAAAAAAGGAACTTGACTCAAATGACATCATCGAAATATAAATCACCTGGCTCTCTGTGTAAAAACAGTAAATATTTTATTCATACATTTTCATTTCATTCATCACAGTACTACAATAATTTATTCTATTTAAAAACTTAAAACCATGGAGGTAAAAGTAATTTAACTTTATGTATAAAACTTCAACGAAGAAGTCTGCCATTAAATCGTCTGCTTCTCTATGTAAAATCAATGAATGTTTCATTCATATCATCCATATTAGAGACTCCAGAACAAACTAATTTTGCGTTAAAGAAATTCAGCAAGTTTTATACAACTCATCTTACAGCCTAATCTGTTTACATTCTCCATAAATGAAAATTAGGTTTCATTGTAGAAATAATCAAAGTTTGATGATCATTTAAACTCAAATATATTGTAATTGTGTTGTTTCAGAATACAGATGCACAGAAATTAAGCAAAAGTAAAGCGATTTTAGGATGGATACAACACTAAATATAAATTAAAAAGAATTTTAAAAATCATGATTTTGACACAAGATGGATGCTATATTTTATTTTGAAGTGGGTCATGTGATCTCTTCATATAAAGGGTGTAATTATTATTTTAATTTATATTTAAAAACCTTCTGAATATATTTTGCTGACAATTTTTTTATATATTTTATGGGATAATTTGAATATTTCCTAAAACTTTCGAAGCAATTTGTGAATTTTAAATTTGCTTAAGAAATGTTTGAAAAATTAGGTCCCATAGGGTTAGTGCAACTGATGTGTATTTACAGGTTATTTTTTGCAACAGGTCTTTTTTTATGTTAGGTTCCTATTAGTGTAATAGATGTTCCGTCATATATAGAGTGATGTAACAATTCGAGCATGGATCTACGTCCATTAAAAAAACATCACAGAATCTGGTCCTGCTGTCTGTCAGAGGTTGCACGTAGCAACAGCTGCAACAGCTATTTGTGCAATAGATGTTCCGTGGCTCATAGAGTGATGCAGCAATTCGAACGTGGATCTATGCCCGCTAAAAAAATATCACAGAATCCAGTCCCACTGGCTGTTGGAGGTCGCACGTAGTAGCAGCTATTTGTGCAACAGATGTTCCGTGGCTCATAGAGTGATGCAGTAATTTGAACATGGATCTATGCCCGCTTCGTGGGCTTACCTCGCTATGCTCGCCTGCTAAAAAAACATCACAGAATCCGGTCCCGCTGGCTGTTGGAGATTGCACATAACAACAGCTATTTGTGTAACAGATGTTCCGTGGCTAATAGAGTGATGTAGCAATTCGAGCATGGATGTATGCCCACTAAAAAAAATCACAGAATCCGATCCAGCTGGCTGTCGGAGGTTACAAGAACGATACTCAGAAGAAATTTGATAAAACACTTACCTTTTACTTTTCCCCAATTTTTTTAAGGCGTCCTTCCTTATCCTTTGCTCTTCAGGTGGTGGATCCATCATATGAGGCGAATAAATTTTTATTATAGCCTTCATAAATGACTTAAACAACTCCTGATAATTTCCTTTGTGGTAACGGCACCACATGAAATCGGTCAGATAGGAACCAAACTGATCCAAATCCATGCAACACCGGCTACTACGCTGCTGTCATTTTATCCAACTCAAAGTTCCTTTGATCGTATTTGTGTACGCCCCTATTACCGGGTTCTTAAACATCAGACTATGATTTACTGACTGGTGTACAAACCCTTCTGAAAGGCAATTCCAGCAGTCTGAAATTATTGTTGGCCCTGGTTCAACATACTTTTGTATAACATTCAACAACACATCCTTATTTCGATTTCAACCACTTCAAAAAACAACTCACAGACCCCATTTCAATCCCTCCAAACATCCAATTATCCTTCCCTTGCTTGTCCCTATTATACTTCCTTTTGCCTTTCACTCACAATCACTTCCGCACACACCTCTCTACAAAAACTCTTCCAATATGTTACAATGTTTTTTGACATATTCATATCATCCACCGCCATCCAATCATGCGGAGTCTTTTTTATACACAGACATATCATTTTCAAAATCTCAATCAAACTCAATCTAGAATACTCAAACCATGCACCATTCCTTATAATCCTCTTCACGTAATGTGCATTCACTCCAAAAGCATGGCAAACCCACGTATAACCATCACACTCTTCCATACTATCATTACTCTCACACAATCACATAGGCGATTTACATTTAGGATATTTGTACTCACTTGCAAACAACCTCTGATTCATACACCATTTAATCACATTCATTTTACTACTATCAATCAAACGATAAAAAAAACAAAACAATACTAAATCTTTCACTCTTCACAACCATTTAGCACACACAAAACAAATAAAAGAAACTTAACCTACTTGTACCAATACGTCCAAAATATCCAAGTTTAAAAGACCAGCAGAAGAATTATGAAATTAACATAGAATAAGTTCCAATCAATCCAAAACATCCAATTTAAAAAGACCAGCAAAAGAATTAAGTAATGAGAATAGAATAATGTAAGTTGAGACAGTTGCCATAGTAACCAACTCACAAGGTTACCATGGTTACGAAGAATGAAAGAGTTACCAAGGTCGCAACATAGCACTCTGCTTATCGCCGATTTGGCGTGATAGAAAAAACCACTGACCATACCGGACTCTGGGATGTAGCCTATTTCTGTATTTTATCGTTTTCCTGCAGATTGTTCTGTTTAAGGGCGAAAGCCAGTTGAAGAAAAATCATTTTCTCAATGCTGGAGAATAACAAACAAAAGAAAAAATATATCAGATTTATCGGTTTATCGGTTCTCAAATATCAATTTTTGTTAGTATCGGGAAAATACCAATATATAGGTGAAACTGATATTCGGTATCAGATATTGGAACACTCCTACTATCAACCCTGTATTTTTATACTAAAAATAATTTATTTTATTGAACCAGAAGTATATTTAATATGTCAAATTTTGTTTTAAAATTAAATTTATAAAATATTAAAAATACTAGAACGAATTACCCGGAATTGTCCAGGTTCTAAATAAGCATCCACTATATATAAATAATTAAATAAGCCCAACTTCTTAAATACAACATTTGAATACGATTTAAAATGGCTTTAATCTGCAAAATTACATCAATCAAATCACATGTGTTTGTTCTCTGCATAAATATGAGAATCAAAACTGACAGTACATTCAACACACCACTCATGTACCGGCCGTCCAAACAATTACCTTACACCTTTCTGGTAGGTCGGACGGTCTGGGTCTCAACACCACTCATGTAAACATGAAAGGCTGACCATCTCTTCATAGGTGATAAGGTAATTCTAAGGAATTCTCTCTTTGGTAGAGAACTTCATTGAACAGATTTTTTTTTTTTCATGCACCCTCTCTCTCAGCTCATCCCAAAATATTCACTTCCCTACAACAAAATGAGTGGTTCTTTATCCTGTAATTTTTATACTTTCAATACTTGTGAGAGCCTGCTAGATTAATTTAAAAAATCAAAGACATGCATCGAATAAAATATTTATAATTAATCAACGGATAGGTTTATGAATTTTTTATTCTGGAGGGGTCTGCGATGTTTTAAGCAGCTGTTGAAATAAAATAAACATAAGATAGCACATTAATTTCAATATATCATAATATGAAAATTGGAGAGATTTTAAATAGCTGAAAAGTATATATTTTTTAAAAATTCACTAAAATTTACCTATTCTTTATATGTACTTCATTCAAAGTTTGTTTTTATTTCATCTGTTTTGATTTTTTTTAAAATCAGAACAAAAAGAAAAACATAAGAACAAATATTATTTTGGGTCTGTTGTTATTTTTCAACATTTTAGGAATTTTTTTTTCTGTAAATAGATTTTTTGAACAGTTCTAATGTTATATGTTAAATCTTTTGCACCTCTCCTTCTACTAATTCTGCAGTCTCCCTATGTGAGGAAACCAGCCAATAAAAATAACATGTTTTACAAAATATTTACCTCTTTGGGATCATTAAACCATAACTCCAAATGCAACCTGTATGGATGCTGTCTTTTTCTTTCAAGTTCTTCCATAGCAGTATCCTCGTCACTTGAAGACTTTTCATCATCACTATCACTACTTGAACTCTCTTCATCACTGTTTTCTTCTATAAAGCAAACAATACAATTTAGACCAGGGCTGGACAAATCCCGAGCACCAGGTAATAATGGCACCTAGAATTTCGGCACTGGCACCCAGTATTTTAACCATGATAGTACCATTTAAAATTATTTCTAAATCTTGTCTTGGTTTACAATCTTTTTTTTGCATTTATTAGATCACATCATATCGGATGACCTGACCAAATGAAAAATGAACAACCTCCTTTTCATCATAAGCAAGAAATCTCAACAACTTTGTGACTTTGAACATCTAGGGGAGGACATGTGTTTCCCCCTGCTCTCCCCTTTGGCACCCATAGTCAGTTTCGACTGTGTGCTGCGAATAGAGATTTGCTGTTATGAACATAATTAAAAAAAATCTGATGTGGGCAACACATGACTTTTCTTATATAATGCAATGAATTTACTACTTTTACAGTTAAAAAAAATGTTATTCTTATAGTAGATACTTATATTCTTATAGTAGATATATATATAGTAGATACTTATATAGTAGATACTGTAGTAGATACTTATATAAATGTTATTCTTATATAGATACTTATATTGAAAATTCGAATTCGAATTTTCGACCCCGTCACAATACTTTCCTTATACATTATGTATATAAGGAAAGTAAAAATAGGTTATTCTTATAGTAGATACTTATATTCTTCCCAAGGCATTGAATTTCCGTCAATTAGTCGTCATTTTCATTGATTTAGCGTAATTTTTATCCATTTGGCGAGATTTTCGTTAATTTGGCAACATTAAAAAAAGTCGCCAAGTTGGCGACATTCTGCCAAATTCATCGCCAAAATCTCGCTAAGCGTTATGGATGGAAAAATAAGTTATTCTTACAGCAGATAAATGACTATTGGCGTTCAAATACAAAAGTATTACTCAAAGTATATTTTTTCCTAAATGGAACGAGCTAGTTCTACGAGAATTATGTCACCAAATTTATCACATGGTATTACATATGAAAAGTGAACATGTTTCTCAATAGGAAATATTTTTTTTTCTATTTTATATGACTTTTTGATAATTTTTTTGAAAAATGTGCAATATCTTGAGAACGGTTCATGTTAGCGTTCTAAAATTTATGTCAATCGTTTTCTAATGAAAAATTACACAAGAAATGTCTATTTACGTAACTTTATTAGCGGCTTTGATTTTTTGACGATTTTTTCAAAGTTTCATTCGAAAATTTAGGGGGTTCTGAACATTCGATTGCGTATAAAAACAATAGGCTTCCAGTGTTTATGGATTGTGATTTTTGTACCAAATTTCGTTCGAATCGGTCCATTCGTTCGTAAGTTATAGTCTCCACAGACTCACTGACACACACACACACACACACACACACAGGCATCACTTCAAAAATGTTTGATTCGTGATCAGGGATGTTTGAAACGTGCTCTCCAGTCGAAAACTCGAATTCGAATTTTCGACCCCCGTCACCCCGTCACAATACTTTCCTTATACATTATGTATATAAGGAAAGTAATAAATTCAGACCATTGATGGAAGATAACAGTTTAAGTGATTTATTGATGATTAAGATGAAAGGGCCATATGTAACAGAGTTTAATCCTGCTCAAGTTTTATATCTATGGTATTTTAGCTCAAAATCTGTGACATATACATGGCCATAAGAAACCAGAAATAAAATAATCCTATACACATTTTTAGTTAAGTATAAGTTTATACTTTTAAAATTAAAAAGATGCCATTGCACAGTATTGGTATGCGTTTATTCTTTATTTTTGTATTTAGAGAACAAACTAATTAGGGTTATAATTATGTCATGTTGTTCCAAAAATTATTCCTCAAAAATCACACAGAAATTATGAAATATGAAGTGACTCCTAAATTTTTGGAGTGGCTTCTAGATCCAAATAGAATTTGTTCAGCCCTGATTTAGATTAACAAAAATTGCAGGTAGGACAGAAAGTCTAAAATTACACCAGCCTGATACATCTGAAGTCTAAAACTTCTTAGCTTTTTATGTTTAGATGGACATATCTGCTTCGTATTACTGCAATGGAATCAAATGTTCATTTTATGCTGAAATTTTATTCTGAAGAATACCTTTTACTTCTGTAAAAAATTGCTTTGCAGTAGGTGTATTTTGAAGTCATATCTGCTTCATTTTACTTCAATGCAATCAAATGTTCATATTATGCTGAAGTTTTATTCTGAAGAATACACTTTTACTTCCACAAGAAATTGCCTTATGGTTTTTGCATTTCAATTTGATAAAACTGTTGATAATAGGTGTATTTTGAGGTCATCTTTAACTGGTAAATAACCAAACTTACAATGTTTCTAGACGTAAATATTTTCCGACATATCTTCAAGTTTACGGTGATCAAATGAAATATTTTTTTTAAATTTAAATAGACAAATGTTGAGTTACTCTGATAAAAATACATTGTTGAAAAAGTTTCCTCACTGGTAGCATTGTTAAATGGCAAAGTCAAGCCGATGTCAGCTATCCGAGCCAAATTAGGATATATAGAACAATCTATTGCGTCTATAAGTTCATCTATATTGTGTACTTATCATACTATTAAGAAAAATATGGATGCTGAATGGAATATTCTTTTTATTAATATCCTTGTAATTAAAAACTATGAACTCTTTTAATTTTAAAAAGTCTGTTACAAAATTTAACTATAAATGTAAAAAAATTGTAAAGGATTCCAGAAGATCCTAGGATATAGATCTATAATTAAATAGTCAAATGTTATTAAAAATGAAATTATTTGACAATTTACTGTTGTTCTGATTTTTAACATGAACGTATAAGAACAATTAAATACTGGGCCAATCTACAACCTTTGAGATAACTCAGCTGGATGAAGTTAGAATGTAGTGTAACAATACTCAATTTACAATCAATATAATTTTCCTTCTGATGAAAACATGATTATGTTAAAAACAATGCATTTTACTTTTCATTATAATATGTACATAACCTTTATAAAGAATTCAATAATCATGACATATCTTTAAGTTGCCTTTGGTTTATTTAAAAAATATACTTTTTAAAACAGCTCCATCAAACAAAAATTTCACGAATTATTACTATCTATATATATCAGATGTTTCATAAAAAGTATCCAAAAGAAATATAAAATCAACAGTTGATCATAGTAGTTAAGTAAAATATGAAAAATCATCAGTACACATAGGAAAATTTAGCTATGATTGTTGTTCCCACGGAGTTAATAATTTCATGAAAATGAAAAAAATTAAATTTTTATATGACTCACCAATAAAAGAAAATTAGTAATATTTGTGTCACCCTTAACTGGGGCCAAAGAAATTTACCCAGTAACTTTTGATGAAAAATTCGCTATGATATCAATAATTGAATTTCTTAACTTATTTCATTTTACACGGACTACTCATATAAATATGGGATCATCTAAAAGTCTATTTAAAACAGGAAAACTGCCAATATAAATTTGCTACCATTTAATTTTCAACAATTTAGTTGTTTTTAATCCCTTGCAATTGAACAAAAACACCTAATAAGAATAATTGGAATACTTTAATGAATTTTTCATCAAAGGCAAATTTCTTTCATTCTAATTAAGAGTCTGTACATTTTACTAAAACTTTGACTTTCTTTTATTGGAAGCCATATAAAAAAATTAAATTTCACATTTTAAGAATTAGCAGTTCCAAGGGGTGTTATAACTATTATTGCTACATTCTCAGCTGTTTGCTGATTATTTTTCATATTTCACTTTACTTTTATGACCAACAGTGAAATTTTTATTCCTTTCAGATACACTTTATGAAACACCTGGTACAAAATCTTTTATGGAGCAAGTTAAAAAAAAGTATGAGGTAGATTTAAGAAAAATTGAAAAACATTCTTGTACACTATGTCACAAGAAAAAATAAGCCGAGGAATGAATATAAGATTTGCATATTTATCAAAAGTTTGCAGAATATAATTATCTTTTACAAAAAATGAAACATACTTGGTGATTTTGGTTTCCGTAATTTCGTTTTTCTTGGAGGAGGTTCATATTTAGGCTTAGTAGCTCTAACTCTTTCAGCTCTATCAACAAGTTCATATTTAAATTCAGAATGAATAGCTTTTAATGGTTCCTCTGCAACAACCTCCTTTGAATCCTACAAAAGAGAAACACATAATTACTAAGTATTGCAAATACTTTTATGTTACTCATAGATCGCAAAATGAAATATTTTCTCTTTTATTTAGCTAATTAAGCAGTCAATTATACTCAGTGGACAATTGAAATAATACTAGCTGTCTTTATTGATTAGCCCAATCGCTTTTAGAAAAGGCTCTTACATTGTAATAGCTTTGAGATGTCTTAGCATTCTTTACAGATGGAAGTTATTGAGCACTGTTCATTTCTCGAGCTAAGCAGGTACAGTATCCCAGTACTTGTTTACTGCACGCATGTCATGGCTAATGATAACTAACTAAGATCACAAAAATCTGACCAAAAAAATCAAAAATAGAGAAATATATATGGCAAGCTATTCGTCCTGTGCCTAATGCTTAGCAGGGGCAAAGACAAAATACCAATTTCACCCGACAAAGAAAGAAATTAATTAAAAATCCTCTTTAGACCAGCTGGTGACAATTTAATTAAAAAAAAATGAATAATTTGGAATCTATTTAGTATTTTATTTTGATATTTTACAATGAATTTAAGACACAATGAAACTTATTCATTGTTGTAAATTGTTCTGCAAGACATTTTATGACTGATTTTCATAGTTTTTGTAAATAATTGAAATATATTATTATTTTTTTTTAATACTTACAGATATTAATTTTTATTAATATCCTTAATTATTGAAAATTATTTTATTACTAGCAAAGGTGCTTTGGACTTGCATGTATGAAGTATGCAAGCTATGAAAAATTTCAAATTAAAATTTAATTTAACAAATAGTTATGAAATTAGAAATATAAAAAATTAATTTCAATATTTGAGAATCCTAATACAAAAGAGCATATAAATTTTTAGAATTTGAATATTAGGTTAAACAAATAAAAATACAAGAAAATAATCGAATCAAAGTAACAGCTTGCCTCCCCATGATTAAGAGATCAGCATTGTAACAACTGAATCGTGAATAAGCTCATCAGCTTGAATTATGCATTTTTCACATGAATAATATTAGTGTCAATAAAAATATATATTAAAAATTACCTCAATTTTAGGAGAGTAGTATGTCTCAGCAGTTGATGAACGAATATACTTATATGCTTTGTAGCTTAAACGAGGCAAATTTTCAGGTGTTCTGCTATGATGTCTAGAGTGGTGATTTCTTCTAGGGGAATCCCTTCGTTTTCTAGGAGAATCATTTTCATCTCTGTATGAATGCTTCCTTTTAGAAGAATCTTTTGATTTTCTAGGAGAATCTTTTAACTTTCTTGGAGAATCATTTAATTTTCTCGGATAATCTTTCAACTTTCGAGGTGAATCTTTTAGTTTTCTAGGAGAATTTTTTAACTTCTTAGGAGAAACGTTTAGTTTTTTAAGAGAATCTAATTTTCTGGAATCCTTTTGCTCATTTGGACAATCCTTTTGTTCACTAGAATTGTTTTGTTCCTTCAAAGAATCTTTCAGTCTACCAGGAGAAACCTTACGTTCTCTAGAAGAATCCTTTTGTTTTTTAGGGGAATCCATTCTTTCTTGTCTATTTTTTCTGAGAGGAAAAATTTATATTATCAATTAAAAAATAATTCAGATGATAAAGCAAGTTTCAAGGGAACACTTTATATTGGTATAATATATTAAAGAAACAAACCAGTCAATTTACATGAAAAGAAATGTGGATTTCTTGAATAAAAAGAAAATAGTACAATAGTGGGAAGTTTATAAATAATAAAAAAATTTAAATAAATTAAAAAATAATGCATATCACATACCTATAGGTAAATTAGAAAAAAAAAAAAAAATACAGAACTTGATGTCAGAAATGTTAACATAAATTAAGTTAATTAAGTTTGGTTTATATTTTTTCTAAATTTGTCAAGAATAAATTTTCTATGAAAAATATTAGATATAAAATTTTGAAAATAGGAAATAAAATTAGATATCAAATTAAGATCAATTAAAAATTATAGAAAACATTCTATGCTTACTTTTTATCACTGTCGTATCCCTCAGAACTGCTCCCTCTTTTCCTTCTGGAAACTCTTGACAAAGTTGAAGAAACAGAACTTCTACGACTACTATATCCTGAAGAACTTCTTTTACTCCTATCATCTTCCCTTCTAGTAGAATCGTTGGATTTGTCACTTTTAACAGATTCACTAGATATTTTACTTCTTTTAAATTCGCTTGAATTTACACAGCTCTCAGATTCTCTGGACATTCCACTTTCCTTGAATCCACTGGACTCTTCACTTTTTTTAGCTTCATTAGATTCTTCACCTTTTTTAGCTTCATGAGGCACTTCACATTTTTTAGCTTCAGTACACTCTTTAATTTTCATAAGTTCATTATATTTTTTTATTTTCATATATTCTCTTGATTCATCAATTATTTTATATTCACAGGATTTTTCATTTTCATTAGATTCATAGAATTTGTTTCTCTCAGGTTCATCAGATTGCCCTTTTGTTTTAGGTTCATACGATTTTTCTCTTCTATTGGAGTTATTAAACTTTTCCATTTTCTTACAGTCACTAGATTTTTCACTTCTTTTAGATTCATTGGATAGTTCCCTTTCTTTTGATTCACAGGATTTCCCCCTTCTTTTAGATTCATTGGATCTTTCTCTTTTCTTAGGTTCACTGGATCTTTCCTTTCGATTATATTCACTAGATATTTCCCTCTTAATAGATTCAGATCTTACTTTACTCATTGATTCATTGGATCTTTCCCTTCTCATAGATTCACTGGGTCTTTCTTTTCTCATAGATGTACTGTATCTTTCTCTTCTCATAGATTCACTGGATCTTTCCCTTCTCATAGATTCACTGGATCTTTCCCTTCTCATAGATTCACTAGATCTTTCCCTTCTCATAGATTCACTAGATCTTTCTTTTCTCATAGATTCACTGGATCTTTCCCTTCTCATAGATTCACTGGGCCTTTCCCTTCTCATAGATTCACTGGATCTTTCTCTTCTCATAGATTCACTAGATCTTTCCCTTCTCATAGATTCACTAGATCTTTCTTTTCTCATAGATTCATTAGATCTTTCCCTTCTCATAGATTCATTGGATCTTTCTCTTTTCATAGATTCACTGGATCTTTCTTCTCTCATATATTCACTGGACTTTTCCCATCTTTTAGATTCACTAGATCTTTCCCATCTTTTAGATTCACTCTGTCCATCAGACTTTTTATGTTTATTATACTCATCAAATGTACTATGTAGATTTTCAATTTTCTTTTCAGTCATATTCAGATCATTTTTACAATTTTTTTGGTGGATTTTAGATGAATCTTTGTGAAAAGTTTTAACTTTTTCAGATTTCTGTTGATCTTTAGAATTATTTAATTGCTTCTTCTTTAGCATTGAACTATAATAATAAATAAATTCAATAAATTAAAATTTAAACAAGTAAAAAAGGATGTAGTCAGTAGAAAGAAATTATGTTGAATACATATAAAATTTTATCCTGCTGGAAGGTTTTGCCACAAAATGTAATTTACGTAACTTAAAATAAAATTGAAAATCTGTTTGTTTCAACATCACAGAAGAATAGCTGTACCAAATTTTATGAAATTTTGATGAGTAGCCTTGGTATGGCCCAATTTAAAATTTAAGTATCAGTCTGCCAGTCGTAATGTTCTTCTGAATGTTTCCCCATTTTAAGAGTGACCTAATCATTATATAAGTCTACAAACAAATGGCACCCAATTGTTATTTGAGCACCCAAACTAACATTACTTATGTAATCGTCTAATACTTCCTTGAAGAAAGTAGGCATGGATAATTAGCTGATGCTTTCTTCAAGGAAGTATTAAAAGGTACATTCTCACAAGTAACAGTTTTACTTATTGTAACAGGACCTAACTGTTTTTTGAGTTTCTCCAGAATATGCAATTCAAAATCTGATAATTTGGTCTAATCATTGTTTATGGCATTTTCTCTCTAAAGTTATGGCAGTCTTTTAAATTAACAAAGTAAAAAAAATAAAAATAAACCTTTTAATCTCAAAGGTCATAAAGGAAAGATTTCTCTATATTTTGCCCTTAGTCTAGAAACATAATTTACAAAGAAGCTATTGCTTAATTGTAAAATTATTATCTACTAGAAGGATAAGCTCTCTATAAGACAGGATAAAGTTACAAAAGATTGTCAGATCTGCTATTCATAGTTAAAAAAGATTTCCTCTAATCTACTCTTCGCGTACAAGTCATACACCCCCTCCCATTCAATATTACTATTTATTATACAATTCGCAACCAAAATAAACATACTATACAATCTGCTAACATAATGCAAGTAATTTAACGTCCTTAGACACTAACAATGAATATATCAAGTTTAATATCTCAAACTTTTTCTTTTGAATTTTCAATTACTGGTCATATCATGGAGGTAAAAGGAACAAACTAGCTCTCTTTAACTTCATAGGGATACAATTCAGCTCAAACTAATCTATCTAAAAATCAATTTTGCATTCATTTCATTGTTTAAAAACATGAATTTTAAGATAAAGAAGAAAGTCTCGTTAACTCCATGGTTTAAAAATTGAAATTTTGAATTTTCAAATGGGGAAGACCTCTCAATATTAACTTTATAGTTCCTTTACATTATATATTTCATACGAAGAACAGGTATACTGCTAGTATATATATATATATATATATATATATATATACACACACATATATATACAGGGTGTCCAAAAACATTGACCTCGGTTTTTATTCCTTAAATTTTGATCTTAAGACATATATAATAAATTACAAAGTTGCGTAAAAAAAGGTACAGAATTTTATGAAATCAATAAAAATTTTCAGGGGAATAAATTTGAAGAAATACATAATTTAAATTTTTATACAGCCCACGTGCAAAAACATTTCCAATGAGTAAAATGTGCCCCATACACTAATAAGGTGATGTACAAAATTTCAGCATTTTATCAAAAAAAGTCCCAGAGATATGTTTAAACAAAGTTGGTGAGGGATTAATTACAAATTAAAATGTAAATGTGTACAGCAAGAGTGCAAATGACACAATGCAGAAATACATCATAGGCAAATAATATCTGCCTCTTATCTTTAAGGGATCTTTGGCATGGATGGAAAACATTTTGAACAAGCTTCTTTGTGTAAAATTATTATTTCTACACAGTGCCAATAAATACTTTTGTACCAATAAATAGCAAAATTATTATTTATTTATGTAATCATTATTTTCTTTCGTAATTTGTGTATGACCCCTGAAATGTGATCTGCCGACATGATTTTTCCCCTCTGAGAACAAGAACCCATGTCGATGCATCGAAAAGTGTCAGCATTTTTGTCTTTTCATATCTCTGGGACTTTTTATGATAAAATGCTAAAATTTTGTACTTATTAGACTATGGGGCACATTTTACTCACTGGAAATGTTTTTGTATGGGGACTGTATAAAAATTAAAATTTTGTATTTCTTAAAATTTAATTTCCTTGAAAATTTTAATCGATTTCATAAAATTCTGTACATTTTTTACCAACTTTGTAATTTATTATATATGTCTAAGATCAATATTTAAGGAATAAAAGCTGAGGTCAATGTTTTTGAGACACCCTGTATATATATATATACCTTACTTTTTTATTCTTATAACTTATGATTGACAACATTGATTTGTGTTTCTTGCGAGTGGCAACAGTTGGAAAGTATCCTTCTTTTCAGACCTTTGTGCTTTGTAGCATGTGGATTTTTTTTACTGGTAATTATTAGATTTCTTTATTATTTTTTAATCAATTTATGTTTGTCGGCCAAGTTAATAGAGTTCATAGTAATTAACTATTTCTGTTATCAGAAACAAACATTTTTCTTGGTTAATTTAGATGGATACTTGGCATTGATAAAGAATCTGTTCTAAATTAACCGTCATTAAGCCTAGCGCTGATCCATTATTAGCATGATTGCTCTGTCTCATTTATTATTTATATTTTTTCGAATTATCATAATTATTATTTGTTGTTTATTCATTGATTTCTATATACTTAGCACTGTTTCATTTATACTCCCTTTATTGTTCCATATTTTATTATACATTTATGAATTATGATGCTTACTGTCCATATTTTTCTTTTCTGTACTTATAGCCATGTAGTAAGTATTCCATTCTTATTATGTTTGCTATATTCTTAACTGATTAATTTTTGGCTTTATCTAGGTGTTATAATTTATCTATGTTATTTCTTTGGATTATCCTACCCCATCTACATATATAATAAAAATATTATATGAAATTCCAATGATAGATTAAAGATAAGTTGTGACTCATATAACTATAACTTAAAATATAAGATAGCTATGAACAAAACCAAATTTAAACTTCTACCAAACAATTTATAACTGGGGAAAGGTAAAACATTGCATATTTGCCTAATTACTTGCTATTCAAGAAAAAGTAAATAATAGAAATAGTTTATAAAAGTCCAAAGAAATTATATATATATATATATAAGATTTGCACTCCTGCACTGTTGTTTTTATTATTTTAATTTATATATATATATAAATATTATACACACACACACACACACACACACACACACACACACACATATATATATAAATATTATACACACACACACACATATATATATATATATATATATATATATAATAAAAATAGTATATGTAAAACCAAAGATACATTAAAAATATTTTGCAACACATATATAAAACCATAATTAAAAAGTAAATAAGCCCAAATTAAGACAACTTTGAAACAAAATTGATACTCAGGGATGTATCTACAGTGGTCGGTGGTGGTCAGGGTTTCCACCACTCAGAATTTCCGACCACCACTCAATTGCCGACCACCACTCATTCAAAAAAATATACATATTATAATTACATTTAAAAAAAGTTATATTCAATTTTATCAAATGTTTTTCTTTAATATAAAAGTATACAATACTAATGCTGTTTGTGTGTGCAAATTAATGCGAAGCTCGTTTCGAAATTTTATATTCACAATTATAATTGTTCTTCTTTAATATAAAAGTATACAATACTAATGCTGTTTGTGTGTGCAAATTAATGCGAAGCTCGTTTCGAAATTTTATATTCGCAATTATAATTGTTCTGGAAAATCAACCACCACTCACATTTCTCTAGATACATCCCTGGATACTGTTTCTATCAACTACTACTACGGAAAAGGAAAGCTAGTCAAGTAAGCACTATATCTTACTAATATGTAAAAACAGAGATATACCAATTTAAAATCATATTCCACCTATACTTAAGATATTACTGGCCTAGCTTTTTGCTTTGTTAATGTAGTTCACTTTTTATAGCATTAATTCAAGTGATACAGATATGACTAAAATAATTTTTATACCTATACTATTGGTTTTTGTGGGGGTTTCAGTGCTTTCAATTATATCAAGTGATATTAAACATCACTGGATGTAAAGCCTATCATATAACAGGGTGTATAAAGTTAAGTAAAAAATTCCCCCTGTCTTCCCACTTGCAGCATTGGTGCTCATAAAACCCTCAGACACACACACATTCCGAAGGATGTTAACTAGGGGAGATCAGGGCAGAATGGAGTACCAGGCAGGCCCAGAAATTGAGAGCAGAAAGTCACAAATCAAAGGCATCTAACCATTTTCCTTCAGTTGCCAAAATATTTGATTTAGCTGCAATTTTGAAATTATTTATTTTGTTTTTGTTATGTGGCTCACAAAATAAATATTTTATTTTATCTCCTTTATCTCTTCTTATCCACTTAATTATTAGTGGACCAGCTGCATAGGTACATGTAATCTGCGATGTTAAGGAAGAATAAACACTTGATCAGTCAGAATTTATGTTATGCAAGCAGGAAAAAAAAAGTAGAAAAGTTACGCATTAAAAGTGACGGGGCGCGGTAGCCCATTGGTTAGCGCGCTGGAGTTGCACTCGGTAGGCCTGGGTTCGATTCCAGCCACTGCCAAAACTGCCGCCGTGTTCATGCGGAGTACGATCACGTTAAACATGTGGGTCCGAAAGTCCTTCCGAGAGGTTGGTGGTAGGGGAAGGAGAGTACGGTCCCTGTGGATGCCTCCCCCACTGGGTTCCGGTCTAGATTGGGTGGCACTTCCCGACCGTTCAAACAGTTACCTTACACCTTTCTGGTAGGTCAGACGGTCTGGGTTTCAACAACAGCAGCATTAAAAGTGACAACAGAGTCTAGAATCTTGGTCACCAAACTGAAATTTATAGGTACAAAATACAACTAAAAAATGCTAATTTTGAACACTGGTATCAGGGTAGAATGGAATAGGCAGTCTATTTCCTACAGGGAGTGCTGGAGTTGGCTAGTACTGTTAAACTTTTCATTCACACAATGTGGATCATAAATAAGGACATTTTAATTATTGCTCATTGCTGGCCAAATCATGTATGTTATTGTAATAATCTGAAAATTTTGAAAACATTTCACATTTTTCTTTTTTTTTTAAATTAATAATTAACCTACTGAATAGAGCATGATTTTAAGTATATTTTTGCCTAATGCAATAGAGAAAAAGAATTGGTGACTGTGATTATATAATATTTTCTCAAGTAATTGATTTGAGATAGAATGAAGTATACAAGAAGAAATAGCAAGGAGAAAAAAAGGGAAGGAAACTACAGGAAAAGGACTTAAACCAAGAAAGCAGAAGAAGCAGAGAAAGAGGATAAAATTAAAAAAAATGAAAACTAAGTATGATTGGGTTTCAGGCATTGAGTGTAAAAATTGGGATAACTCATATGCTGGAATAGAAAGCAATAATAATAAATTTATACCTATTTGTGAACTTCATATACCGTAAAGTAAAAACAAAGTAGGTACCTCATTATGCCCTATATATGGGGCAAAATGTTAGTTTTTACATTTTTTGTTTTAGAAAACTTTTTTCATGCCTTGTATAAGTTTAAAAATATTTGAATAAATTACTTTTTACTATCTGATTTTTTATTTTATCATTTATACTTACAAAACTTGCTCACCCCATTCTGCCTTTGTCTCCCTTACTATATGACTCTCTAGACACCTAACAAAATTGAGATTACTATATAACTCCTTAGGCTCTCTTAACAAAACACAATTTCTATATGACCCACTAACAAAACATTACTGTACACAACTCCTTAGAAAACATTATAAAGAGGCCTTATTTGCACTGAATGGACCCAACTAATTAAAATTTAATGTTTGCTATTTCTAACTAACAATTTTATGTACATTGTAAAATTTTCTTCAAGATTAATTTATTTTATTACAAAAGAAAAGATTCTGTTTTGAACAAGTTTTTTTTATCAGGAAACACGTTCAAAGCCAAAAAATTTCTAAACAAGAAGTTTTTATGTAGTCATGAACATAGTAATTAATCACAATAAATAAAACTGCTGCTTGTAAGAAAACAACTTACTAAACTTATTTGATCGGCTATACAGAGGGCTCTCAAGGAACATATCAAATAACATTCTGGGATTATCTTTAAGCAAGAAACATCCAAGCCATCCATTTCCTAGCATTATTGGTCTGAAAATCATCTATCTCAATTTTTAAAGGCAAAAATCATCATCACTCAAGCCTGCACTACATCTGAACTACATTTTTTTGGAATGAGCTTTTATTTATTCAAACTGATAATCATGTAAATGATAAATTAGCAGTTCCTTACGTCTCCGTAGCATAAAAAAATGTCCTCCATACACATTCTTGATTTCAAATATTAGTTCATATAGCTTCCAAAACAATTTTTATTTCAATTATTTAATTAGTTTCTTCTTAATTCCAATCTCATTAAACATTAGTTTAAAGTTGTTTTACCATTTGCTACTGGAATTTAGTTAATAATGTTAACTCATATAGCTTCCATAATCAGTTACTTCCTTAACTTTTGATTATATTCTTAGTTTCAGTATCACTAGTACTTTTAAAGTAGGTTATTTGAATATAGTT
Source organism: Amaurobius ferox (assembly GCA_951213105.1). NCBI lineage: Eukaryota > Metazoa > Arthropoda > Arachnida > Araneae > Amaurobiidae > Amaurobius > Amaurobius ferox. The sequence continues at coordinate 104,073,988 of OX578135.1, forward strand.
GATGAAACCACTATTGCAGCACTCTAAGACCGGTTGTTTCTCTACCTATATACTTTTTTTAACTACGACTTTTCATTTATTCAAACTCTGATAAGTTTGTTATAGATAAATATGCAGTTCCTTACATCTTCATAACTAGTTAATTATTCTTTATACACATCTATGACATTAAAAGTTAGCTCACATAGCATCCCAAACCAGTTGTTTTTATTTCAATTTGATTATAACCTTCATAATTCTAGTCTCATTCACTTGATATTTTTGAGTAGACTAATTGATTGATACTTTCTTTTCATTGAAGTTAGCTCATTGGAATCGTTTCTTTCCTTCTTTCTGTGTTATATTCTTATTTTTTGACATAGTCTCAACCACTGTTAATTTTATAGTAGTTTGATTGATGAAATTAACTTTCAAAACTGGTTACTCCCTTTTGTTATTTTGGAATTAATTACTACCTCATTTCCTTATAATACCTTAATTACTACCTCATTTCCTTAAATTTTTTCTTTCTTCCTTTAAAAAGATTTGTCTATCTTTTTTTCTCCCACTAAACTCATTTCATTTTATCAATAATTTAACAGTTTATATATTTTTACTTTCCCTGCAATACATGGTAATGTATACGGAAAGTATTAGTATCATACAAAAAATCGCAACTCAAGTTTACGATGGATCTACAAGTTTTGAGACCTCAAGAATACGAAAAAACTATTTTTGACGGGACGTCTGTGTGTGTGTGTCTGTGCAATGTATGTATCCACTCTAATTGAAAAACTAATTGACCAAATTTCATAAAATTTGGTAGGTAAGTTACTTGTGGGTGATTCTGGTGCTGATTAGATTTTGCTACGATTCAGGGTAAAAGAACCCGCCACTTTTTGCATAATGGCTGCAAAAATCGCATGTATTTATTCTAGCTAAAAACTAATCGACCAAATTTCACAAAATTTGGAAGATAAGTCACTTGTAGGTTACTCTGGTGCAAATTACATTTTGGAATGATTCGGAAAACAGAACCTGCTTTTTATTGCAAAATGGCCTGTAAAAACCATTAAAATCTAAAATAAAAAACTACTTACGCTCAAATGTATCAACTAAATTATTGTTTTATACATAATTTTTGACAATAAAAAGAATAAGACCAACCCCATTATTCTCAGGATATTTTAGTTTTTTCGAATTTTTGCTACACCTTTGAAAATACATGCAATTACCAAATGAAAACAAAAATTGAATTAAAAGTGCACACACAAATTCAATGTAATTTCAAATAACAATAAGTTGTTGTTGAGACCCAGACCGTCCGACCTACCAGAAAGGTGCAAGGTAACTGTTTGGATGGCCGGGAAGAGCCACCCAATTTAGACCGGAACCAAGTGGGGGAGGCATCCACAGGGACCATACCCTCCTTCCCCTACAACCAACCTCTTGGAAGGACCTATGGACCCATATGCTTAACGTGATCGTACTCTGCGTGAACACGGCAGCAGTTTTGGCAGCGGAGGGAATCGAACCCGGACCTACCGAGTGCAATTCCGGAGCGATAACCACTGGGCAACCACGCCCAAAATAACAATGAGTGTTATTTTGTGTAAATAAACTGAATTTAATGAATTATTAAAGAAATAATGAAAAAATGTGTTTGAATCTGTAGGGAAAGTCATGTGCTGCCTACATCAGATTTTTTTCACTCAATTTTATTTTAAACCTCATCAATGCTTAATATATCAGAACCAGCTTACCTTGTCTTCATAGATGAGGAAGGGGGGGGGGGGCTTTATCTGTCCGTGTTGATACATTTAAGGTTAATAATAAATTGGCTTACAGTGCAAAATCCAGAGCAAATCAAAATAAATTTTTCTTAATTTACACTGCATTATGTTGTAAACTAGTTCATTATTGATTGTGAAAAAAGTAATGTGCTTTACTTATGTTTATGGTTGTTTTTTCAATGTCTGATACCACTCACTAACAAATTTTAGCTTTGGGTGTTCTAGCTCTGTTTAAATTGTTTTTCGCACTGCCTTGCTGCAGTTCATCCTTAGTGGTTGTTTAGTTCCTCCTTAGTGGCCCCAAAAAGCACATACTGTGAATTTTTGGACCTGAAGAAGGGGATTATAATGCCCTCGAAACAATTGTCTACAACTAACTGTCATTCGCTTGCTTTCTTCAAAGAAGTTAATTAATTCAATTATTAGAGCCTGATTACCGACAGCTGCACAGTGCGAACAGCCACTTAGTCAGGATAGATGGTCAAGTAGCAATCTTTGCTAAATTCCTTAATTTTGTGACTTTGCATTCATTTCTGGTGACAGACAGTACTTGTTATTTTGAGGGGGTGACTTTTTGGAAAAATACGAGGCAGAAATAAACCTAGGTTAGAATAAAGTATCAATTAAGTGGATACTCTTCAGTAAAGAGAGAAATACTAGAAATTATCAAATTTGTAGGGAAATTGAGGAAGAGATGCAGGTTAGGAAATTTTGTGAAGCATCACAAAATTTTTAGGACAAGTAGGGACTTACCACTTTGATGAAACAAAGTATTGAAATATGAACAAACTTTCCTGCTGTGCATGGTCTTTCTTTGTTCTTAGAAAAATTAGCAGTTATAAGGGTAAAGGTAGTCAAGATGTTGGCAGATAAAGTCACTGAGTCTATGAAGCAAACTTAGACAGCACATTTGGTGTTTGTGAAAAAGACGGATGGTGACAAGTCAAGATTTTGTGTTAATTATCATCAGCTAAACAGTTTAACGGTGGATGACATTTTCCCATTGCTCTTGATTATGAATTTTATTCAAAGTTTATGTGGAGTTGCCTTGTGGTCTACTTTGGATTTGGTCTCTGGTTAGTGAAAGGTTCAAGCCACTCCTAAGGATAGTGGAAGACTGCTTTCGTTGTTTATTTTTATTAATTTTAATTTATAGTTTGAAAAATGCACCATCCACTTTTCAGTGTTTAATGAACCGGGTGTTGGGCCACCTTAATGAAGTGTGTTATTAGATCTACCCCAATAGCATCATCATCTATTTAAAGCATCAGGAAGAGCATCTGCACCACCTCGAGAAAGTTTTTCAGGTCTTAGTGCAAGGCTTATATTAAGTGTGGAGATGTCTCATATTTTAAGACCGAATTAAACTTTTTGAGGTGTGATATAAGGGATAGCGGCATTCCCTCTCTTCACAAGTAACACAAAATAAAAACTTTTTAAGGACCCCAAATGCATTTACACCTATATATTTTAACCTGGTTCTAGTAAGATTTCATACAACAAAAATATTAAAAAATATGCAATGTACTAAATTTTTATAGTGTTTGCTATTAAAATTGCCATTATAGCAACTAATTAGTGGGAAAAAAAATCATACAGGAAAATGCCATTGAATTTAAGCACTTACCTAAATATACAGCACTGACAGGAAGACCAATAATACATTAAAATGAATATAAACAATTATAACCTAAAATCTGAACAGTTTTTCCTGTTATATATTACACAATTGATCAAAGGCAGCCAAGAGCAAAGGCAAATCAGTGGTTGACTAAGAATTGCTTTATTTGATTATTGCACTCATTTTAAATTGTCGATTTTTGTTGAAATATTTTGCTCATTTTTACATAGGGAAAAATTAATGACTTTCTAAAGACTTTATAAAAAAATAAGTACCTTAAAGAACTTTTAAAGAAAAATAAGTACTTTTAAAGGCCTTTAAAATAAAAAAGAGTTTACAATCCATGAATGTTGATGCTAATTTGAATATTTTTGTTACGTGTATGGTTAAGCAGCTATGGAGATTTTTGGGGTCTTTGTTCCTGGGATAAGGGTTTTACTTAGAAGTTCACTATTTTGGCTAAACCACTTTATAACTTCACGAAAAGACAAGTTGTTTAATGTAGGGAGAAGGTGCCTTAATTTATAACATTAAGAATATTGGTATAAGTGGCTGAGAAAATAGGAAAAAACCTACGAGAGACAGAAAAGGAATTAGATTGAAGATTCAGGGAGAGTTTTTTAATCAAGGATTTAGTTTAGGGGATGGGACAGTCCAGTGGTCAGCATGTGGGAATTGCACTCAGATGACTTGAGCTTGATTTCTGGCTCTGTTCAAACTGTCCCTGTGGAGTACGCGCGCCTAGGAGAGGCTAGTAGTAGGAGAAGCAAGATACGTTTTCTGTGGATACCGCCCCCACTGAATAATATTATTGAATAGTCTAAATTAGGCGGCACTATCCCGACCATCCAAACAGATACTTTACACCTTCAGGTAGCTAGGGCGTGGTAGTTCAGTGGTTAGCGAGTGGGAATTGCACTCGGTAGGCCCGGGTTCGATTCCCTCCACTGCCAAAACTGCCACCGTGTTCACGAGGAGTGCAATCACATTAAACATGTGGGTCCGTAAGTTTTTCCGAGAGGTTGGTGGTAAGAGAAGGAGGGTACAGTCCCTGTGGATGCCTCCCCCACTGGGTTCCAGCTTAAATTGGATGGTTCTACCCGGCCGTCCAAACAGTTACCTTACACCATTCTGGTAGGTTGGCCAGTCTGGGTCTCAACAATACCACCTTCAGGTAGGTCAGACAGTCTGGGTCAAAGAAGGATTTAGTCTGGCTAAGAAAGCATTGTAGTCCTCGATGGATAGGAACCAGATTGTAACATTTATACTAAAGTGGAGGGATAAATTTGCGATTAATCGAATTTTGTTGGATCTGGTATAAGAGGTTGCCAATCACGAAGGTAATGTTCTAGGGTACATAATGTCTGTGATGTAAAACTATACCACAAGCCTCAGATTGCTGTTAATTAAGATGCAAGCAGTACTACTGTGAAAAAAGGTGAGAGTATTTTATGATTTGTCTTGAATTTAAATTTTAATGTCGTTACTGGGTTTTCAGTTTAAAATAGTCTTAGCTTTGAGAATGATATTGAGGATGAATCAGGATTTTCAGGCAAAATTCTATTCAAACACTGCTGCTGGGTTTGCCGAATCGACAAATGGTGATAGTCCTGGAGGTGTATGGGGAGGTGGTCTTTTTGACAAAAGGGATCAGATTTCAAGGCATCCATGAATGGACTACAGGAAGCTAGTCAGTTTAAGGTGTCTGAGTCAGTTTAAGGCTAAATTTTTAATGCTATGTGCTAAGTTAGGGGTTAGGATTATGTAAAAAGTTTATTGGCACAATTCTCGTGGATTTTGTATTCATTTTACATTTAGTGACAATTATTACAAATAGGATATGTAAACCTTTCATTGTTTTCATAGAAAATGTCCTTCATAAAATATGAATTATCTGAAAAAAATTATAAATTACCTTTATGTATTCATCGGTATGACATATCTGCTGCTAACATGAAGAAATAATTTTTTTTACAGAATTTCTACACAGATTTTTAAAATTTTTAAATTAATGGCTTCAAACAGAAGCTTTTAAAACCTTATTATTATTATTATTTTTAATTCTTATACTGATTATGATACCTTAACAGAATGGATTTAATTACTGTAGAAAATTTTGTTACAGAGTTCTTGTAGGGTGGGCGTCAAATCAAAGTTTTATTGAAAAATTGGATTTGTGTTGAAAACAATTTTGCTATGGTTTTATTTCTACAGACAGCGAAAAGCAGGGTGTTAAAAAATTTTAAATTGATATTTTTGACACATTTATGAAAACATTTTATGCTTAAAGAAACTCTTTATATTTAAAGATTGAATGTATAACATTTAAAAAAAAAAATACTATAATTATGATAATGTAAATAAATGTTAGAATATAATTCCACCATTTCATGAATAAAATAAATGTTTTTATTTTTCTAACATGAAGAAACAACTTTTTATTAATTTTTTTTGTCCAAATTAAGGTATTGGTGCCAAAAAAATTTGGTGAAAATCGCCAACGTTTCCAATGTGTTTGGACACTTTTAATATTACTCCATATGAAGTTTGGCTACTTTTAATTGAAAAGATTGCAACTACCACATAGGTTTACAAAATTACAGAATATAACACGTGTTCTCCCTGCAAGTGTAATTAACATTTAGTACTGGTGAATTCTAACAAGAACAAAACCAGTTCACCAATATTTGTCATGAAAACAAATTGTTTGTAAACATAATTAACTGTAATATTTTTAATATTTTAACATAAATACATTCACTTTATGAAATAAAATATAAAGTATTTTTAGAATGAAAAGAAAATAGAATACAAATATAGATTTTTCAACGGAATCAGATACAATTGCAAATATTTTATAAATATTTTTATTAATTCTTATGTAATTTTAAATTAATATTTGAAGTGCTGGTTCAAGATTCATAATTATGGTAGAAATATTTACCAGTTGGTCTATTTAATAACATTTTAAGGCACATTGCATAACAAATGCATAATTTTTATGAATGTAAATAACTGGGAAATAAATAAAATGGTCTTTTCTAAAAAATATTTTTCAAGATAAATATTTAAAAATGCTATACTGTAGTTTTTGTAAGTCATTTGAAGCAAACTGAAATACTGCATTTTTTAAAAATAGATTAATGAAAAACAGACTATGGAATATAGTAATAAGAATCAGATGAAATTCCCTTGTCCATGCTGGTTACATGACTTTCTAAAATAAAGTGTGCTTCTGGGCATTGTAAAGTCAGCTATGGTTCTACCACGCAGCATGAGTCACTCCACATTCCTGAATTATGCAAATTGGTGTTCCTAACGACAACAGCTGTCCGGAGATAAATGTTGCATACCTTTACAGGCAACTTAGTTGCAGTGGGAGTCAGTTTCACTTCGTGATTTGATGTAGATAGTTCTCTTTATACTTTTATGGAAAAGTGAGTGTTTTTCAAATGCAGTCTCAATAAGTAGCAGATAAATTCTGAACAAGTTCATAAATGAGATTCAATGGAGAACGAGTGTCGACTGAGCTTCTGTTCAGCTTCACCACAGAGGCAGCTTTAGTCCTGATATGCAGTGTGAAGAGTTTGCTACTACAACAAATGGTTTTTATATTACTTAGTTCTATGTTGCTGACTGGACTCACTGTGCCTACTGTGATGAATTTCCTTGTTTGCTGTCATCCTGCCGAAAGTGAGACAATGCTCTTGCAATGTCTTGAGCCTTAAATAGAGGGTTTTGCATCTCCATTGGATTTAGTGCTATATCACTGACTACACTCACTGCATATGCAAGTCTCTTCCATGCTTATTAGTTTCTATCTGTGTAAATTTCCATTGTATTGGCCATGTTCCCTAATTTAATTGCTTATTTACTTAAATGTACTTGTTTCCAATTGTGGGAAAGTAGATTGCTTAGCTAAACTCATTTTAGGTTTTGTTCCAATGTTACACAAATTTCTAGAGCATTGCAAAGCCAGATGCTTGGCATAACTGACTCTGTTGGTTACCAAAGAGGCATGCAAACTTGCAGCACATAGTAAGTTTTCTTGCTTCTAGTTCAGTTACTGGCTATTCCATGCTGAAGAGCGTTAAAAAGCATAAAACCAGTCCATGGAATCTGGTCGCTGCAATGGGAGCATGAATCAAAGTTCCATCAGAGTTGAAAAGAGCGCCTACAAGGCAATCATGGAGAGCAGAAAACATATATGTATATTTCTACCCATCCACAATCTCCCAGTGGGCTAGTTAATTTTAGCTCAGATTAATATAGTAGTACCTAGTTATAGAAAAGGGGAGAAAATTCATTTGAACAATATGAACACAAAAAGTAGTACTTGCAGTTAACTACTATAACACAAAATAAACTTTTAGTGACAAATCATTCATTTTTAAGCATTAAAGCAATACATTAATTTAATGTATTGCTTTAATGCTTACAACAAAACCTATTTTGCTTTCTATATCAATACTTTTATTTTTAATAACCATTTAAGTCCAAGTTTCTATATAGTGTGTATATATATATATATATATATATATATATATATATATATATATATATATATATATATATATCAGAATAACGTACTCTACTTCCTACCACCTTGTGCATCCTACTTAAAACCAGTCTATATTTATAGATCAAAGGAATGACTTGCAAGGTTCTCAAAATAACACTTCATGTTGAAATACTGCTATAAATTAGTATTTGATACATGTACCATTAACAAAGTTTGTTATGAACATATACAATAAAATCCCTTTAAAAATAAAATGTTTTTTTTCTCCAAATGATATTCATGCTTTTACAAAATATTTCAATTTCTTGGCCTCATTCTAGTATTAGATTCCTCAATGTATATCTGTTCTAAGAACAGTTTTCCTTATCTATTAAGTATCCTTACATAAGGTTAAATTAGAATCTGTGAGAGATGTATAGCAAGATTAAAGTTCTCATCATATTCTGCTACTATATTCTCATTATTTGACAGATCAAATAAAGAATATGATTCTCGAATAAATTTAAACACTAAATTTTGCTTGCTACTTTTGAGACCAATTATGATTTTATTTTCTTAATTTCATTTTTTTTTTAAAATAAACTAAACCTGAACTACTTGAAACATCCTGTGCTAAAACAACATTTGGTGAATCAGAAAAAAAAAATGACAGCAAAGTAACATTTTAACTTCTAAAAAGTAAAGTTTTTATTTAAAAGTCTTCATAAAGAAGAAGTAATAAAGTTAACCCAACATAAAACAGTTGAATTTTTAGGCCCATGCCAAGACCATTACTTCCCATTCAATAAAAGAAAAATACAACTTTCTAGGCTAAGAAGCATATGAAATCGTGGCATGTACTTCCACACATATTAGTATGATCAAATTCATTTTAATAGTGCAGATAATCCCTTATGCAGAACTAAATTTCACAAAAAACCCAAATGAGAGGAGAGCTATGATAATCAAAGATAAACATTCTCAATGGTATTTTCTAACTGAAAAAAAGGTAAAGTTGAGGGGGGAATAAAATAGCTATCTATGGTTATGTCTTTAAAAACATGATTTTTCCTGAGACACAAACAATAGAAGAGCTCCAATTTTGTTTTCATTATCAACAGATTATACATACAACATTACAGAAGATTTTCAGGGAGATTTCACAGAAAGCAAAATTTTGTTGTAAGGTTTTATTTTAACTGGAACTGGCTGTATATTATTTGTGTCAATCTCCATCGAATTTGACTTGTTGCTTCCCCTAATTGTATTTTATGTGACCTAGGACAGCCTATGTCTGGAAAACATTTGGACAAGTGCCCTGCACTAGTGACTTTAACTTCAATCATTGAGAAATACTGGAGAGCTCGCTGTCTAATGACCTAGCAGTCAAACGACTAGCATTTGTAAACAACATTATTTGTGTCAAATGGATTGCAATTTTCTAAGTGATGCACATGATATTTTGCTCATAACCAGGGCTCTTTCAGCCAGTACAAGCCTATAATACCGGCTAATGTAGACTGCATACTAGCAAACAACTCAAACATCAAATTATAACCCATATGAAAAAGAAATATACCAGTGCACAGAAAATTTCAGCAGCATGTTTAAAATTTAGAATGTTTTTAATATGCAAGATATTTATTACTTTTAATTTAAACTGGTAAAATTATTTGATATTCTGTATGCAAAAATGCACACATACCGACTAGTGAATTAGAAACCTAGGTTCAATATTTTATTGGACTGCCTTTAGCCTAAATTGCAGGATGTATGAGGTTAGGCATGGTAACAAGCTTCTTCAGTTCTACTCAGCTGATTTTACCAAATGGAAATTTGTTAAGGAACAGGCAACTAGTTATTGGAAGATCATAACTGAAGAAGTGGGGGATGCCATATACCGATAAAAATTCAATGATATATTTGACTTTACATTCTTTAGATTACTGTAAAACTTTAAAAGTTAAATATACTCAATACAAATAAAATGAAAAAACACAATACAATCAAAAAGACATTTACCTAATGGAAGAATGTGTTGAAATATCTTGATTCCATTTAGTGTTTCTAAAAGTAATGCATATTTTACTACTCTTCTTAACACCAGATGGAATGGGAATAGAGGTTGGTATACTCGAAGAAACATCAGTTGGCACATTTGGAACAATACTATTTGGTACACTTTCTGAAACATCAGCTGGTATGCTTGGGTAAAAACCAGATTGAGCAACAGCATCTGAAGAAAGGTGTATCATTTAGATGATAAGTTTTAAATTATTTTAAAACTAATACAAAATATAAATAGAAAATAAATCTGTTTTATAAGCAATATTTAAATTCTTAAGTCACAAACCCACAGACAAGGAGGCATCTTTAAAGCAGGAATTGGCAATCAGTTGCTCTAAGAAACTGTGTCTCATATTTTCTTTTATAAAAATTTGTTAATAATTTTGTTTGTTATATAAAATGATATTTTTCAAATAAATATGTAAGCAGAAAACATGAAATATTATCTAAATTATTGACCAATAAAACAAATCAATATTTGAAATTTACGTTTTGCAGCTATGTGCTTTTTAAAATACTACACAGCACACAACAAGCTTATAAAATGTAACACAATTTATTTTTGTCATGAAAATTATGAAATTCAAAATAAATCTTGCCACTATATTCTTTACAATAAAAATGATGGTAAAAATGCAAAAATTTGCTCAGATTGCTTCCTAAATAAATCTGTAAAATTAAAACTTCATTAGACATAGTACACAAGTTTGAATAAAGGTATCAGAGAATATCAAAGGCAATAAAGTGCCTTCTTTGTCCGGATGAGACAAAGCACCAGTACCCACAAAGGCAAGAACACAGATGTGTAGACAGACACATTCTTGCCTTTATTGATATTGGTGCTGTGTCTCATTTATCTTAATGAAGAGCCTTTTTTTTTTACTTTGAAACCGGTTGATACCTTTATTCAACCTTGTATGCTGTGTCTAAGAAAGCATTTATTTTGCAGATGTTGGTAAAAGGTTTAAAGGTGTGTGGAACTGCAGATCTAGTTCACAATTCTTCTAATTATGTAGTGTTATACACTGGTATGTAAAACTTAAGGAACAGTAAGGTTTTCAGCTGCTACTTTACAGTGAAGTGACCTGGATGTGGAAAAATGATGCAAAAGGTACATTGGGAGTTACCAAACCGTTGAGTAAAACCAAAATGATAAGAACAGTAAAAAAAGTCTTGAACAGAAGTGGCGACACTGCACTGAGTGTCATGATGAGACAGATGAGCAACTGTGAAAGCTTAAATAAAGAGAGAAGGCGGCCCTTTAGTAGGCTGTATGATCACCTCGAACACTGATACAGGTTTTGCATCTCATTTGCACACTAAGAATGAAGTAAATGAATGAGGAAAATAGTGGTGTTCTTTAAGATATTGCATGTCAGTATATGTGTCCATGGGGCTCGAGCCCTTCGATAACTTTTCTTGGACATTTGAGTCCCCTGCCTTAATAATTTTTCTATTTTTTTTACATCCTCTACATACCACAATTGCACAAAATACACAGGAAAATATGAATTATATGTATGACATTTATCATCTTAGTTCTTAGTTTTACAGTAAAATTAACCCTATATATGTAAGAATCCTTATTTACTGTAATTGAATCATAACATGTAATCATTTGAACAATAGGGGTATCATTTTCATCAAATGAATTATCAAAGAATGCAGATTTGAATTTCAGAAATCTGTGAATCTATAAAATGCTAGTGATGTCTAAATTCATGAGCATTTTATAATAGAAATACAAAAAAAATTTTATTTCCCTTACATACATAGTATACATCTGTATATGTATTGTAGTAGGACTAAAGGTAGGAGGTATTGTAGTAGGACTAAAAATTCCTTTTTGGCTTTTTGGTGGATATACATTGATTTCAAGTATCACATCATACAAATTGGAACTTTTTGAGGTGACAGTTATGTGTGTGTTTGCAGAGATGCTTTAGGTGAGTTGAGTAGTTCAATAAAACTTTATACAATGCAATCAGTCATCACAATAACACTGTTGATATTCAGTATGGCATAAAAAAAAAATGGAATTCAGTACATCGGTATGTTAAATATTTATAAAAAAAAAAAAAAAAAAAAAGAATAGTAAAAATGCCCATTCTCAGATAATCTGCAGAACAAATTCTAAATTATCGCAACCTTTGTCCCAAGATTCATTTACATATCTTTCCCAGCATATATTTTTTAGTCCGATTATTTGCTGTATGACATACCCCTTATTGCACATAAACAGTTTTGAGTCATTAAAATAATATACAAAAGTATGCAAAATTTGATGATATTTAAAAAATACCCAAAGAATAACTAATTTTAGAAACAACTCATAGAATACACAGGCTGAGTTCAACATGCAAGCTGCAGAAAACTTTTTAACTCTCAATCTCAGTTGCAGATCACCTATAAACATTCTGCTACTGGGGATGTGATGCCAATTAAAAACAGAATAAATCTGGAAACTGCATTGCTTGATACATCAGTAATAAAAGGACTTTAAATAAAGAAAATAGATAGAAACATGAAGCTACTATCAAAAATACCAATGGTTCCCAACCTTATTTAAACTCATGAATCACTTTTGATAAACAATTCTTTTATGAACTTCCTTAATCTATATATTTCTAGAGGTAACAATTTTAATTTTTTGCAACAAATTGCAGCAGATATCAACAATTTATAATTTTAAATTCTCTACTTATGTAATAAGTTAAATTGTTCTTAAACAATCCGTAAAAGGAAATATTTCTTATTATTTTCATCATAAAAATTTACAGAATTATGGCATCCATAGAATGTCAATTTGGTCCTCTAAAATGCTGTTACCAAATAATGAATTTAGCTTTTAGCGTATTTTAATCAATTACAAAAATTAATGTCAGTTATTATTAGCTAAAATCCGACGAAAAAAAATAGCTATAAAACAAAATTTTAAAACCACTTCTGATTGACTTTATCAAATATCCAACTATAACAGCTAATTCAGCATTTAAAGATTTTTAAAAGACTACTTTTAGCAGTATTGTAGAAATTTGTATTTAATTTATACACAATCATCGGTATATTTCTTTCCGATGTAAAAATATTTTCCATTTTTGCAATCTCTTTCCATCTGCTAATATGTTTAAATTTATTTTGCTTTTTTATACATGAACATTGTTTTTCAAACAGTTTAATAATGAAAAAAATTTGATGTGGGCAGCACATGACTTTCCCTACAGACTACAGACTTAAATTCATTTTCCCATTATTTCTTAATAGTTCATTAAAATGAGTTTAATTGCACAAAATAACATGCATAATTATTTGAAATTGCACTGAATTTGCACTTTTAATTCCATTTCCATTTGGTAACTGGAAGTATTTTCAAAGGTGGTGTAGCAAAAATGCAAAAAAAAACTAAAATATATCGAAAACTTATTAGGCTTCGATTTCTTGGATTGGTCTTATTCTTTTCATCATCAAAAATTACACATAAAACAAGCATTTAATAGATACATTTGAGCATAAGTAGTCTTTTATTTTAGAGTTTGACGATTTTTGTGGGTATTTCATAGAAAAGGCAGGTTCTTTTTATCCGAATCATACCAACATCTATCAACACCAGGGTAACCTATCTAAAAAATTCTATAAAATCCAGCCAATTATCATTTTTATTAGAGTAGATACATATACAGATGTCATGCTAAAAACAGTTTTTTCATGTTCTAGAGGTCACAAAACATGTAGATCCGTAAAAAACTTGAGTTTCAATTTTCGAGACAATTCCAATGTTTCCATATACATTATCAAGTATTTTAAAGAAAGCAAAAGGGTATATTTTCTAAATACTGCTAATAAAACATTATTATTATTTATTGAGGCACTTAGAATTATTTTAGAAACACATTTGGAGAGCATATACACTCTTTTGCAAAAAAATGCACTCCTAAAAATAATCAGATTATCTCAAAATTTCACATGCACATTCCTTTATAACAAGTATGCAAATGATTAAATAAATTTAATCATTGGCCTTGCAAATTTGCAAGGCCAATGAGCGTTAACTTCGATCATAGTGCACGTTTCTACTGCGCAACTAGCATCCTATAAAACAGGTTAAAAATGTGGGCAGTTTATCTTTGCTCGTTATCGGCATTGCAGGTCCGTGGAGACTGTGTTGTAGCCGAGCATGACTGTCAGCAGACTGGCATCGCATAGTGTTCAATGATGAATCATACTTCGGTCTCAGCAGATGACCATCGGTACGTGTGTGAAGGTGCCAGGGACAGCGGTCCCAATCAGCCTTTGTTTTACACAGGCACACAGCCATTATCCCTGGTGTGGGGTGCTATCTCTTACAACAGCAGATCGCCTTTAGTTATCCTGCGTACAACTTTAACAGCTGAATGATATGTTGATGAAATCCTGCGGCCGTTTGCATTACCCTTCATGGCACATCATTCTGGGGCCATTTTGCAAACAAGATAATGCTCCGCCACATACGGCTCGCATATCTGTAGACTGCCTCCATGCTGTTGATGCTATTCGTTGGCCAGCAAGGTCACCAGACCTTTCGCCAATCGAGTATGTATGGGTCATGCTAGGTTGCCAGATTCGGGCACCCCGAAATGTAGCAGATCTGTAGCGACAATTGAGGAATGCCTGGCAGAATGTATCGCAGGATGACATTAGGAAACTTTATCACTCCTAACCCAGACATATACAAGCATGCATTGCCGTCAAGGGGGATTTCAGCAATTACTGATTTGAAAATTCAATGTGTAATTGCTAACCATTGATGGGTCCTGTGGCCTTGATTTTGTAATTATTTTATTACCTGCATATGAGCTGCATGCATATTTAATTTCAATAAAAACAGTCACTTTCTTCATGGTGCTTTGTTTTCTTTGCAAAAGAGTGTATTAGAATTTAGCATATTTGCATATACAATTTTAATTAAAAATAAATATGGCTGTCAATATTTTTGAAAAGACCCGGAATAAGTGCCAATGTTTTGGGGACTATATGGGTCCCAGGTTATAGTAAGTTCAGTGGCATGTCTAGGTTCATTATTGGAATAATGTGTTAAAAGGAACAACCACCATTACAAAACAAAAAATTTAATCTGGGCAGGACATGACTTTCTTTATGCAAGTGCTTTACTTCTTTCAATGAGAAATAATGTGACAAGATCTATGGCACAATGTTTTCACTGTGGAACAGTACACAGACATGTGACATTTGTAAAATTTTTTAAAGTACCAAATTAACTTATATTTTGTGCAAATATAACTTGACAATTGGAAATATTGTTAACATATCTGCTATGGAATATACTTCACTATATTATATTAAAATACATTAATTATTATTCATTCATCAATTTTGTGCTATTTATATAATTTTACCATCATTTTTAACAATTTGACAATACATCAAAACAGTCGGTAAGTTGACGATATTTTGCCAAACTAGTCATCAAGTGTTAATTTGATACTTATATTATTGTTCATTTTAAATAATTTTGTAGATACATTTAGTTGAAAAACTGTGCAATATCTCGAGAATTGTTCAAGCCAGTGTTCTAAAGTTTGTGATTTGTTTTAAAATTAAAAATTATGTATAGAATGATTATTTATTTAACATTATTGAATATCCTGATTTTTCCAGAGAAGCTTGAAACCTGCTCTTTCATTGAAAACTTGAATTCAAATTTTTGATTCCATCACAAATATCACAATACTTTCCTCATACATTATATACTATGTATGTAGGGAAAGTAAAAACATTTGCAAATCACTGATGCATATCAAATAAAGCTCTACTTACTGTTCATTCGTAGAACTGGAGCACCATGAAAAGCAGATGGAAATCCATACTGTGAAGGGTCTGGAAAAACAGGTGGAACTACTGTATTTGAATGAGAAATAGGACTAGGTTGCATAAAGCGATGTGCATTAGAAAAATAATTAGTAGGGTACATAATTGGAGCTGGAACATTTGTTGAAAAGAGAACAGAAGATGAGAGATTATTAGATCCAAGAAGTGGTGATTTTATAGGAGGTGAAGGTTTTTTTGAATGTGGGTGTTCTTTGGTAGGTAATTCTATAGAAAATGGGCAATTTAAAGGAGGTGATTCTGCAGGAGATGGAGGATTGGAGGGAGGCAATTCTATAGGAAGAGGAGGAAAAGATTCTATGGGAACTGGGGGTAACAATGGTTGTATTGGAAATGGCATGTTTGCACTACTGGCATCAGTATTCAGGATTTCTGGAGTAGCAGATGAAGCAGAAATATCAGCAGGTGGCCTTGTTAACTGAGAGCATGATGACAGTGAATTCATTCTTAAAATTCACCTAAAATACAAAATTCTGTTAAAAAGATAAAAAAATATTAACTTAAAAAAATATGACAAATATAAGCAAGCTTATCATATACAGAAAGTGTTCACCACATCAACCCGTTACCAGTGGCCTTGGATCATGCATTTACAATTTTTACTAATCGTTAGCAAGTGGTAGGTGATGAGTTGAACTGAGAGCACAAAATTTTTGAAAGATTTTAGAATTTCTCAGTTAAAAATTTTAAAATAATTACTTCCAGTCTGCAACAGTCCAGTCCAAGCCATTATTTTCATATTGCCTACTATTAACAAAATGACTTTGTTATTTATTTATACCAGCTGTGATGCCTGTAACAAGCAGACACTTCTTTAGCAATCACCTTTTTTAAACAAATGAACCAAAAATGTATCTTATAATTAGATTGATTACAAAATATATTTTAATTCATTTGTTTATGGAAAAATAGAATTTAGTTCATTTGTCTTATGAAAAAGAAGAATTTCATACAATTTTTTTTTTTGTAAATTACCAAATTAGAATAAAAGGCAAATTATTTTAATTGTTTTGGTACTTTGAGGTCATTTTATGCAAACAGAGGCTAATTTACAGTTATCAAAATGTAAAATCTTCATAACATGAATTGTTTTCCAAAAATAAACTATAGTCAATGCAAGAAAATTAATCTTTTGACTTATTATGCATGAAAATAGCATTTTGCTAGTTAGCATTCAAAATATAAGGAAATCGTAAAAGAAATCCATATATGTTACATAACACTTTTATAAGCAAAAAATGTGTAAACATTTTGAAAATATGGAGAATAAAAGATATTTATATACACAGGGCCCGTGCTAGGAATTTAAAACTGTTAGCCAACAAATTAGCCAAATTGAAAAATCATTAGCCAAATTACATGATTATTAGTCAAAGTTATCGTCGCCATCGGTGAAAAAATTTCTACTTTTAAGCCATAATGCAGCTAATAATATTAATTTCATTCTACACAAGATATAAAGATAGGTAGATTTCATTTTTTAACACTTTACAACAAAGTTGAAAAGTGTTTATGACTTTGTTCATTCTGTCTGTCTGTCCGTTAGCACGATAACTGCCGTAAAAATGACTTAATCAAAATGAAATTTTAGTATGTTGTTCAGACGGTCTGTAGGACCTATGGGAATATAAATGAATAATATCACCCAATTAGTTTTGGATTGAACCCGGGTTGAAAAAATGAAATACATTGAGCCCTATGGGACTTAATTTTTCTAACATTTTTTAAGCGGATTTAGAATTCACAAATTGCTTCGAAAATTTTAGGTAATAGTCAAATTTTTCCATAAAATATATAAAAAAAATTCAGCTAAATATACTCAGTAGTTTTTTAAATAAAAATTAAAATAATAATTACACATCTTATATGAAACGATCACGTGACCATGATATGAAACGATCACATGACCCACTTCAAAATGATATATGGCATCCATCTTGTTTCAAATTCGTGATTTTTTAAAGTTCTTTTTAATTCATATTGAGTGTTGTATCCATCCTAAAACTACTTTATTTCTGCTTAAATTCTGTGCATCTACATACTCAAACAACGCAAATACAATATATTTGAGTTTAAATTCTCATTCAAATTTGATTATTTCTACAACTAAGCCTATTTTTTACCTATGTAAAATGTAAACAGCAAAATATGTAGAATGAGTTGTATTAGAATTACTGTATTTCTTTAATGCAAAATAATTCAGTCCATGGAGTCTGCATGGCTGATATGAATGAAATATTAATTGATTTTATAAACAGAAGGACGATTTTTTTCGATGAAGTTTTAAGCATAAAGTTTATGAATTGTAGCTCCATGGTCTTAATTTTTAAATAAAATAAATTATTATAGTATTGTGATGAATGAAATGGAGAAAGTTATGAATGAAATCCTGCTTTTATAGAGAGATCCAGGCGTGTTATTTTTTCTATGACGTCATTTGAATTAATTTCAGTTGTTTTCGATGAAGTTTTCAAATATAATAAATTATCGTAGTATTATGATAGATTTAAAAATATTACCGTGGAATGTATTGCATTTTAGAGATATTTAAACCACGCAATTTATATTTCAATGCCGTCATTTGAATGAAGTTCATTTTTTTCAATAAAGGTTTAAGTTTTCAAATATAATAAATCAATGTAGTATTGTGATAAGTTTTAAAATATTACCGAGGAATGTATTGCATTTTCGACTTTTTTAAATAAAATTGCATTGAAGTTGGAAAGTGTTTCATAATCAATGCTTTAAGCATGATTGATCTTTCTTGTTTAATCATTAAACAGGGTATTAGTAAATTAAACTTGTATTTACCAATGAAAGATCACAATGAGTTACAAAAATGACAAATTTATTTTATAATTCACATAGTTTCATTATCATATAAACCAGGCAAGCGTCGAATTTTTGTACTATACACCAATTTTCAAAAGCTGTCTTAAAGTTAAAATCTTTCATATCAGGCCCTTCACTATTTATAAGAATCAAGTCACTGAGATTTTTTACTCTGATGTTACTACTTAATGAAATTTATGTTCTATTTACTAAAGCCTCTTTTAACAATGGTTGTTGTCATAGGATATGTGAAACCAATTCTTGTTACATCCATAATATTTTTATATGCAGTATCATCATTATATTTCTTTAAAATTAGGCACCAAAACTATCTAAGGGATAAATTTTTATGTCAGTTTTAAAATTCAGGCAGGCGTAAGGATCGTATAAAAACCACAAAGATGATGATGAAGATGAAACGAAAACAAGCCAGGCAGGCTTAAAAATTCGTAACAAAAAGATAAACTGCGATTCAACTTATGACAAAAACAGCAAACCGCAAATTGGCATCTGTGATAATAATCAGCAGTGACCTTTTTTCAGTTGGTTTTATCTAAAAGTAAATGCTTTTTTATTTACCGTATATACTCGCGTAAGTCGAGAAATTTGTGACAATAAAAAACCGCTTCAAAGTGTGTGTGTGTGGGGGGGAGGGGTCGATTTATATGCGGAGTCTAAAAAAAAAAATCGTAAGTCTAAAAGTTATTTTTTCCCGCAAGACAATCGATCCTAAAACGATGCGGTAGTAATTACGCAATCGCACACTCCTAATTTCTCTGCCCTCCAGATGCTCCGGACTACCATTGTATACGCTTCATCAAAAAATGTACACACATTTTCGTTCGAGGGCGCGGTAGCCCATTGGTTAGCACGCTGGAGTTGCACTCGGTAGGCCCGGGTTCGATTCCAGCCACTGCCAAAACTGCCGCCGTGTTCATGCGGAGTACGATCACGTTAAACATGTGGGTCCGAAAGTCCTTCCGAGAGGTTGGTGGTAGGGGAAGGAGGGTACGGTCCCTGTGGATGCCTCCCCCACTGGGTTCCGGTCTAAATTGGGTGGCACTTCCCGACCGTCCAAACAGTTACCTTACACCTTTCTGGTAGGTCGGACGGTCTGGGTTTCAACAACAACACATTTCCGTTCAATGTTTATCACTTGTTTCTCTGATTACGGCTGATCATTTTCGACAAAAAATGGCTCTTTTCAGAAATAATTCTGTAACACGGATTGTTTAAAACTATAATGCAGGATTTTAAGTTGAAAGTGTCTTTTGTTTTGTTTATTGGAGAGTATCTTATCAAATAACTGTGTTGGGGGTTAACGAAAAAAATCGGCTCACATAACGGACGGAATCCAGTTAATGTTTTGATTGGCACGGTGGGTCAAGGACGCTTGAGAGACAGGAATGTCTGTTTTGAGGAGCAGCATGCTAGGAATTAAAGAATACTTGGAGCTTGTCACACGAGAACGAGCGTCCCCAAAACAGACGGGAGACAACGCTCGTATGTCATAGGCCTACTTGGCTGAAATCGGACTTTTATTCCAAATTAAATTGGACTTTTATTCCATATTACTTCCCAAAAAAATATTTACGAAACTTTCACAGTTTCCAAAAAATTATTCGCCATTTTTTTCGTCAAAGTATTTTTTTTATCGCCAGTTTTGCGATCTTTTCGCATTTGGCGCATAGGCGAATGGCTAGCGCGGACCCTGTATACAGTAAGTATAGTGAAGGTGTTATTAAAATCACATATATTAGATAGTATGGATACATGTTAATTTTAATTAAATTTTAAAAAATCACAATCAAAAATAGGTTTACAAGTCCTTCAATAAAATCTCCTTTTCACGAAGTACAAAATTACATGGCCAAAATGCTTTTAAGCATCACTATGTCCTTCATCAATTGCAACGTGAAAATACAGTGCAAAGAAGTGCTTACATATAGGCCATAACCGTTAGGCAAAATTTACATATCATCAATATATGATTTTACATGTGTTATATATTTTAAAAACAAGGCATTTAAAATTTAAATGATTATGAAATAAAATTGTAATAAAGTTGAAGGTTCATAACCAAAATGAATGTCGTCAAAACACAGATCAGATTACATCAATTGCTAAATTTTCAGAAAATCAATTAAAGGTTTGACACATAGGGAGTCGGCCTTCCCGATCGTCCAATTTGTTGCTCTAAGTCCTCTGGACGAGCCGGACGGCCTGGGGCTTTCACATAGGGAGTCGGTCCTTCCCGGTCGTCCATTTTGATGCTCTAAGTCCTCTGGACGAGCCGGACGGCCTGGGCTTTCACATAGGGAGTCGGTTACCTTACACCTTTCTGGTAGGTCGGACGGTCTGGGTCTCAACAACAACAACATAGGGAGTCGACCTGACCACCTGGGACGCGGGCGGCCGCGCAAACGGGGAAAAAGCCCGTGTGCTGTTGGCACATTTCGGGCGCGGTAGCCCGGTGGTTTGCGCGCTGCCACTACTGCCGCCGTGTTCATGCGGAGTACGATCACATTAAACATGTGGGTCTGTAAGTCCTTCCGAGGTTTGCATCGGCTACTGGTCTCTTCTCTTAGGGACCTTCACTTTTTGGGGTAGTACAATAGACCTCTGGTCGATGTGCTAGGCTCTTCTGGAGCCACCCACCTTTATATCATTCATTCATCAAGTCCTTCCGAAAGGTTGGTGGTAGGGGAAGGAGGGTACGGTCCCTGTGGATGCCTCCCCCACTGGGTTCCGGTCTAAATTGGGTGGCACTTCCCAGCCGACCAGTTACCTTACACCTTTCTGGTGGGTCGGACGGTCTGGGTCTCAACAACAACATAAATCCATTTGCTGCATACCAAATGTCATTGGGAAACTTAATTTGCAATCCAATTAAATCTACAGAAAATATTAAATAAATGTATAGATATGAAAATTACGTGCAAAATGTTTAATGGAAATGCAAGATAGGTGCGCAGTGAAAAGACTCAACAAATTTGATTGAAAAAGATCTGATGAAATGCTTATTTCCTATTAAAATGCAGAATCCGAAAAAGCTGCATGTTGATTGGATGTCAGAAAGTCCTGGGCTACCAGATTGGAGAAGAAAACAGAACGGAATTGTAATCCGGTACTTTGCACTAATGGAGCTGTGGGAGGGGGGGCATTCTACTGATCACCCCAATTATCTTTGGAGACCATTCAGGTGGTGCCAGGTAAAGACCCCTGGACTGTAGTAGCCCCCCCCCCTCCCCCCATGCCTTAATCTGGCCTAAAATGAAAGCTCGATAACACTAAAATATTATTAAAATGATATATCCTAAATTCCCGTTATTAATATAACAAATTTATGCTACACTACAGAACTATAATAATGTCAACTATATTTCGCGGTTAGGAACATACATAAGATAATCATTACCAGAGAAAGACAAAAAAATTAGTGCAGAAAGCCCTATGACGCAGTTCGCCAAACGTTTACATAGAACTCAAAATTGTGCAAACTATTGAAAAATATTGGTGTGCAATTATTTCGCTGTCTCGGAAAATTCTTTTTTTTTTATGTTGCAAAAGTAATATTAGAAAATTTCAATTTCTTTTTTGTTTTAATACAGCCCATAGCAGGGTTTTATTTATTATATCTTTATCTCAAACATATAATGCAAAAATTGAATATACATTTTTACACACACTATAGCAGCGTGCTATCTACAACGTAATATTGGTGAACAAGGCTACCAATATTCACACACATAAAATATTTATACTTTACTGATGGTTTAAAATATTACTTGTTAGAAATCATTTTCAAAGATCTTCTTCGTATTTACCATAGTTAATTACAAATATAATACTTATTCACGCACTTTTGTTTACAAGGTCTGTTTACTTACGATACGATGTTTAAAGTGGAATAACCGGAATGACTCAATACACAGAGTACAACGGTCGGCTAGTCTCCGCAATCAACTCCCGGGAAAAAGCACGTGATAGGTCAGGCGATTCTATGCGCGATTCTGATATTGGTGTGTTTTCTTTTTTGTCCGTCCGTCCGTTTTCTTTTTTGTCCGCCGGCCGTCCAAATAGTTGCTCAAGTTTTCGGATGAGTCGGACGGTCTGGGTTTTCAACACACACACACACATATATTATATATATATATATATATATATATATATATATATATATTCTATTTAAATTTTATAATTTTATTTTATTATTAATAATTTTTATTACTTTTTATATTATATTATTTATTTATTTTCTAATTTTTTCTCATTTAAAGTCTTTTCAAGACTATCAAACAACTAGTATTACGAGTTACTTCTGCTTTTATTGGTTGAGAGAGTGTCAAGAATATTGTACTATCGAAAACATAATGTGGTAATTGCAGGAGGGAGACGACCTTGATTCAAAGAAGTGGGATTAAAGGTCGCTAAAAAAACATTTTCCTGTGGTGATCAAACTAATGACTGAAACGTAAAAATGCTCCCCTATGGGCGCCCATGGCAAAGCGCAAGTAGAATTTTTCTAGGGGTGCAAACTATATGATGATACCTACAATATCCACTAGATTGAAATCTACATTTGTGA
The DNA here is from genome assembly GCA_951213105.1 of Amaurobius ferox. Taxonomy (NCBI): domain Eukaryota; kingdom Metazoa; phylum Arthropoda; class Arachnida; order Araneae; family Amaurobiidae; genus Amaurobius; species Amaurobius ferox. Next base: position 104,097,252 of record OX578135.1, read on the forward strand.
TCTTGAATGTTCCAAGGGAGAGCAAGTGCACCCCTTGCCCTCTCCTATGAGCGCCCATAGAGCTTTTTTCACGGGGACAAACTGAAGGTTGAGGCATCGATCAGCTAACATGTCTAAACTTGAACGTCTATGGAAGGGCAAATGTCCTCCTTGCCTACCATTATGGGCGCCCATGTAACATTTACCAGGAGGGCAAACTCAAAGATAAGAAGTTCAATATCTACTAGCTTGAAGACTACATTTGTAACCTTAAACGTCCATGGGAGGGCAAGTTTCCCTTGTGTTCTATTATGTGAGCTCATGGCAAGAACGCCCATAGAACTAATTTCAGGGGAGACAAACTCAAGGATGCGGCTTTCCATATTGACTTGCTTGTAATCTACATTTATAACCTTAAATGTACACGGTAGGGCAAGTTTCATCTTGCGTTTCCTTATAGGCGCCTATGGCAAGAACACCTGCAGAACTAATTCCATCGGCGACAAACTCAAGGATGAGGCGTTCAATATCGACCAGATTGAGACTTACATGTCTAAGCTTGAACGTCTATGGGACGGCAAGTGTCACCCTTTCCCCACACTATGGGCGCCTATGTAACATTTTCCAGGAGGGAGACTCAAGGATGAGACGTTCAATATCGACTAGCTTGTAACCTATATTTCCCTTGCAGTCCTCTACGGGCGCCCATTGCATGGACTTCCTGCTTATATACTATTGCCCTCAGGACAGAACCTAACGCAGTCGAAGTTTCGATTTCCTCAAGGGTAGTAAACAGTCTTTCCAGTCCCTCCAAAAGTCTCTGTGACATAAAAGGCTGAAACATTGCACACTTGCCATGGGCGCCCATAGGGGATGTTGAACGTCACGAACATCAAACTAGTGAATACTGTACGTCTCGTCCGTGAAATTGTCCCCGCTGGAAAAAGTTCTATTGACGTCCTTGCCATGGGGGCCCATAGAGGAGCGTAAGGGAACACTTGCCTTCCCGTGAACATTCAAGGTCACAAATGTAGGTGTCAAGCTAGCAGATATTGTGCGTCTCATCCTTGAGTACGCTCTTGGAAGAAACTCTATGGACGTCCTTGCCATGGGAGCCCATAAAAATTTTGAAAGCCACACACGTAGATATCAAGCTAATCGATATTGTACCTCTCGTCCTTGAGTTTGCCCCCGTTTTAATAAGTTCCATGGTCACCTTTGCAATGGGCGCCAATAGGGGAGCGCAAGGGGGCACTTGCCCTCCCGTGAACGTTCAAGGTCCCAAAGTATGTATCAAGCTAATTGATATAAAATGTCTCCTCCTTAAGTTTTCCCCTGGAAAAAGTTCTGTGGGCGCATATAAGGGAGCACGAGAGGACACTTGGTCTTACGTTACAGATTTTAAAGTCGCAGATTTAGGTTTTAAGCTAGTAGATATTGTACATCTCATACTTGAGTATGCCTCCCTTGGAAAAGGGTTTATGGACGTCCATAGCGGGCGGTTGAAAGCCATAAATTTAAGTATCAGGCTAGTTGTTATTGTACGTCTCGTCCTTGAGTTTACCCCATTGGAATGAGTTCTATGGGCTTCCTTGTTTTCAGCGCCCATAGCGGGCGCAATGGGGCACTTGTTCTCCCGTACACGTTCAAGGTCACAAATGTAGGTACCAAGCTAGCTGATATTGTACGTCTCATCCTTGAGTTTGCCCATTGGAAAAAATTCTATGTGTGCCCTTGCCATGGGAGCCCATAGGGGAGGCTAAGGAGGAACTTATACGCTCTCCTGGACATTCAAGGTCTCAAATGTAGGTATAAAGGTGTCGATATTGTACTTATCTTTGAGTTTGCCCTCCAGGAAAATGTTACATGAGCGCACATAGTGGAGGGCGAAAAGCACATATGCCCTGCCATAGACGTTCAAGATTAGACTTGTTAGCTAATGGATATTGAATGCCTCAACCTTCAGTTTATGCACCATAAAAAATTTCTGTGGGCGCCCAAAGGAGAGGGTAAAGGGTGCACTTGTTCTCCCCTGGGACATTCAAAATTATAAATTTAGATTTCAAGTTAATAGATATTGTAGGTATCATATAGTTTGCAGCACTAGAAAATTATTTCTATTTGCGCTTTGCCATGGGCGCCCATAGGGGAGCCAACAACATAATAAAGTTCATTTGTAACTTTTACAATAAAATCAAGTGTAACTTCTAATACTAGTAGTTTGATAGCCCTGAAAAGACTATAAATAGAAAAAAAAGTTAGAAAATAAAAAATATAACATAAACATGTGTGTGTGTGTGTTTTTAAAGTCAAAATTGAATTGCTTACCTAACATCAATTTAAAAAAAATAAAAAAAAAATTCTATAATATTTCAGCAAAATTTGTGAAACGGTGATTGTTGATAGATTATTGGTCACCAAGCTCAAATTAAACTTCCCGATATCGATGTTGCTTTGCATGCTTACAATTTCAGCACCAGCAGAAAAGCCTAATTAGCACAAAATAATCTGATTAGAGAAGCAATCTGTCAATTTTTTATTGATGTGTGATGACGTATCATCTAATAGCAAAGATACAAATTTTTGTTGCGTCTTAAAAAGTTTTCTTCAACTATGAGAAATAAAAACTCTTAATTTCCACGAAAATGTCATTAGTGCATTTACAAAGAAAGTAGCAGATTGGAATTTATGTACAAATAAGTTCAACAGTACAGTCAATCCTCCCATAATGCGATTAATTCATACCGCGTTATATGAAACTCAGATTAGTGCAAATCAGATTAATTCATACCATGTTATATGGAAACCGCATACCGCGTTATAAGAAACTCAAAATTAGCACAAAACAGAACAATTCGTACCATGTTATACGAAAACCACATTAAGTGGAACTTAGAACATATAAATCAGGCTGATTTATTCTACGTCATATAAAACTGTATTTTTAGAGTACCATGGTATAATGAATATGGTTATGAAATATAAGTTTATAGATATAAAAGGCAATAAATATATGTTTACATATTTCAAATTATTTTTATTAAAACTTAATAAGAAAATTAAAAAAACAATGTAAAATATAAACTTAATAACTTTGTCCAACAAAAATCCTATTAATATTCATCATCGCTGTTACATATTAGTGGCCTAATTCTTTTAACGTCCTTTTCACTTTGCATATCTTCATTTTCGTTTTCAAATGTAGTTTTAATTTGTAACTCTACCAAAATCTCTCTAAAAGGAGCTAAGCAATTTTGTAATTCTCTTTTAAACTTTGCACTTCGCACTGTTGAAGGATCATTTTCAATAAAGCACTTTTCTAATTGTTTACACAAACCCAGTCCCCTTCTCACATCACTTAAATTGAAATTTGAAACCCATCCTTTACCCATATTTACCCATATGAAATATGGTGATGTACGTAGATGAAAACACAGGGGAAATCCCCATTAATTTCGACCGTAGAAATATAATAGAAAAAAGGGATCAAGTTACTATTATTTTATTCATGCTATAGGGAGCTAATTGGGTGGTATTATAGAGAAACCACGTTTTATGAGTATCACCTTATGAGAGGGCTGTCGCAATTTTTGCTCCGCCTTATGAGAATACCGCGTTATAAGAGGGTTGACTGTAATATATTTTCCTTTTGTTTTTATATACCAATATTAGTAGTGTTTATATGCACGCATGAGCGCACACATATTTTTTACACTAAAAACATGATTTTATAGCTTATTTTATCTTTTTTTTTTTAAAAAAAAAGGTCTCGATCCATTTGAATATTAAAAACATGATTTTTATAGCTAAAAAAGGTGTATATATACCTTTTTTACATTTAGACCAAATTTAAACAGTGAATTACTGAACTTTTTTAGTTAAAAAGCTAGACTTATACATATTAAAAGTATGATTTCACAGTGAATTATTTAAAATAAATGCGTGAAAAAGAGGACCTCCAAATGAATGGAAGTCCTCTAATATATTAAAAATACCCCTGTTTTTAAAGGTTGGGATAGAGACCCCCCCCCCCCTTTTAAATCATCTAAACATTTTTTTTATAAAATTAAAAAAGAATTATAAAAATATCAAAATTAAAAAAAAGAGGACCTGACCTGGTCAAGTTTAGATAATAACTCTAAATATATTGATGATTTGACACGATCCCAAAATAGGATCGATGATATCTTTTTAAAGACTATGATAAATATAAAGAAGAATATAATATTATAAATTATATAAAATATAGAAAATTGATAAAAAAGAAATGATAATTACAAATAATATACTATATATAATAATAAATTTTTCAGGTGGGAAAACATTTCCCCCACCTAAATATGATACAATTAAAGAAAATCTTCATAATTTTAAAAATGATTAAGCTTTCTCTAATTCATATTCGTATTTATCATCAATTATACCCGAATATTTAAATATATATCTTCCTTTATTGATTTTATATATTGATTCATCAGAAAGTTTTCCCTGTTTTTTCGCTAGGTAATACTCTTTTTCTTCATTTTCCACATCTAACTTTACGATTAATGAATCTCCATATTTAGTAATAATTTTACTCAATGATATCAGATCATATTTCCCAGGATTTAAATCCTTTAATTTAAACGTTTTGGGATAACCTCTAAGTCTATTGAACTCTTCCATTTATTAGTAAACATTTTTTATAAATATAAATTCACCCATTCTTTATAATCTGTAAAACCTCTTTCATCCATCTCTTTTATAAGTTTTTCTCTGTATTCTTCATCAGACTTTGACTCTCTAAATATTTTTTCAGCTATAATATTTTTTTGTTCATTATCAGAAATAGTAATAGAAACATCAGGATCAAATCCATTTAGTACATTAATCATTCTAGTTACTTTCCCTACAAAACATTTATCATCACACTCTTTTAGTTCATCTTTTAACACTTTTATAATTTCGTTTTTATTCACATTTTTTAAAATTCTATTAAACACAATAACTAATATCTCTCTAAATTTAATATTATGGAATTCTACCTCTAGTAAGTGTCTTTTAATTTCTATACCTAATACTTTAATGCATACATCTAAATCATATTTAATTTCTGTATTTAATAATTTTATGATAGTCTCTCTCAAAGAAGTCTTTTTGAATACATGTATTATGCACATTTTGAGAGTCATTATATACATTATTATGAAATAATTGTCTTCTTAAAATCGGGGGTAAATTTATTTTATCTACATCATACCATACTTCATTTATTCTGGACAAAAATATTAATTCATTTAGGGATGTAATATCATTTTCTCTACAATATAATTCTTTTAAATTAGTTACATTTTCTATTCCTTCAAGTGACGTTAATTTATTTACTCCACAATATAATCTTTCTAAATTAGTTAAATTTTCTATTCCTTCAAGTGACGTTAATTTATTTACACCACAATATAGTACTTCTAAATTAGTTAAATTTTCTATTCCTTCAAGTGAAGTTAATTTATTTTCTCCACAATATAATTCTTTTAAATTCGTTAAATTTTTCATTCCTTCAAGTGACGTTAATTTATTTTTTCCACAATCTAATATTTCTAAATTTATTAAATTTTTTAGTCCTTCAAGTGATGTTAATTTATTTCCTCCCCAAGATAATATTTCTAAATTTATTAAATATTCTATATCTACAAGTGACGTTAATTTATTTCCCTCACAATATAATTCTTTTAAATTAGTTAAATTTTCTATTCCTTCAAGTGACGTTAATTTACTACTCGTTAAATTTTCTATTCCATCAAGTGAATTATAATTTAATAAAAAAATAGATATCACTTCAGTAGGATTCTCTATATTTAAGAAAGAGATAAATGTTTCTTTTATACCATTATTATATATAACATTCATTTATTTAGAAACATTTTTATTAAATATTTATTTTTCATCTTTTCTCAAAAGATAAACACATTCGTTCAAGATTTTTTTAACTTCACAAATCTCTTCAATAATTTTTTCTCTATAAGGTTCTTCTTTATAATGACCAAACTTTTTATTTAATTCACTCATCTGTATCGCTTGTATTTTTTTCCAATGAACATTAAAAAAGTGATCAGGTAATAGATCAAATTTGTATTTAATCAAATAACAAAAATCTAATTTATCTATAAATTCTTCTATAAATGTTTCACTAAATGTCTGATATCTAGCTATATACATCCAATTTAAATCATCTTTTAATTCTCTCATGGTATCTTCTGTAAGATTTTGAAATATTGATACTTTATATAAATCTAAATTATCAGAACATTTTATGATAAATTCGTTACTTAAAGTTTGATATTGAGAAATGTTTACCCAATCTACTTTATCTTTACTTTTTTCTATAAAATCATCTGATAATTTTTGATATCTAGAAATTTTAAGCCAATCATCAGGTTGAGCAAATTCCTCAATAAAAGATTCAGACAATGATGAATATTGAAAAATTAAATCCCAATTTACATGATTTTTAAGAATTCTAATTACATCTTCAGATAAATTATTTCTAGAAAATTCATTCCAATCGATATCCATTTAATGATGAACGTATTTTAGAAAGGGATTTTTTCAATATGCATATAAGGTTTTAAAGTGTTTGAAAAACCCTCAGGTAATATCAATAATGTAATAATATCGTCGCGTTTTCCATAGGCGAAACAAGTTGCTGAATCTTTATGGCTCATACCTACTCTTAAAATTTCCTTACCATTGATTTCTAGTGATATCAGTGGATCTTGATTTTTAGAATATGTATATTTACTTACTACTGTATTATATATAACTATATATATAGAAATTTTCATATACATATCTGTAGTTAATCGCATCTCTTGATCCAGTAATTTTGAACTCATCATGTTGAAATTTACTTTTTGAAAAAAAAACCTCTGATCATATTTAGTTTCTATAAGATCTCTCAATTCAAAATGATTATTCTCTATTTTATTCAAAACGTAACTTTTAGTGATTAAATCTAAATCATCTATAGGATTTTCACGATTTTTTAAAATTCTATTTTCCATATCATAATTTCCATCATCCATTAATTTAAAACCTATACCAGGAGGTCCAATAGGCCCTTCTTTCATTTGATCATCATAAGGTGAATAATAAGCACTCATTTATTATAGCATTAATTTTATGATTTTAAACTCTTAACCATTGTTATAGTTTTATTTTTCAAATTTATAAAACATATTTTTCTTTTTTTAAAAATAATATAAAACTTATATTCCTTTTAAGTATTCATTAATCTCTCCCAATTAAATTCAATATCTAAATTATTTAATTCGGTATAGTTTTCATGATTTGATAAGTCAAAATAAAAAATAATATACATTTCTCCAAAATTCTTCTTATTTATCAAACATCCTGTTTCTGTATTAATATCATTTAATCCTGCATGTAAAAGAGCTTCATACACTCTATTATAATCTTTATTGGTAAAATTCGTTTTGTAACGCATAAGAGGAATTTGTTTATTATTGATCATCAACCAGCATTCAGTCATATCTATATTATCAAATATCATATTATTTTTTTCATAATTACCATCTCTTTCAACGTACTGAGGAATAACATAGACACCTAAAACTTCATCAGATGCTGTTGCAGCTGTGACAGATCCACTATCACTTTTATAGGGACCTACCATCTTAAATCTATATCGATCCCAATTTACCTCTATATCTTTATCTGATAAAAATGATTCCATAAACACGTTTTCTGCAGAATTTTTAAATTCTATATAAGGTAAATGCAAGGTTAAACCTTCAACTACTATCTTATAATTAACATTTTCGACATCAGTATATATCATATTCTTATTTTCATTTCTTTGAATTTCTATTTTCACTTCAAAACCAGAAATTACCTTTTCATATTTTCTAAAGAAATCGATAATATCTTTTAAAGGTGTCCATATTTTAATGACATTGCTATCTTTCGTTAGTTCCCATCTCTTTGCGAATCCTTCGTTATAATATTTATTCATTTTCAAATTATTAAAAAATTCAGTTATTTTAGTAGTATCTTCTAAAGTACCCTCATATTTTAACTCTTTTCGGTCAGCTGAATCATCTGTATCCAGATAAAAAAATTCATCTTGAGCTTGTGATGTTACATAATCAGGAGTATAATGAGTTAATCTTAAAGCATGATTCATGATTGAAAAATTTGACTGTGTATTTGATTCAATTTCGGTATCTCCTATATGTACTTTTAAAGTTTTGATAAAAACCTCCACCATTTACCAGACTCATATTTTCGTTTCTAATGGATGATTTATCATTTTTTGTAATTTTTAATTTTTGTTCAAGATATCCTCTAGAATAAAAAATTTTTGCTTTAGTATCATTAATAGGAAAAACATAGGTGGCATTCTCATCTGAACTATGTTCTTTTGGATGAATTTCTCTTAATTCATAACTTTTAATATGATCATTAAGATAATAATGAGTATCACTCAAATCATAAATCTTTTGCATTTATTTAGGAAGGATTTTTAAACCACCTCCTTTCTTTTTCATAGAAAATATTTCATTTAATTTATTCCTAGGTTCAGTTTTCATCAAAACCTTTAAAAATCCTTGTATTTTTTTACTTTTTCTGTATAATCTATGTTTATTCATTTATTTATGAAGAAAAACCTGACCTAACAATTGATATATTTTTTTAACGTAGTTATCCTCATAAATAGGAATAAAATTAAATTCTACAGCTCCTTTATTTAAATCAATTAATTCACCTTTTTGATTAGTAATCCTCATTTTTATTCTTTCAACAGGATCCGCTTTAACAGGAAAATATATCCAATTATTAAATTATTTTGAAATTATACTACCTGGAGGATTTTTATTAATGAAAGAATAAATGACGTCTGAATTAGATTGATTTATTAAAGATCCTTTTACAACATCACAGTGAATATAAATATTATCATTTCCATTGGATATATCAGCTATATGTTCACCTTCTACTTCCGTTTTTTCATCATAACTTCCATATGTCGGTTTTAAAAAGCCTATAATTTTATGAAAGTTACTTTTTGTAAAATCAATTACCCAATCTTTTTCAGTTTAATAGCTATTCTTTGTCTTGCTTCAATAATACCAAATTTGACAGGTGGATCCTTACCGAATATTTTCATCATATACTCATTTAATCCTCTTACAGTATAATTACCATTTGAGATAGTAATTGTTCTATCTGTGCCTAATTTATTCATTCTAAATGTGTTATTTCTATAATTCTCACTTATATTAAACCATGAAACTTCCATAGAAAACGACTGTAAAGCTAATTTTTTTAATTTTAGAGGTGTTATAAAATTTACAGTAAATTCCTCTGATTTCTCGTGACCTTCAGATTTTAATATTATCATTTATACAGAACGAAATTTTCATTATAGTCACTAGGTTTTTGTGTAGGAAATGATTTGAGAACATTTTTAGGTGATTTTCCTTTGTTCCTTTCTCTTATATATTTCATACAAAATAAACCACATTTCACAGATGTAGATTTCTGTAAAAAACTATCATTATGACCTATTTTTGGTTTTTTATTAGATGTAACAAGAAATGTTTTAATATTTTCAGGAATATAGTTACCAAACGGATCAAAATATTCCACATAATAATATTTAGGATCATTATAATAACAAACCCAATGAGTTCCGGGACCTGTTGATACATATAAATTAATGATTCCATTTTCAAATATTCCTATTGTTTTAGGTAATAAATCAGAGGTAAATACACCTCTAAATCCTTTTTCATTTTTCATATTTTCTTCAATCATTTTGTTACTAATTCCCATGGTTGATATATTCCCTTTCCACGTTTTTTTTTCCAGATCCTTTCATTTTTTTTGTACAGTTGAACTAGCTAATCCTGATAAAGCACCTGTTGCTAATGCTGGAACTGCAAATTTTATTAAAGAGGGTATAAGTGCTGCTAGAAATGGTAAAAATCCTCCATTTTTATCTAATTGAGTTTTACTGATTGTAATTCTTTTTCCATCATTAATATGATTAATTTGAGTTTTAGTTAAATACATCTCATGATTAGGAGTTTTAGATTTATCTATTTGTAATGTTAGTTCTTCTTTATTTCTAAAAGCTGATTTGAGTTTATTTTTCTGACCTTCACTCAAATAAACTTTATTTTTTATCATTTATTAACAGAGAAATTGTTTATGATATCGTTGTACATCATTATAAGTCATTTCTCCATTTTTTAATAACATATCTAACAATAAAACTACTTGATTATACAATTTCTTAGATTTACTTCCATTACATACTTTTTCTGTTAACTTTGATAATACATCCAATACTTTACCCACCTTTATAGCTTTACTACTTCGAATCAGATTTAATCTATTCATATAATTTTGCAACATATTTTCTTTATTTTTAATTTCTTCTATTTCGTTCTTTTTCTGATTTAATTCCTCCTCTGAAATATTTTTAGCCCTAGAAATTGTACTTTTTAAGTTGTCTCTTTTCTTCGATAATCCTTCTTTTAGATGTTTAGCTTTTGCATACATCTCCTCTAATTTCTCTTGATCGTTTAAAAATACTGAAGGTCTATAATTTTCCCTCTTTTAAATATTTTAAATTTAAATTTTGATTGATATCGTAAGTATCAGATACTAATTCTTTCACAGCTTCAATAGGCTCTTCTATAGATGGAAATGAAACATTTTCAACAACATGTTGAATACTTTTTACAATCTCTTTATTTGATTTTTCATATTTTTCAATTTTTTGAGTGACTGGTTTATGAAATTCCTCTAAGGTTTTTTGAATACCTAATTTTTCTTTTAGTTGATCTTCACTATTCTTTCTTCTTTCTTTTTCTAATTTTACTAATTTAATTGAATCTTTTATTTGCTTTATAAACTTGTGTTTTCGTTCTTTTTCTAATTCGTTCATTTATATAATATTAATTTTTTACTGCAGCTAATTTTATTTTTTATTGCAGTAAATTTTATTTTTTACTGTTATATAAATGATAAAAATTAAAGATTACACGGAACCAGATGAGTTATCTGATCCTAATCAACATCCTTTGTTACCTAAACATCCATTTAGATTGCTTATAACAGGGCTTCAGGTTCAGGTAAAACAAATTTACTGTTAAATATGATTTATGATTTTTTAAATTTTGATGCACTATATATATGCGCAAAAGATTTATACGAACCTAAATATTCTAAATTACAAGAAATATATACAATATTTGAAGATATAGAAAGAGAAGATATTTTGAAATGTAAGAAGAATAAGAAAACGTTATTAGAATTATATGATAAATACAAAAAAGAAGTATTCTTTTCTTCAGATGATTTTATTACTGTAGATGATTTAAATCCTACATTAATGAATTTAGTTATTTTCGATGATTGTGTGACTGAGAAACATCAAAAAACCATTCAGGAATTATTTATCAGAGGTAGAAAGAAAAACGCATCCATAATATATTTATCGCAGTCTTATTATTCAACACCTATCAATATAAGAAAGAACTGTAATTACTTTATATTTTTCAATCTACAACCAAAAGAAATTCAACAGATTATAAGAGAGATAGATGGTAAATTAAGTACTGAAGAATGCAAACAAATATATAATAAAAGTGTTCAAAAACAATACGATTTTTTAATGTTAGATTTAGTTAATCCAAAAATGAGATATAGAAAAAAAAATTTGATCCTATATAAATGAAATGGAAGAATATTTAGAAAAAAGATTGTATGTTTACAGAAAGAGTAGAAATTTGTATCAAAAGATAAGTATTTCATTATCAGTAAGTAAGGTCATTCTAAGTGGAACGGGTTTATCAGCAATAGCCTTTCTTCCGCTTGCTTTTTTAAGTTTATCGGTTTTAATAGTAGAAGCTATTGATCTTACATTAAAAATAGCAGAAAGAAAAGAAGAATATAGGCATTGTTATAATTTTTATAAAGAACTCATTAATTCGTTTAAAGCTAAGGAAATGACAGAAGAAGAAATTCATATGCGAGAAAAAGATTTCATAAAAAGTTTAAAATTTAATCCAGTTGAAAAATACGTAAAACATATGCAATTGAATGGATATAAATTTATTCATCCTAAATAAATGGTTTGTAAAGGTGGTGATATTGTTGGATGGTTACATGATAAAAAAATCTGATGCGGACAACACATGACTTTCCTTATATAATGTAATGCATTTACTACTTTTACAGTAAAAAAATAGGCTTTTCTTATAGTAGATACTAATATTCTTTCCAAGATATTGAATTTTCGACAATTAGCCGTCATTTTCATTGATTTAGTGTCATTTTTATCCATTTGGCGAGATTTTCTTTAATTTGGCAACATTTCAAAAAAGTCACCAAGTTGGCGACATTCCTCCAAATTCGTCGCCAAAATCTCGTCAAGCGTTATGCACTAAGAAATAAGTTATTCTTACAGCAGATAAATGACTATTGGCGTGCAAATACAAAAGTATTATTCAAAGTATCTTTTTTCATGAATGGAACGAGCTAGATCCACGAGAATGATGTCACTCAAATTATCGCATGGTATTACATATGAAAAGTGAACATGTTTCTCAATAGGAAATTTTTTTTTTATTTTATATGACTTTTTGATAATTTTTTTGAAAATGTGAAATATCTCGAGAACGGTTCATGTTAGCGTTCTAAAATTTATATCAATCGTTTTCTAATGAAAAATTACATAAGAAATGTCTATTTGCGTAACTTTATTAGTGGTTTTGATTTTTTGACGATTTTTCAAAATTTCATTCGAAAATTTAGGGTGGTTCTGAACATTCAATTGCGTATATAAAAACAATAGGCTTCCAGTATTTACGGATTGTGATTTTTGTACCAGATTTGGATCAAATCGGTCCATTCGTTCGTCAGTTATCGTCTCCACAGACTCACTGACACACACACACACACACACACACACACACACACACACACACAACACACAACACACACACACACACACACACACACACACACACACACACACACACACACACACACACACAGACATCACTTCAAAAATGTTTGATTCGTGATCAGGGATGCTTGAAACGTGCTCTCCCGTCGAAAACTCGAATTCGAATTTTCGACCCTGTCACAATTCTTTCCTTATACATTATGTATATAAGGAAAGTAATAAATCCTCCAGAAATGCATTTACCAGGATATCAATATTGTAGTCCATTTACAAAATTAGAAAAAAGATTAAAAAGAGGTGATCCAGGAACAAATAGAGTTGATAAAGCTTGTAAAAAACATTCTTATAGTAAAACAAAAGATACAAAAAAGAGACATGCTGCTGATCAAGAATTAATATATGATTTAAATGCAATACAAGATCCAACATTTCGAGAAAGATTAGATAGAGTAATTTATAAACCTATTATTAAAGCTAAAAAAACTTTTGGGTTAGGAATTTCTCCTTCTATATATTGTGTCAAGTGCAAAAAGAAAACCGAAACTAAAAATTATCATGAAACTACTTCTAAAAATAATAAACCAGTTGGTAAAGGTATTTGTACAATTTGTGGAAGTAAAAAGAATACTTTTTTAGGATGAAAAATTTAAAAGAGACATGTTATAATCCAGAAACAGGCTGTTGTGGTATTCAAGAATTGAAAAGAAAAACAGGATTACCTAATGTTGAAGAATTTTTACATGAACAAGATGTATATACTAGATATAAACCTGTCATTCGTAAATTTAAAAGAAGGAGAGTTTATGTTCCAAACAGTAATAATCAATTTGACGCTGATTTGTTATTTATAAAAAATTATAGCAAATATAATGATGGAACTAATTATTTGTTAACAGTTATAGATGCTTTTAATAAATATGCTTGGGCTTTCCCTATAAAAAGAAAAACATCTGAAGAAGTAGTACAAGGTTTTAAACAAGTTTTTAAAGAAAGAAAGCCAAAATTCATTTTGACAGATGAAGGAACTGAATTTACAGGAAAACAGACACAAAAATTATTCAAAGATAATAATATACATTGGTTTACAACTAAAAATAAAGAAATAAAATCTGCAATAGCCGAAAGATTTAACAGAACTATCAAAGATAAAATAATGAAATACTTGTATGATAATAACACAAAAAGATATCTTGATGTATTTCCCAAATTACTTAAAAATTATAATAATTCTTATCATAGATCTATTAAAATGACTCCTGTAGAAGCTAGAAAAAATGAATCTCAAGTTTATAAAAATTTATATACAGAAAAAATAATTAGAAAACCGAAATTTAAAGTTGGAGATACAGTTAGAATATCTAAATATAAAACAACTTTTATGAGAGGGTATGACCCTACATTTACTGAAGAGATTTTTATAGTATCTGAAGTATTAAAAACAGATCCAATTAATTATCGATTAAAAGATTTAAACAGTAAAGAAATTGAAGGAACTTTTTATGAAAATGAAATGGTAAAATATAATAAAAAAGATGTATATAAAATTGAAAAAATCATAAAAAAGAAAGGAAATAAATATTTTGTAAAATGGTTAGGATATCCTGTTGAATTTAAAAGTTGGGGTTTATGTGATGTTAGGAATTAGTTTAAATTATGATGTCTTGGTTGAATAGTTTTAGGAGAATAAAATATGTTTCGACAATTTTATAATCATTAGAAATCCAAGAACATATATGACCAGAAATGTCTTTTAAAAGTGGTCCCCCCAGATCTGGGGGGGGGGGCATATTTATCATCTAAAATCTTTGAAAAGTTTAATTGATGATAAGCAAAAATACGTATGTAACTATATTTATTAATGAATCAGGAATTTAAAAGATGTGATAGTTTAGAAAATAAAAGCTGTTATTAATAAGATTTCGTAGTAAATAAATGAATGTTAACTTTTTGATGGTGTTGAAATGGTTGAATCGATTGATATTTCAGATAATGAAGTTTCAGATAATGAAGTTTCAGATAATGAAGTAGCGCATAATTTAAAGATGAAATTAATGTATTCAGATGATGAATATTTTTATATTATAGATTACGAGAGTTTAAAACAAAGAAATAAAAGTAGAATTAGTTATTTTAATCGAATAAAAAGGAAGTATAATATTACTCAAGAAGTTGAGGATATGTTTTTAAAATTTTTAGATTTTATGTATTATGAGAAATCAGTTAATTATTATTATTTTATGAAAAAGATTTGTGATATTTTTAAAATTGAAAATAATATAAAGGTCCAAAGATTTTGTTATAAAGTCAAAAAGAAATATGAAAAAATCTGGAATGATTTCAGTGAAATCCCCTTATAAAAATAAATCGTAATAAATGGATGTGACAAGAATATGCACACACTGTAAGATTATAAAACCAATAGATGATTTCTATAAACATCGTAATTATGGTAAATTTAATCGTGACAGTATTTGTAAAATTTGTAAATCTAAGATTAGTTATACGAAATATAATTGTGAATATGGAAAACAGTATACATATCTTCATAAACAAAGACATTTGAGAAGTAATTATCATATCAAGCGAGTTGTGAAAAGTATTTAAAAAAATATTTCCTAATAAATGGAAATGCAACTGAGAACAAAGACTATTACTGAACTTAAAAAAGTAGTAAAACAATTGAATATTAAACAATCTAAAGGTTGTAAGAAGGATGATTTAATTAGATTATTAATTAAATATATTAGAAAAACAGGTGAATATAAACCTGTTTTAGTAGATTTATTAAATCTAGATTTGTCAGCATACTTAGATAAAAAGAAAAAAATATTTATTGAAAAACCTGAAAAACGTAATAAAATTAAGAAAATTTTTGATTCTTTTAGTTTAAGATTTGATAAAAATAGTAATGATTTTAAATCTGTAATTTTTTTTCCTGAAGAAAAAACAAGTGTTAATCTTGAAAAGTTATTTACACTAGATAGAAAATGTCGTATATGTGGTAAATATTACAAACCTGAAGATGAAGAAAAACATATAAAGAAAGACTTAATGATTAAAAGATCAAAACAAAAGAGAAAATGTATTATTTGCGGTATATATTATAAACATTTAGAAAATCACATATCAAGTCGAAAACATAAAAAAGCATTATTAAATGATGAAGGTAATATAGAAATTAAGGAATATGAAACTGCTTATAAATCTAGATTAAGATCATACAGAATTAATAATTGTAATAATATTAAAATCCCTCTAGAATTTTTAGAAGAGAAAAGAAACGTTGTAATAGAAAAAATAAAGCAAATTTTGAAAGAATATAATGGAATAAAGGTAAATTTTAAATTGTTTTGTTGGTATAAATTGAATGAAGAAATTCAAGAATTAACATTCAAAACTGAGAATCGAATTATATTAGGATCTAATGATTTACATACTTTTTATGATTATGTTATTGACAAATTAATAAATGAATCTGATGAGTTTATATCAAAAGGATCTGGTTGGAGTCTTGAAGAAATTAAATTTTTGGAATTGAGAATAAATAAGTATCAACCCTTGATAGGATCAAGTTATATTGATTTACCTGAAAACATTAAATCTAAACAAGCTATAATAAATGTAAAAAATAAAGATAATAAATGTTTTATGTGGTCTATATTATCAGCAATTCATCCTGTAAAAAAAGATCCTCAAAGAGTGTCAAAATATGAACAATATAAAGATGAATTAAATTTTAAAGGAATCGATTTTCCTGTTTCATTAGACAATATTAAGAAATTTGAAAAACTAAATAATATATCTGTAAATGTTTATAGTTATGATGGTTCAATTTATCCACTTAGAATAACTAACAATAAATTAGAAAAACATGTAAACTTGTTTCATATGAAAGATGAAAAAAATGATCATTATTGTTGGATTAAAAATATGAATAGTTTGATCAGATCACAAATTACTAATCATCATATATTTTTATGTGATAGATGTTTAAATCATTTTTATTCTGAGGAAAGATTAAAGATACATGTGGAATACTGTAAAGAGAAAGAAGCTGTCACAATTAATATGCCTAAAAAAGATGACGTTATTCAATTTAAAAATCATGAAAGAAAAATGAGAGTACTATATACTATATATGCTGATTTTTAATGTCTCTTACCTAAAATTGATACACGTGAGCAAGATCAAACTAAATCATACACTGTGAAATATCAAAAACATGTAGCAGATGCATTTTGTTATTATATCAAATATGAAAATGAATACTTTAAACCTCCTGTTGTTTATAGAGGACCTGATACAATCAAAAAGTTTGTATCTATGTTAAAAGGGGATACTCTTAAAATTGAAAAATTTATAGAAGGTAAAACTAAAAAATATGAAAGTATCAAATCAATGATAGAGTTCGATGAAAATCATTATAAAAGAACTAATATATGTCATATATGTGAAAAACAAATCTTAAAGGATGAAAAAGTAATTGATCATTGTCATTTAACTGGAAAATATAGGGGTCCTGCTCATAATGTTTGTAATTTAAATTATCAAATTCCAAAATTTATTCCAGTAAAAATCCATAATTTAACAGGTTATGATTCTCATTTGTTTATAAAAGAACTTGGATTTGATAAATCAAAAATAGATGCTATACCTAATACTGAAGAATATATCTTTCAGCAAAAAAATAGGAGGTATGAAATTGAGATTTATTGATTCATTTAAATTTATGTCTTGCAGTTTAGATAATTTATCAAAAAACTTGAGACCAGAGAATGAAATAAATAGATATCCTCCAAAAATACGGAAAATGAAATATATTAAATACTTAAAATAAAAATTTAGAGAGATATCATTACATTTTCCTGATGATAAATTAGATCTCATTACAAGAAAAGCTGTATATCCTTATGATTATATGGATTCTAGAGATAAATACAAAGAAACAGAATTACCTTGAAAAGATAAATTTTATAATAAATTGAATGAATGTAATATAACTGATGAAGAATATAAACATGCTTAACGTGTTTGGAAATAATTTAATATAAAAAAAATTAGGTGAATATACAGATTTATATGTTAAAACAGATGTATTAATTTTAACAGATATATTTGAAAATTTTAGGGATGTTTGTTTAAAAACTTATAAATTAGATCCAGATTAGTATTTTACTGCTCCTGGTTTATCTTGGGATGCAATGTTAAAAAAAATCTGATGTGGGCAACACATGACTTTCCTTATATAATGTAATGAATTTACTACTTTTACAGTAAAAAAATAGGTTTTTCTTATAGTAGATACTAATATTCTTTCCAAGATATTGAATTTTCGACAATTAGTCGTCATTTTCATTGATTTAGCGTCATTTTTATCCATTTGGCGAGATTTTCGCTAATTTGGCAACATTTCAAAAAGTCGCCAAGTTGGCGACATTCCGCCAAATTCGTCGCCAAAATTTCGCCAAGCGTTATGGATGAAGAAATAAGTTATTCTTACAGCAGACAAATGACTATTGGCATTCAAATCCAAAAGTATTACTCAAAGTATTTTTTTCCATGAATGGAACGAGCTAGATCAACGAGAATGATGTCACCCAATTTATCGTATAGTATTACATATGAAAAGTGAATATGTTTCTCAATTGGAAATATTTTTTTTTATTTTGTATGACTTTTTGATAATTTTTTTTGAAAAATGTGCAATATCTCGAGAACGGTTTGTGTTAGCGTTCTAAAATTTATGCCAATCGTTTTCTAATGAAAAATTACATAAGAAATGTCTATTTGCGCAACTTTATTAGTGGTTTTGATTTTTTGACGATTTTTTCAAAATTTTATTCGAAAATTTGGGGGGTTCTGAACATTCGATTGCGTATAAAAACAATAGGCTTCCAGTGTTTACGGATTATGATTTTTGTACCAAATTTGGTTCGAATCGGTCCATTCGTTCGTCAGTTATCGTCTCCACAGACTCACTGACACACACACACACACACATGCTTTCACACACACACACACACGCACACACAGACACAGACATCACTTCAAAAATGTTTGATTCGTGATCAGGGATGCTTGAAACGTGCTCTCCCGTCGAAAACTCGAATTCGAATTTTCGACCCCGTCACAATACTTTCCTTATACATTATGTATATAAGGAAAGTAATAACAAAAATTAAATTAGATTTATTAACCTCTTCCTTCTCGCTCCCGTCAAAATGACGGGGTGAGTTTTCGCCCTCTATTTCTCGGGCCCGTGATATTTCCGTGCTGGAGTGTTCAAAAGTTACGCGCCAAAAAGATTAAAACCAATTCATTTCTTTTGCCCGGAAATTTTTTTATTTCTCATATTACACAGCAGATGGCAGTACCAGTATATTACTTTCCTTATATACATAATGTATAAGGAAAGTATTGTGACGGGGTCGAAAATTCGAATTCGAGTTTTCGACGGGAGAGCACGTTTCAAGCATCCCTGATCACGAATCAAACATTTTTGAAGTGATGTCTGTGTGTGTGTGTGTGAAAGTATGTGTGTATGTGTGTCAGTGAGTCTTTGGAGACGATAACTGACGAACGAATGGACCGATTCGAACCAAATTTGGTACAAAAATCACAATCCGTAAACACTGGAAGCCTATTGTTTTTATACGCAATCGAATGTTCAGAACCCCCCTAAATTTTCGATTGAAATTTTGAAAAAATCGTCAAAAAATTAAAACCACTAATAAAGTTACGCAAATAGACATTTCTTATGTAATTTTTCATTAGAAAACGATTGACATAAATTTTAGAACGCTAACGTGAACCGTTCTCGAGATATTGTACATTTTTTAAAAAAATTATCAAAAAGTCATATAAAATAAAAAGAAAAATATTTCCTATTGAGAAACATGTTTACCTTTCATATGTAATACCATGCGATAAATTGAGTGACATCCTTCTCGTGGATCTAGCTCGTTCTATTCTTGAAAAAAGATACTTTGAATAATACTTTTGTATTTGAACGCCAATAGTCATTTATCTGCTTTAAGAAAAATTTATTTCTTAGTGCATAACGCTTGGCGAGATTTTGGCGACGAATTTGGCGGAATGTCGCCAACTTGGCGACTTTTTTGAAATGTTGCCAAATTAACGAAAATCTCGCCAAATGGATAAAAATGACGCTAAATCAATGAAAATGACGACTAATTGTCGAAAATTCAATATCTTGGAAAGAATATTAGTATCTACTACAAGAAAATCCTATTTTTTTACTGTAAAAGTAGTAAATTCATTACATTATATGAGGAAAGTCATGTGTTGCCCACATCAGATTTTTTTTTTACTGTAAAAGTAGTAAATTCATTACATTATATAAGGAAAGTCATGTGTTGCCCACATCAGATTTTTTTTAATGTATTTGTAGATATTTAGTTTATTTTAAACTAGATGGCAGCACTAATCAAACATTAGTATTTCTGATATGTATTTTGTAATCTGAGAACAGTTACTTAGGGCCGATCCCACCAACAACCGTTAAAATATAGCAAAGATTTAACGGTTGATTAGCACTGTTTTGCGTCCCACCAACACTTTACCGGCGTTAAAGAGCTAAAGTGCTGTTAATTTAGGTGGCCGATTTTGGCCACTTAAATATTTAACAGTTGATTAAAAGTCGAACAAGATGGCGGCAATTTCTGTATCGTTCGATATTTCCAGATGAAATTTTATTTAAGATGGAATTCTTTTATATTTCTTTTCTGAAAAAAGAGTGTTTGAAAGTTCTTACAACATAGGGGAAAATAAAGCCGATTTCGCTTATTTATCGGAAGTCAGTGAAAGTTTGAAAGGCACTTGGGAGTATTTACAATACACTACTCAGGTATCTAATGCATATATTTCGTTTATATTATGCTACAAGTTTCTTAACTTTTTAAACCATAATGTACGCTTTTGAATTATGCTAAAATGACAGAATTTCAAGTCTCGAAAGAGAATTAAACTTGTACTGCAATATTTCGGCCGATCTGTTTATTATATCAGATAGGCTGTTTTATTGTTGA
Source organism: Amaurobius ferox (assembly GCA_951213105.1). Classification (NCBI taxonomy): domain Eukaryota; kingdom Metazoa; phylum Arthropoda; class Arachnida; order Araneae; family Amaurobiidae; genus Amaurobius; species Amaurobius ferox. Next base: position 104,118,261 of record OX578135.1, read on the forward strand.
ACCAGTTATAGAAATTGTCCTATATGGTCTGATTTAAAAATTTCATATGTTGTCCGTAATTTTTTCTTGTTTAGAATAACATTTTTACATTTATTTGCATATAATCTCAGAAATTATATTTTCAAAACTTCAATTTACTTGAAGTTATGCATGCTGTATTGTTTATTTTCAAAGCCAAACTGAAAAATAAGCATTGTCTGTAACAAACATAATTTATGTATGGGTATAAATGAATTTATCAATAGTTAGTTATTAGATTTAAATGTATATGTATTCAGCATGGTGTGAATGGTAATCCCTATTGTATTTCCCAAAGATAAAAATTGCATTTCCATTAAATGTTTGATGTTTCTTTTTAATATTTCCTGTCTGAATTGGAATGCTTCCATGGACTTGCTTCTATGTTTAGTTGGTACCTTATTGAAAGGACCCTTTTCAAATTTCAATATAGTATTCTAAAGTATCTTGCCATTGTATGCTGTGATAATTTTTCCTGAATTAACTTTTATTGAGTTCTCTCTTTTGAGCAAGACATTTTGTATCACACATATTTTATATATTAAAAGTTTAACATATTTAAAATTATTCTTGCAAAAGTCTCTCTTATTCCACAAAATGTTAATTTTTTTATAAATGATTCTAATGACAACACTAGTAAAAGAAATCTTTGAAAATAGGATAGGATAATTTCTATGTTAATAATAAGCTGGATAGCAATATAAAATGCAGCAAAAAAAAAAACAAAAAAACATACGTATATTTATTTACCTTGCATTTTATATTGTGTTCTAGATTAAATATATTGATTGTGCGGAAAGACATATTCCTTACTTTATTTCTATGTTATATAGGAAATAAAGTGAAATGTGTCTTCACAAATTGATAACTAATATCAAAAATATGTGATCAAAATTCACTTTCAAATTTCAACACACTACAATTGTTTTAAAAGTAACTTTATTTACCTATATAAGTCAATAAATGACGTTATCTTATCAGTAGCGAATACTGTCGTTGAATTTGGTATGGCACTACTATACCAAATTTATCGCCAAAAACCCTTCTCTAGGTTAAAATATATAACACAATAGCAATAACATTATTATCATTACTATTATTGTCATTATATCCCTTGAGTATTGGGGTGCAATTGGGAACACAGGTATTGGAAGGTAATATGCACTTTTGAATGACCTGCTTTCTAGACTAGAATTCACCACTGTACCATATGTTAAATATTTTTGTTGGATTTTGATCAACTTTGCTCCCTAGACAATTTGTAAAATTGCTGCGTATATACCTTCAGCTCGGTTTTTATGTCATAAAATAAATGAATTTTTTTTTTTTGCTGTCAAGTTTGGTAAGTGTTATACATTAAAATGCTTTAATGGATATATAACAAATGTGAAGTGATTTTTGAAGTACTTTGTTTTCTGTTATATACACCAGATATTTGCCCCAATATTTTATCTTTTAATTGATGTACAACGGTATTGATGTAGCAATGGCTTGATTTATTTACACCATGTACTTCAATAGTTTGAACAATGAACAATGATTGTTCGCCTAAAGACAATATTATAAAACAACATAAAAATTTGATTTTGTTTATAGCAGTACTTGCGCAAAGATGATTTATAACTGGTAATAAATAGTTCATAATATTGGTTAAATGAAACTCTTCTTTTCGTTTTACAAATTTGCATTCTACTGACTTCCCCCTGGATGTCAAGCTCATGTTTTAATACAGTAAAATCTGATTAATTTGAATAATTATATTTGAATGTTACCACAATTCAAACTTTTTCATGGCAGCAAAAGGATAGTTTATTTTACTGGTAAGGTAACACAAGTTTTGGGGATCTTGTTTATAACCACTGCCGTTTGAAAATTCACTTCAGTGACAATACGATTATAACCAGATTGACCAAAAGCTTTCCGCGGTTACCTTCATTATGTGGTCATAACTTGTAGGCATAACTTGCCGGATAGTCTGCAAATCACATATGCTTTTATCCTTAACGTAAAAGCTTCTTTGCAATTACAGCATATAACAAATAGTATCAGTATCAACCGGTTTCGGAGACAAGAAACATCTAATTTTTCAGGGTAAAAAGATATAGCAATTACACCAAGGGCAAGAAGGTTTTTATGTCTGTCTCTTTGCTTTTCTCGACATGGATGCTTTTTTTTTTATTTTAAAGAAGGAGCTTTTTCCAAACTGGTTGATACCATTACAAAGTTTTTACATATTGTAATTTTAGTGACAATTTTACTTTACAGTTTTACTATGGCATATTATTTTAATTTAAATAATTTCTTAATTTATATACATTTCTATTAGTTTTATCATCACCAAAAATAGATGTTTATTTAAAATTACATTGAACTCACAATTTTTAAATAATTTTTTCATATTTTGTTATTTGGAAACATTTTAAAATGCGATATATAAGAATTTAGTTCATAGTATTTTATCGTGAAGTTTTCTTATACATTAGTTCGCTTCAAATGAAGTTTGATTACACAATGTACAGGGTACAAAATTTTCATTTGTAAATGAGAAGTAGACGTTTTCATCTGAATAGCAAAAAAAATCTACATATGGGTTTATTTTTTCAATGTATAAGAAATGGAAAACGTTATACAATGTTATTTATATGGTACTGATAAGTAAAAGAATTTTTTGGCGAGTAAATTCTGAGCTAAAATTTCTAATCCTGCTATGTATAGAATTTTCAGAAATTTTTTCTATGATGAATATAAATGTTTGTCATGGAAATGCTGCAATAACAGCCTTTTGAAATGCATGACAGATTGTGATTGGGAAGTTACATATTATGTAAAAGGTTAGGATATAATTGTAACCTGTAAATTATTGATTTTGAGTCTAGTCGTATAGCAAGATTTAACTGTAAACAGAATTATTTATACAGAGTGGATACTGTATATATATACATTTCAATGTACTGTTGCTCATTTTATACAAAACAGTTCATACTAAGTTTCAATTAATGTGAAAAAACTTTGAAATTTTATAAATAGATCTCCGTCAAACTTGAAATATTATGCTGGACCCCTGTTTGATGTATGAGAAGTTCAATGTAAAAAACCCTTAATTTTATTTCAGTTCGTTAATTAAAATGTAACAAAGTTTGTTTATTCGTAAATCAGTTTTCTTCACACAAGTTAAGACAAAACACAAAGAGATTAAAATCACCGCCTCCGTCATGTATCGCTGAACTGATTGATATCGTTGAAATTTGTTTTATGCTGTATTTTTAATGAGATTTTACTTTAAAGCTATTTTTGTAGTATTCTGATGTAATTTTAAATATTTTTCCTTATTTATATACATTTGTGAGTTTTATTGGCTTCAAATAAGGATATTTATTTGAAATTACATGTAATTTGCAGTTTTCAAATAATTTTATATTTATATTTTGCTATTTGTAACCATTTTAAAATGCTTTATCCATGAATTCAATTCGAAGTAATTTTTGGTTAAGTTTTCTTATAAATTTAGATAACCGAAGTTTTCTTATATATGAGCTCACTTAAAATGGAGCCTAATCACAAAATGTATATAGAATATTCATAAAGACTTTGAATTTAGTACATTATACACAAGCGGTCATTATAACCCAAGTTCAGTATAATCAGTTTACACTGCATCATAATTTCAAGGCATTATAGAATATTCATAGAGACTTTGAATTTAGTACATTATAAACAAGTGCTCATTATAACCCTAGTTCAGTATAACCAGTTTACACTGTATCATAATTTCAAGGCATTTTCGGAAACATTTCTAAAGTATAGTGATAAATACTTCACAAACTTTTGCTTTATTTTATACTAATGAAACCACAGGTATTCTGCTTAATAAGTAATTTAAAAAATCAGTTTATTTATTATGAATGTCCTGTATAATCATTACAATGGAATCGAATTTATTACGGTTTATTTCTGAAAATTGTAAGGTGCAAAACCCTTCTTCTTTGAATAAAATCTGGTACAGATGTCGTATTATCCCATTTTCATTTTTGCCGATTATTTGGTGGGATTCTGGCAATCCCTACTTTGATTTAGAGAACATTCCATTCTGACAATTATTTCCGCATCGTGCAACATCATAATTAGTGATTGCAATACCGGACCAAAAATACAATACCGGTATTCGGTATTTTTTTAAACGTTATACCGGAATGCCGGTATTAGGAATTTTTCAAAAAAAGTACAAAAACACAGTTGTTTTTTTGCTATATTTATTAGTTTTAAACAAAAAATGCATAAACTATAAAAATATAAACAATTTTGTTATGAACAAATATAAAATAAAGGAAGAAATGTTATAACAAATAATCAAATATTATTTATAAGAGCAGTAAAATAATAATTTATAACATTAGTAATAGAAAATATTTACAGTATTATAATATATTAAAGGAACAAAATATATAGTATTATTATTAAGAACAGTAAATATCACATAAAAATCTTGTTGTGTAGTGTAATATATAATATTTATTAATAAAAATAACTAATTTATTAACTGCATATTTTTGAAATGGGATCGTAAAAAACATATTGCATCTATTGAACTGTTATTGAGCCTGGAACATATTTTTGTGCACAAATTACCTGCAGTTGAAAATGTTCTTTCTGCATCCAAGCTGGTTGGTGGTACTGTTAATAATGAGCGATATACTTTCTCTAAATATTCGCCTCGAAGTTCTTTACCTTCTAACAACTCGGTCTGGATAGTCTGACGGTTTTGGATAAATCTATTTCTTGTATTACTTTTGTATTATTGTTTGTGGCAATTTTTTTATTTATAGCTAATTGTAATTTCTTCTTGAGAGACAATTCTTTTCCGATATTAACATCAATATCATCTTCAACGAATTCCTCTGGATAGGTTTGTGTTTACTTTTCATGAATGTTTTTGTGGAAATTTACGACGAACTTAATTGAATTTGACTTTGTTAGCTTCTTTTCTTCATTTTCATTTTTAAAGTCGTTATAATTATGTAAATACCTTAAAATATTTTCTAGTTCACTATGCCTTTCCTCTATATGAATTTTCAATGCACTGTATAATTCTTCAGATAGTGTACTGCCCTGATCTTTAAGTGATTGCTAAGGAGCTTCAGAGAACCAATAGGGGCTTCAGAGACCTGCGCCTGTGCACAGAGATGTTAGTTTAGAATACGATCTCGTCTAGTAATTCGCATTATTATATAGTTTAGAATATTAAATTCTAAGTTATAGTTCATGCTGGAAATTAACTACGCCTGTGCAAGGAGTATTTTATTTTACAATTTTTATACGTATTTTTAAAAATACGTATAAAATACGTATTTTTATACATACTTTTAAATATTCTTATTTATATACATATTTTTGAAAATACATATTTCAAATAACAGCAGATGCCCAATAAGTTAAATTAAATCTTTTAATAAAAAAAATATTTATTATAGCTAGTGTATGGTAGGCTGACTTTGACCACAATGGAGGTGGCTAATAGGATTTTTATTTTTCAATTTTGCAGTTAATTTTATATTTTGTATACATAGTGAGGAATGAATTCAAAATATCACTTTAATGGGTTTACACTGTATTTAAAAAATTAAGTTGTTGACATTTGCTTTCTTTTGTATATTTGTCATTTTAATGTTTTTAAAATTTTCTAATTTTCATATTACATCCACTGTATGTACCTAATTGTACTTTATGTGCCACGGAATACCTGTTGCTACGTGCAATCTCCGACAGCCGGTAGAACTGCTTTCTGTGATGTTTTTTTAGTGGGCGAGTGAAACTCGCATAGCAGGCATAGGTTCATGTTCAAATTGCTACAAATCAACTGTTGCACAAACGACTGTTACAACATCGCAGCTTTCGACAGATAATGACCATTCCTATATAAAATAACCAATATGGCTGCTCTTCTTTTATTTAATCAAAATTTCTATAATTGTATTAAATCAATATTAATTTTATATTTTTATGCATTTCAGTTATGGCAGACATGCTGTCCGACAGACTTAGTGGCATTTCTATGTCACCAAGGTAAAAATCGCAGAAAAAAGGATAATATGATACCTGTTCTTAAAATCCAATTGAAATCAATTTAATAAAACATTTTAAATCTATTTGAGCATCAAACGCCTGCTCCCAATCCCTCTCTTTTTTTTTAAAAAAACCCTGTACGTTAAGTCAAATTGAAAACTTGTGTGTACATAAAAAATTTCAAATCAAAACTTTAGATGGTATATCACATTAATTCATGTTTTTCAAATTTTGGTATACAAATTCAAATTTCATATTTTGGTATACTATAATTTTTACGGTACAAGACATAGAAATCACTAGACGTGCCAATACGAAAAAAAAAAAGTTCACTTCAGAAGTGCATAAAAAGTAAAATATTTCAAAAACTACATCAAAATTAAAAGAAGGGGAAAAATTCACCCATGTATGTACCTGCCTGCAAACATTTGTGGTCTTGCTATAGTTAATCTATCCAGGACGTGAACTCGCAGCTCAAATATTTTGTCTTTGACTTCAATATTAAATATTTCTTAAACTACAATATATATCAAAAAATAATTTATTTCAGCATATTTCCCAAAGCTTTTTCAATAAGTGTACCAAATTTCATATTTTTATATGCAATAGTTTTTGCAGTACGAAGCAAAAAATCTCGAGAAATGAGAAATTTGTCAAACAACGGTTACTTTTTTTTAATATAGAGAGATTTTTAGGCAATATATTAAGAAAACATCCAACGTTTAACAATTAAAAAACTATTGATATAAAAAATATGAAACTAATTGCTATTTATATCAGTATTGGTGTCAGATATTAGAAAATAGGAGGAGTCTGTGTCAGACAGTCGAAAAAAAAGAGGAGTTGAAGTCCACGGTTTGAGTTACTGACTTCACAACCCTGCTAGTATGTATTTTGCTCATCCAAATTAACTGACGCACTACCTGGCTCTTGGATAGGGCTTATTTAATTCATACCTATCCTATTGTAGGGTTATATATGAAACAAAAGCATAATATACTTTTAAGTTTGTTATTAGGAATATATTTTTCTTTCAATTTTGTGCATTACTTTTTTATGGATTTTCATCATGCTCTAATAGCACCATTGTGTCACATAGCAGAGCATACTAATCACTGGTTCCCAACCCAAGTTATGAAATTACATTTATGGTTGTTTCCATTCAACACACACGCATTTCTCTACATTTTTGGCAGAGTACCATTCATACAAATCTACCACATTGAAATAGTATTTATAGTGCGAATTAAAGAAACTATATATACTGATAGTAATACAATTAAAAAGAGAGATTTTTTTTAATCGGGTAACTTCTTAAATTAGAAATATATGCATTAATTTCAAATACGTATTTCCTTAAAAAGGAAAGAATTCCCGCTAAATAATAACAAAATCTTTTCTCATAATGCATATATATTTGTGTAAACGTGAATGATATTTATATTATTCCTGTAGAACAAATTTGATATAACACGAAAATAAATAAATTGCTCCCTTACGAGAAGTAAGAACGTAAACATGCAGAAGTTGAAGTTGTATTTTCGAGATAGAAATAACGGACCAATCAGAGAGCTCGTATCATCTAGAAATCCGTTTAATCATTGATTAACTAACCGGAACATTTTTAACAGTGGAATAGCTTGGTGGGACGCGATGGTTTTTAAGCATCCTTTAGTGGGCCGTTTATAGTTTTATATATGATATTAAAACAGGTGACTTTTATGAAGATATGAAGTCAATGATTGATTATTTCGATACATCTGATTATCAAGTAAATAATCCATATAATATACCTGGATGTAATAAAAAAGTATTAGGTTAAATGAAAGATGAAAATAGCGGTGTGATTATGGAAGAATTTGTAGGTTTAAGAAGTAAAATGTATTCAATAAGTTTAGAAAAACAGAGTGTTGAAGAATACAATAATAATGAAGAAGATAAAGAAAACCATAGAAAATTTGAAACTAAGATGTCTAAAGGAACTAAGACAAGTACCGTTAAAAACAGAATATCATTTGAAGATTATAAAGACTGTTTATTGAATAAAAAAGATCAATATAGAATACAGAATTTAATTAGAAGTAAGAAACATGAATTGTATACAATTCAAGTGAACAAGATAGCTTTATCAGCAAAAGATGATAAAAAATTTATATTAGAAGATGGAATTTATACTAGAGCTTTAGGACATTATAAAAATGTTTCTAAAAATAATTCTATATAAATGGATGAGTGTTTAGGTGATATTCGAGCTTTAAATTTTACAAATTCTGAAGAAATTTACTATTTGACTTATCTTTGTAAAGAATTGTATGATTTGTATATAAAATATGATCATACTAAAAACTATTATCAGAAAGTTTTCAAAGGATGACTGAATTAATTGAAAAGGAAGAAAATGAAGATATTAAATTGAATGGATTAGGAGTTTTATATGTTATTTCAAAGAACTTATTCTATTGGTCATCTTAAATAAATGATTAGATTCCTCATAAAAGAGATGGAAGAAAGAGGTTTTACAGATTATGAAGAATGGGTGAATTTATATTTATAAAAAATGTTTACTAATAAATGGAAGAGTTCAATAGACTTAGAGGTTATCCCAAAACGTTTAAATTAAAAGATTTAAATCCTGGGAAATATGATCTGATATCATTGAGTAAAATTATTACTAAATATGGAGATTCATTAGTGGGATTCATTATGGAGAGTCTTATCGATTTGGCAGAGATTCAGTGATCATGCGCAGCGCAACCCAGAATCGCAGACGTTTCAATAAACATTTTTACACGAGATTTAAAATTTATTAAGCACCTTTTCCTTTTCTCTCACATAGTATATACACTGCAAAATTTGCTAGTAAATGTATACATCTTCTGGCTGGTGATTACGGCATAAATCAAGACTAACTAAAAGGAGTAAAAGTCTGAAACACCTCTCCCCAAGGTCAACTAAAAGGACTAGAAAGACTCTTTTTAGTTGTTATATATATCTTTATTGGAAATCAATCCATTACATAATGGCATGTCACAATTGTATAAAGGTAGAAAATAATTAAATAAGCAAAGTAAACACAAAACGAGAATATTACAAATTAGACAAACACAAAGCCCAAATATGGTATCTCTCAGCATTTTTGACATATTTAAATTTTTAATTTTTGAGGAGCTGAAGACGTTTCTCACTGTAGTTAAAAAACTATTTGATGAAATGTTTTAAAAGTCCCTTGATGGCCATCTTGATGCTGATTAGATTTTGACATAATTCTAAAAAATATAACTTACTTTTTTTTACCCTAAAAAATCGTGAAAATCTGAAATAAAGGACTAAAATTGTTGAAATATACTAAGTACTTGCTCTTCCGGTAAATTTTGACAACAAAGCGAATAAGACTGACACCGACTGTAGGATGAGATGAATGAACCGTTCTCGAGATATTTTAGTTTTTTGGAATATTGAGGAGCTGAAGAATTTAAAGTGAATTCAGTGCAAAACGAAACAAAGATTCATTAAAAAGGCCAATTGGATATAAAATCAAAACAGTATCCATGTTATTTTCTGCAATTAAACTAAATGCATCATGATATAAAAAATGGCATAATGAATTTAAATCTGCGGGGAAAGTCATATGCTATACACATAAGATTTTTTATTTTGTCTCCACACATTATCTGTTTGTAAAACAGGTAAAAATTAAAACAGGTATTAGTTACAGGGGGAAGTCACCTGCTACCAAATACCAGTTACCTGCTACCAAATCTGCTTCACCCATTTCTGAAGTCACGAGCTGCCATTGCATTGAATATGGATCTTTGTTTCCTATTGATGTAATCTTTACTAAACATCGAGCTTTAGCTATATCATCCATATCATGAAAATATTTAGATGCCATAAATATTACTTAATGTTTAAATAAATATTCTTGATTCAAGTTACGACGGGAATGTCAAGTGGTTGAAACAGCTATATTCACTTAAAATCAAAAGGGCACTTTAAGCAAATGAAATTTTTAAACATATATTGTTACTCAATTTTTCTAAATACCTTTTATCAGTACAAAGATAAATTTCAATATTTAATGGGTGTTTCAATTTAATTAATTACTATTTAATCAATTATTATTCAATCATTATTTAATGGTATTTATTTCCCATTATCGTCAATTTATCATTACTTGCAATGGTAAAACCACATAGCCACACGTTGGTGCACGGTGTACAGTACTCACTGCATCCATAATGTGTGGCCTGCATTTATCATTTCTGAAGGCTCGAAGAAGGGCACCACTTCAGTCGTCAACCTTCTCTCCCAGAGATCCTTATCTATGTTCTATCAAATTCGTAAAATCCTTTCCCCTGTGTGGTTGTTCGGGAGAGAAAAATGCTACATATAACATTAGCTGATGCTGGTGAAAAAACTTCATATTTCTTAATACAGGGGCTATATTTTATTTTATTTTTCTGGTCTGGCGGATTTCTCACGATTTGATAATACAGTCGAACCTCCACTAATGGACACCCCCCTTTAGTGGACACTCCCCTTTGAGGACAATTTCTGAGTCCCCAGTCTCTTGAAATAGGGGGTTAATGTATTTCGCTTCCCATTAGCGGAGACTCTAGATAGCGGACGGAATTTGGGCTGACTAAAACATATTGTCAGGATTTTAGTATGTTCTGAAATTTAACATTGTTTGGAATAAACCTTATAGATTGATATAAATTCGTGTGTTTTAATAACTTTCTTTACGAAGTGCATTTATTTCATATTACAAGTCCAAATTCTAGTTATAAATATTATCTTTCATGGGTTGCTGTTATTCTTTGGGTAGAAAAACGAGTTCGGATTACTGGCAATAACGTCTCCTCATTTAATTCTCAAAGGTGTTCTACCAATGGTATTTTCCCATCCAATTCTCAATGGTATTTTGCTAATGGTGTTTTCTCATCCAATTCCGAATGGTGTTTTTTCATCCAATTCTCAATGGAGCTTTCTCATCCAGTTCTCAATGGTGTTCTCCCAATGGTGTTTTTTATCAATTATTTTGTCCAAAATGTCAACATAAAGCAAGGACTAAGCATAATCTGTCACCCTACTGGATGCGGCTATTTGGATATCTGAAACAATCAAAAGTGTTAGATTCAGTTGCGCATAAAAATGTTTCAAGAAGCCAAATTCGTTAAGAGTTTTTTGTTTTTTTTTCTATGGCCAGTCATTGACTCTTTCATCTTCGCCTATACATCGGCCAGAACAGTGAACCTCTTAGCCGTCAAATGACGTTGCCCCAGCACACCAGTGGGGGTGGGGACACATTGCGCCCAACAACACAAACATCCATGTCTTACGTGGGACTCGAACCCACAACGTGGCGGCCGATCAATCGCTGAAAACGCTCGCCTTGACCATTCGGCCACCACGTCGACTGAAATGAGCCAACAGTACGCGGTGTTCCCAGGTGGTCACCCACCCAAGTACATTTCGTTAAGAGTGACCAAACTGAAATCCGCGACAAAGAAAATGAAGAAAACAATTTCTCACTTAGTTAAAAGTTTTTACTCTTCTATCAATGTAGAGAGCAATACATTGCTATGGACGACCGTTTATACACCGAAGATACGAAATGGCCATTGATAGTTTCATAAAACAAAACCAAGAAGACAAAACCGATGATGAAAAAGAATATGATAGTGAAAACGAAATCAAAACTGACGAGACAGATATTGTACGGAACAGTAACAATGTGCTGAGGAGTACAGAGACAGTACAAAAGTACGTCCTAGACACTGGAGACAACAAAGGGTGCAACATGGTCAATAAATTGAAAATTCATCTCGAGAAAAATGTTATTGTTGGAAAACACATGCAGCAAACGGTTTTAACAATTCTTTTTAGTGATTCAATAAACAGCATTAAAATTAATTTATATTCTGTTCAGTAAATAATGCAACTGTTAAGTTTTAAATTTAATTCATTTAAATATTTCAATGTAAATGTCCTATATTACGTACATAAAATTTAATTTAATTTAAAGTTAATGTGCCTCAGGTCTCCTTTCATGCTACTATAAGGCCCTTTGTATTGTTTCACTTAAATATATTACTTCCACAAAGTTTAATTTTTTATTAGAATAGTTAAATGAGTAAGCTTGGAAAATTACTTTATGGTTACCTCCCCAATAGCGGACACTTTCCATTAACGGACAAAATCTCCGGTCCCGATGGTATCCGCTAACGGGAGGTTTGACTGTATTGTCAAAAACGGTAATTTTTTAACTTATCTTTTATAATCATCTTTTAACTCATCATTTTTTAACTTATCTTTTATTGAGTATGGTATCCGCTAACGGGAGGTTTGACTGTATTGTCAAAAAAGGTAATTTTTTAACTCATCTTTTTTAACTCATCTTTTAACTCATCATTTTTTAACTTATCTTTTATTGAGTTTGAAATTCGTATAAATACACGCACCTTTGCATTATTCCATGAAAGTTTCTGATTATTGGAAACAAGATGAAATAATATAAAAATTCGAACAAACTAATGTTTAAAATAATCTAGAGAAATATCCTTCAATAACAGTATAAGTAGTTGATTAAAAGTATATCAACTAGTTTCGAAGGCAAAAAGTAACCTCTTTCTCCAAGTAAAAAAGGAGCAATCACACCACCATAGACAAGAAGGTAAGTAATTGCATCACATGACCCAAGAAGAAAATCATTGCCAAACCAAAAATAGAAAAATGAAAAGAAAACCTTGGAGGAAGGAAACATAATAGCAAATGGATTTGAAAATCTTCTTCCGGAATAATACATATTATGAACTTGAGTGCCTTATGATATATGTATTATTCCGGATTTTGGGATAACTACCGGGTTAGGAAACTGCATGAACAACATCGACTAACTTCACGTGTAAAGCATGATATAAAATGTTTGTGAGTAAAGGACTGGGATATTATGTAATTATGTCTAAAAAGGAAGGAAACAAGTTGTTTCGAAAGCTAAATGAGTTAACTTCATACAAAAAACTTCAAACCTTCGTTAAAATTACGGTAAAAATGCCAATTTATAAAAGTAAAATTAAAAAAAAAGAAAATGGGGGGGTGGTGTAAAAACCGGTTTCAGAAAACTATATTAGCTACTTCAGTAACTGCATTTAAATAACATTTGATTAAACCACTTTAAAAATATCGATGAATAAAATACTGCTGAATGAAGAAATATATAACAGAAAAATGAAAGAAGCAACTGGTTTTGGAAGTTATATGAGCTACTTTCATCAACTACATTCAAATTGAAGTATTAGGGAGTAAAAAAATTGAACAATTAAAAAGAATGTTTTAAAACAGAAGTAGACAAACAGGCATTACCCGGGTCCTAAATTGGCGCCCGTTACTTAATTATAGATACAGGTAACACCACTCAATTTACAAATCGTATGTTTTAAATTGAAATTATTCTCGCACTCGGATTTTCCCATGCACAATCATGTCAATTTTTCAAATCGAGCGTAATACATTTTAAATAAGCTCCTTTGATACGCCCTAAATAAGAGTTCGATCTCTAATCGTTTAAAATACATGAAGTCCCCAAAAAAGAAAAAAGCTTCTTTACCCTAGAAGTGAAATTCAAAAAATTATTGATATCTCAGCGAGTTTTCATCCATTTAGAGTCAAATTTTAGTACAAGCTCATAAAGATAATATAGTACTAAATAAAAAACGAAACAAATAGAACGAAATCTTTTAAATTCGCAAAATTAGAAAACGTTAAATTAAATCTACTTAGTTTGAAAACAGATGTTTTCTTGTCGAAACAAAATGTCTGCAATTTAAACAAAACACCTTTGATTTGACGGAATGGTCAATATTGGTTGCCTGTATCGATTTCTATATCGAGTTACTTCTTGTCTTTTGAAGCAGTCGAGAAGTTTTCACTAAATTCAGAAATGAGGCTTTAACATGCCTCCAGTTTTGAACGATTTTGTCCGCTGATACTGCTTAGGATGGTATTTAAATGTTCAGAATGGCTTCTTCTTCTTATCAGCCACTCTATCAGGTATAGCATAATAATACACTGCTCACAACTGAAATCGCAAAACCATAAATTTGTAGGTGTAGCTTTATGTAAATCAGGCAATGGAAACAGCAAGACGAGATATGCAAATGATCACAGTTTCGTTACGCATAGTGACGTAACACCTTGCCGAGCAGCATAAAAGCGCCAGGTGAAGGAGGAGCGATATCACAGGTAAATTGTAGCGCCATTGGTTTCAGGTTGTAAAAATCATCATAGAATGCCAAGAGTACGTCGACGTACCGCATACGTTCAGTTGTCGTCAACTGAAGGGCAGCAAATCATTGTTTTACGCGAGGGTGGAATGGACCTTTGAAGAATCGCTGAACTATTGGGTCGTGACGTGAGCCTATTTTTTTTTTTTCATTTATTAATATTTTTATCATTTATTAAAAACTACTTTTTTTTTTCCTCACGTAACCTATTTTTTACCTCACTGTAACCTATTTTTTTTTACTGTAAGAGTAGTAAATCCATTGCATTATATAAGGAAAGTCATGTGCTGTGCCACATCAGATTTTTTACTTTTTTCCCTCTCAGATAATTTGAAAAATCTGTATTGTTGGTCCAAAGAATCACAATTATATTGTATTACCCTCCATTTTGAAGGGCTTGAAAATATCTTTCGATTGATACCAAACTTGACAATGTACACCCGGGGGAGGGAGGGGGGCTCTAATGACGTCACGAACACAAAAATTGAATCGCGGCTATTCTTTACTACAATGATTGAAACTATCAGGTTTTGTAATCATTGATCCATAAATAACCCCTTTTATGCATGATTATATCACATTTTGTCCTATGCTGCCATGGTAAAGAAATATAAAATTTCGAATACAGTTTAAAGTTTTCGCTTGAATTTCAAAAAATTCTGTCTAGTTCTAGAATTTTAGGAAATAAAGCCGAATATAAAGTTTCGTGAAAATCCATTAGTATTTATGGCAGTTATCGCGTGAATACGAAACTCAGCACAGACAAACAAACGGCAGACTGCTCTCCAACTGAGCGATGCCTCTCCTTTTATACACTGTCCGTAGAAACTTCCAGAAGGGACTCGTATCCTCCGGAATATCCATTACTTCGATAAGGTTCGAGTGCATTCGAAAAGTCGCAAGAAATCGGCAAGTTAGAGATAAGTCGCCAAATCTGGCAATCCTGCTCAGAGTATTTAAATGTGGCAACCCTGCATTGACATTATAAGAGTCGCTACCGTAAAGGTGTTCTTCTCTTCTGTTTCTCAAAATGGCCACCAGTGAAGGGATTTTACATATTCCTAACAATATAGTCAACTTCACTGTTTGTGGGACAAGTACGTTTTACGTACGGAGATTAATAGTATGTTGATCGGGAGAGGTTTGTAATTGTGGTCCACGTATGTCCGGAGATTTTAAGAGCTCAAATGCTGCAGGCGGGTGGATGGGAGGGATTCTTATATATAACTTAGATTCTTATATACAACCAGAATATCTATTAAGGTCGTCATTATTACATGACGACCTTAATATCTAGTTAATGAATAAATAGGCTTAAAAAAATTTAAATTCAAGGGTTGTGATAGAATAATTATTTTTATGTAAGTTTAGAAAAATAAGAGGTGCATATCCCTTGCATCCATCCCCTCTGAGTACGATTTGCTGTATGCTTCTACCCCTTTCGTTCCCAGTCCCCCCCCCCCCTCCTTAGTGTATTTTAAGCTAAAGGTGAAATTAGAAAACCAGAAATGCACTTTAAACGTGTAGGGGAAAAATATACAGTAATAAATTTTAAATCTTTAAAATAAATTTAAATTTTTCTTAAATATTTTTTTTAATTTATGTTAAATTGCTCTTTCATAACTTTGTAAGCGAAACGATGAGGATCTATAAGCAAGCATCCTTGAAAAAATTATAAATCATATAAAAGAGAGATAGAGATAAGATCGATGCATACACACAGTTCTTATCTTGATACGAGCAATTAAAAAAGATTTAAGAACCCCAACTCAAAGTTCGGCTTTAAAAAACACGTAATACACTTTTTAAAACCATACCGCAACCATAAAACACACCATAACTCAAATTTTAATAAACTCGTGAAAAAACTTTATTTTCAATATTTTGAAAAATAAAAAAAAAGTCTGTTTTATGCATGATTCTTTCCAGAAATGCTCGATTTCTATTGGCGGATGAATTCATACTTTGGCACCAGGCCAGTGAAGGATCGTTCTCCTTCTCTTCTCGGTTTTATCAGCTCTAAACAGGCGGACTATTATAACGGCGATTCAGGTCTTATCTTCACCTTGCAGCCGCTAGCAAATTGTTTCGGAAGCAGACGATTTTCTCTTCATTCTATTACGTTCTTTCTTTTCGAGCGGAGAAATTTCAGGGACTTAGAACATTCGGTTAGGCGACCGTTCGCTGTGTTGAACTGTTCTATTTTTCTTTCTTATTCGGGAAACTGGCATTTCCGTAGGAACGTTTAATCTTGATCGAAAGGAACATCATATTTTGATTGTGATAAGCTTAGAATATTTGAAGAACCTTAAGACGATTAATTAATTTATTTAGCTTCTGTATAATGAAATGACTGCCTGTAACCAATATATAGGAAATATATGAAATGAATGCGGCAAATAAGTAATTATCAAGATACAAAAATGTCCTTTTTTTCTTTGCTTTACACTTTTCTGCCGACAAAATAATATATCTGGAACATGAGTCGCCATTTGACTTTTTAACATGTTTATAGTCCATAGTGTTTAGGCTTGCTTGTATTATCACTATATATATGATCATCACTTGAATGACTATTATATATGATGTTGTGAAATCATTATCAGGGAGGGGAGTGAAAAGAAAAGAAGATATATCTTTTTACATTTCGTGCTCAAGTTATTCTTTAAAAATATTTCATAAAAAAATCTTTAAAAATTTCTCTTTTCAGATTGGCAATAGCTTAGTGAAGCTGATGAATGCATTGAGCTTATCTGAGTTAACATAAATTATTTCAATGCCATTAACATCTATAGCACAGTTCAAACTATCAAGTCCCCCCCTTATACTGTACTAGCAGATATACCCGACGTTACTCGTGATTTAAAATATGAAAATTTTAGTAGTGTTCTAAATAATATTGTTCTTCAAAAAATTATATTAAAACATTTAATTAATTTCCCTCAAAAACACACACACATATATATGTATATATATATACAAGATATATATATATATATATATATATATATATATAATATAAATTAGTAAATCCAATGTTAGAATGTAAGAAGTAACTCATAATACACTATTCCAAAATTTTCTACAAAATACAAAGAAATAAAAGAAATTAAAACATAAAGAGGAAATTCTAAAGCGTAATGCAGATCATAAAGACAAAGACAATCAGCAAATTTCAAAGACGAGGAATGAAAATAGGAAAACAAAAAAATTAAGCAAAAAAGCTTGCACATGGAAGAGCTTTAGGCTTAAGATAAGTTCATTTCGAAAAAATTCTATATATATATATATATATAATTGAAGATTTTTATGATTACTTGTAATATATATATACCCGAGAAATACCAAAGAAAATTGCTTGTAAACTGAAGGTAAAGGTAAAAAAATTGCAAATCAGTAGCCTAGTGTAGCACGATGAGCTATGCAAGAAGTTTGGAAATTGAATATATATATATATATATATATATATATATATATATATATATATATATATATATATATGTATATATATATATATATATATATGTATATATTTATTTATATGCATATATATAGCAATCCAAATTAGAAAATGGAATACAATACAAATTGAAAAGTGAAGTACCACAAATTGGCTGAGGGTGGCGCTGTGACCCCCACTCAACGGTTTAGCAATGCTTTACGTCGCGGCAACACTTCTGGGAGCCGGTACATTACCCATTAATGATATAAAATCGTAGAAATAACATTAAAATACAAGACCTCACACATACTAAACGAATTATTATATTTCCGTTACGTTTATGACATTTTAATAGGTTTTAAAAACCCAGATTTTCTAACAGATTTTAGTTTTTACCCAGATAAATTACAATTAATAGAAACTGCACACAATTATGATTAGAGTTTAATCTTTCCGGGATTTATGTATTAATACAAATAAGGACAATGCCAATTTTAGATTATACGATGAAAGAAAATATTTTAATTTCGATATTAATTACATAGCTTCATGGAGTTCAAGCCTACATAAAATTCAGAAACATCATCTTAAATTACTTAATAAGAAGTCAAATATCAAATTCAGATTCAATAGACAGGGATAGTAATATCAGGATTTATTTTGCAGAAGTAATAAAACAAGGATCTCTAAGATTTTTATGTAAAGTTGCTAGTAGTTTTTTTTAAACATAATCATAACTGAAAGTAAATACAATTATTTCAAAAAACAGTAATACAAAAGTAAAACTGAGTGAATAAAACCTCGTTCAGGGTATTTAGTTCCCGTAAGGCACGTGTTAATATAGTACTAGTCTTTAAGCAGTTTAATGTAGTGTCTAATTGTAGTATGTATTTCTTATTGTGAGGTCTTGTATTTTGATGTTATTTTTACGATTTTATATCATTAACGGGTAATGTACCGGCTCCCGTGAGTGTTGCCATGGCGTAAAGCATAGCTTAACTGGTGAGTGGGGGTCCCCTCCCCCCAGCCAATTTGTGGTACTTTACTCTTCAATTTATACTGTATTCCGTTTTCCAATTTGGATTGCTATATTAGTATTCGATTGAGTTCGGCAGCTTTGCGCTAACATTTCAAACATTTATATTTTTATAATATATATATATATATATATATATATATATATATATATATATATATATATATATTATATTTGCTCAATCTGAAACAGGCATTTGTTTGGGTTAATTAGAATTAAATGCTCAGACCTGAAGATGAATATAATTCTGATTAATCATCGAATTTGGGCTGATGCTGTTCTTTTGTCTTATCGGCATTATGGCCGTGGTTTTGTTTCTATAGTGATGTTAATATAACTTGAATTTTTTATTATTACATTTTTCTAATATATATATATATATAAAAGATGAACGTATATGAGAAAATCGAATGGAGACTCGCACTTCAGATACTCTCTTTAGTAGATTTAGCGACTGTAGTCTCGTATCGGTAGCTATCTGGAGTTTCTATCATAAGGAGGCATTTCTCAAATAATCGCGATCAAATTCAGAAGTGATCTAGATAAGATTTCTGAAAATTTAAAGATGTCAACGACGGTAAGTATATTCTATCGTTTTTATCTATTTTTGCAACGATGTAATAGTGACATCTAGAGTGACATCTAGAACAATGATTTATAGAAGTGAACGGGGATTATTTTCAGGCCATTTCGAAAAAAATGTATGATCTATATTTAAAGATCCATCAAATTTTTGTCGAATAAAATGTTCAACAAATTTAAGCTGTGTACCAAATTTTAACTCTCTAGGACGTAGGAAAGTGCATTTAAAATGCCATCAATTAAATTTATCATGAAGAGTTATATAAAATTTAAAAAAAATGAAAAATTGTTATCTACCAAATTTATTTCAAAATATGAAGCCACTCCCATATGCAAAACGTTTAAACAAATGGAGAGATATTTATTATATAATATCTCTCTCTTTTCTTTCTGGAAGATATCCCAAAGTCAGAATTTAATTGAATTTGTTTTTTTCCCTATATTAAATAATTTTTTTAATTAAAAAACTACTTAACATATTTTACTGAATTTTTTTTTATATATTCTATGGGATAATGTGAATATTTCCTAAAAATTTCGAAGCAATTCGTGAATTTTAAATTTACTTAAAAAATGTTTGAAAAATTAGGTCCCATAGGGTTCAATGTATTTCATTTTTTCAACCCGGGTTCAATAAAAAACTAATTGGGTGATATTATTTATTTATATTCCCATAGGTCCTACAGACCGTCTGAACAACATACTAAAATTTCATTTTGATAAACTCATTTTTACGGCAGTTATCGTGCTAACGGACAGACAGACAGACAGACAGACAGACAGACAGACAGAATGAACAAAGTCATAAACACTTTTCAACTTTGTTGTAAAGTGTTAAAAACGATTTCAATTAAAAAAAATGTCAGTTTTCTATTGGGATTTGGCAAATATATGTACTTTTTATTAACACTTTATAACAAAGTTGAAAAGTGTTTATAACTTTGTTCATTCTGTCTGTCTATCTGTCCGTTAGCACGATAACTGCCTTAAAAATGGCTTAATCAAAATGAAATTTTAATATGTTGTTCAGACGGTCTGTAGGACCTATGGGAATATAAATGAATAATATCACCCAATTAGTTTTGGATTGAACCCGGGTTGAAAAAATGAAATACATTGAACCCTATGGGACCTAATTTTTCAAACATTTTTTAAGCGGATTTAAAATTCACAAATTGCTTTAAAAACTTTAAGTAGTATTCAAATTGTTCTATAAAATATATATAAAAAAATTCAGTAAAATATATTCAGTAGTTTTTTAAATAAAAATTAAAATAATAATTACACCTTTTATATGAAGCGATAACGTGACCATGATATGAAAAGATCACGTGATCCACTTCAAAATGAAATATGGCATCCATCTTGTCTCAAAATCGTGATTTTTAAAGTTCTTTTTAATTCATATTGAGTGTTGTATCCGTCTTAAAACCGCTTTATTTTTGCTTAAATTCTGTGCATCTACATACCGAAACAACGCAATTACAATATATTTGAGTTTAAATGAGCATCCAAATTTGATTATTTCTACAACGAAGCCTATTTTTCACTTATGTAAAATGTAAACAGCAAAATATGTAGAATGAGTTGTATAAGAATTGTTGTATTTCTTTAACGCAAAATTATTTAGGTCATGGAGTCTGCATAGCTGATATGAATGAAATATTCATTGATTTTACAGAGAGAAGGACGATTTTTTCGTTGAAATTTTAAGCATAGAGTTTAATTACTTGTAGCTCCATGGTCTTAATTTTTAAATAAAGTAATTTATTATAGTATTGTGATGAATCAAATGAATGGGAAAATATTTATGAATGAAATGCTGCTTTTATAGAGAGAGCCAGGCGTGTTATTTTTTCTATGACGTCATTTGAATGAATTTCAGTTGTTTTCGATGAAGTTTTCAAATATAATAAATTATCGTATAGTATTATGATAATTTTAAAAATATTACAGAGGAATGTATCGCATTTTAGAGATGTTTAAACCAGGCAATTTTTATTTCAATGCCGTCATTTGAATGAAGTTTGATTTTTATCGATGAAGGTTTAAGTTTTCAAATATAATAAATTAATGTAGTATTGTGATAAGTTTTAAACTATTACCGAGGAATGTATTGCATTTTAAAGATGTTTAAATAAAATTACATTGAAGTTGGAAAGTGTTTCATAATCAATGCTTTAAGCATGATCGATCTTTCTTGTTATAATTAAAATTGTTTATTTTAATACTCCTGAATATTTTATTAAAGTATTGAAGAGTTCGAGTTGAAAAACTTTTCTTGTAAGTTAAGCTCTTTTATTTGCTAAAAAGTACGTTTTGCGTGTATAAATTAATGATTCATCTCGAACAACAACAAAACTTTCACATAAACAATGCAATTAATTTAACATATATTTCACCTTTTTCTGATTCTATTTTTTACTTTCGTAATATACATAGTATAATGCATAAGGTTGTATTGTGACGGGGTCGAAAATTTGAATTCGAGTTTTCGACGGGAGAGCACATTTCAAGTCTCCCCGAACACAATGGCATTGTTTTGGGCGATGTTTTAAGGTGATGTCTGTCTGTCTCTCTCTCTCTCTCTGTGTGTGTGTGTGTGTGTGTCCGTGAGTCTTAACGGAACGATATCTCCCGAAGATATTTCGTGGATCTAGCTCGTTTCATCACGAGAGAAGATACTTTGGATAATAGTTTTGTATTTGGACGCGAATAGTCATTCATCTACTATAAGAATAACATATTTCTCCGTCCATAACGCTTGGCGAAATTTTGGCGATAAATTGCCAG
Organism: Amaurobius ferox; assembly: GCA_951213105.1. Lineage (NCBI taxonomy): Eukaryota > Metazoa > Arthropoda > Arachnida > Araneae > Amaurobiidae > Amaurobius > Amaurobius ferox. The sequence continues at coordinate 104,140,477 of OX578135.1, forward strand.
AATATCGCCGCCAACTTGGTAACTTTATAAATGTTGCCAAATTGACGAAAATATCACTAAATTGATAAAAATGTCGCCCAAAGTATAAAAATGAAACTAAATGAAAATTACGACTAATTGATGACAATTAAATATTTGGGAAAGACCATAAGAATCGAAAAATAAGAATAACCGCCCCCCGTAACACTTGGCAAAAAATTTTGTGAGATATTTCCAGCTTAGCGACTCTTAAATGTTTCAAAATTAACGAAAACGTCTCTAAATTAATAAAAAAATCGCAAACAAATAGGAAAAATTGAAATTTAAATATGAAGGAACCAACTAGTATCGGAGGCTACCTTCGCCCCCCCCCCCCCCCCACTTCCAAAAAAAAAAAATAGCATAAAAATAATTAACTCGAAAAAAGGTAGACAAATAAGCGAAAAAAGAAGGAAGAGTACGGATTGGGAAAAAAGTATATTAGAGATTTCGAAGCGCAAAGGAAGAACTATCGTTAACAAGGAAGTTAGACTGAAAAACAATAGAGAAAATTTTCTAGGAAGACAAGTTCAAAAATAAATTATGAGAAAAATTAATCTTGGCTTTCGAAAAATTGAAAGCATGATTGGAGTCCCAAGAATGTTCGGCAATTGAAGACTTGGATACCTCTTGTTTAGAAGCAAAACCCATCCAACGAATTTAAACACAGATTAAATCAAACAATATAAAGTGAAACAAAGATTTAGCACTCAAAATATTAAAATTTATTAACATTTTAAATATTCAGTATTCCTTGAAAGATGTCGGAAAAAATATATAAAAAGTCTATGCTTTTGATTTATACAATGAATTCGCAATTCTCCCAGTTTTATCTATATTATATAGAAGACTGCAATAATCTGGGCAAAGCAAACAGACTTGCCGAAAGTCGGTCATTACACCGATAAATCGTTCTGCCCCGATAGCAATTTATGATGACTCCATTTTATTCGATGGACCGCTAAATCTTGAATGATGCGGCTATTAAGGACCAGAAATAAATCCGCGGGAACACACGGAATATGTTAAGCGATGTTAAGGCGCACGCCCACGCAATAGCATATTACCATGCTCTGACCATAAAAATCATTTATGGTTATTTCATGAATCAGATGAGGAAATCGAACACAAAAAATAAAACGATTCTTCATTCCCAATACGGTCGGCTACAATAAATCGTTCTCCGTTCGATCACGCCCCTCCCCAGTATTGAGCGGGAGATTCCGGGATGGAAATGAACAGAAAGAAGGAGATCGGAAAGCGGCAATTTTGCGCCGGAAATTAAACGTAAATTTGTCGCGATCCCGATAAAAGTGCGTGCAGAGTCCTACGGGAGAGTTAACACGTCGTCTGCCGATTTATCTCCCGGTGAGGTGTCTCGGCGCAAACCGAGCGAGAATTGCCCGCACGCGCCTGGCACGCGGAACCTCCGGGAAACTTGCAATTGAATTTGGATATGAGAGGGGGATTTGATCCGGCTTTTCTGATCGGTTGTTTGCTTAGAAAAGAATTGCCTTTTGCAAGTGTTCGGTGATCCTTGTAAACTATCCCCCGGGTTCCAATTGTTGGAGTTTAAATGTTGAGTATATGTAGTAAAAATAATATAAGAATTCATTCAAACCTCTCGACCGGAAGCGCCAAAAACAGTATACTCAGCTGCGGGAGTGTCACTTTCAGTTCCCACGCTTTTAGAATTAAGACACAACATAGTAAGTTATTGAAAAATAACACTAGGCAACAAATTTTACCTCCCCCCATCCCCCCATAGGTTATTTTGGGTGTTTTATACTAGATCAACCATTCTGATTATGAAAATGACAGTGAAAATTGCGTAACACGCAACACTTATATTGCCAAAGGGACCATTCATGAATGACTCATTCATAATTTGTTCTAGTGAGGACGTCGCTCATTCAGAATGCGCGATGTCTTTTACTTTGTGAAATATGTAATTGCTAAAATATGTACCAGGTCAGTCCTTGACAGGCTTAAATACGAGGACCAGTACTTCAGTTTTTAGAATGCGGCAATACCAAAAATAACAGCTTTCACAGAAAACGATTTTTCAAAATTTGAACTTTCACGTGAACATTGGCTGTTAAAGTACGAGAAATGCTAGAAAAATTCTTTTTATGGAGTCTTTTCGAAGTTAATAAGGTAGTGATAAAACATGGATTTAAGTCGAAGGAATTGTCGAGCTATGGCTTTCAACAAGAGCTGACACATAGGTGAGACAGCCCAGTGGTTGGCGCGCGGGGATTGCCAGCCGAGTTTGATTCCCGGCCCTACCCAAATTGTCCCCATTGTTCACGCGAAATATGAGCACGTTAAACATGTGGGTCCGTAAGTCCTTTCGAAAGGTTGATGGTAGGGGAAGGAGGGTATGGTCCGTGTGGATGCCGTTCCCTACTGAGTTCCGGTTTAAATTGGTTGGCACTTCCCTGCCATTCAAACAGATACCTCACATTTTCGGCTAGGTCAGACTGTCAGGGTCGAAGAAGAGTTGACACAGCAACAGTCTGTCGCTCGAATGAATTCGACTGTTGGTAATGAAGCACCATCCAAAGCAACAATTTACAACTATAGTTAGAGTGATAACACGTCATACTTGTAAATTGATTCAAGCCAATTAAAGACGAAATCTTTAGATTTTAAAAGTCATTTAATAAACATCCTATAGACATACACATAGATTAAAATCCAGAGCGCTTTCGAGCATCTTTATACCCTTCTTCAGTGGCGTTTTTTTTTAAATCTAAAGGTTTCGTCTTTAATTTATCTAGATCAATTTACAGCTGGTTTGAGGGTAGTACAATTTTTTTTTTCTTAGTTTTTGAAAAAGTAATGAATGAAAAAATCTGAACCGTTTTAGAAATACATCTTTTATGACCTAAATACAGAAAACGAACGCGACTGATTAGAAAAAAAAAAAAAAATAAGGGACTACTGAAAAATTACGTGTGAAATAATTTTCTATTTATTATTATTAAAGATTCTAACTTTTTCAAAACCTCATTTGAAAATTGTAAGAGGAGCAGGGAGTCCGTACGTTCGATCTCATTTAAAATCAGTAGGGTTATATAGTATTCACTGATTTTAACGCAAATTATTTTCAAAATGCTTCCGTAAGATATCGCGTCCGCATCCACACACATCTCCCCACACATCTCACCTCAAAACGTTCGATTCGAGTTCAGAAATACTTAAAATGGGCTCTTTTGTCGAAAACTCGAATTCGAATTTTTGACCCTGCCATGATACTTCGCCTATATATTGTACTATGTATGTAAGTATGAAAGTAATGCATATATAAAGTATGTATAAAAATAAATATAGTAAGTAACAGTGTATTTCTTTTTCTTCATTCCAAGAATTTATGGATTAAACTTTCACTGTAAAACTCTCACTCGATAATACTCTACCGCAATACTTATATAGAGGTTGTCATAATACAATATTAAAGAATGTAGAAGTACAAACTCTCTTATCAGAACTGGGTTGTTTTCTAAAAGAGATAACCAGAGTGATATAGTTCTATCGGAAATAGAACAGGAAACAGAACTTCCTTTAGCTCTCTTTAAGAGAAGGAAGTGGCATCACTAATAATAACAGTAGACATCTGACACATGATTACGATGCTCCAACTGGTGATTTTTGAATAGCTATTTTTCCGTGTGGTATTATTTACCTGTACTTTTATTTGAAATTATTTGAGTCAGAATTTGGCGAGGCATCAGCCTAGAAAATGACTTTTTTTGTAGGATAATTTCGGGATAGTTGCCGCATCCGTTATAGATTGAGCACCCCCTCCCCCCCCCCCCTAGTTCTGAAACTTGCCGTAAGATGGTAATGCAGTAAACACTAATGGTGTGCCATTTAGTGTTTCAAATGTGTTTGATAAAAGTATTGTGTTCCTGTGCTTTTTTCACATGAAATTGACAAAAACGTAAGATGAGTTGTAGAATTTATCTTGCAATATTTTATTGTGCTATCACAAATTGTACACTATAGCTAAAACTCTAGAAATGTCAGTGAATTCCTTATTTGAGCGAAGCATAGTCTTCGTGTAGAGTATTTTTTATTGTGATTTCGTTATGTTTAAATCCACGGCCAGGGGACCTGTGGGAGGAAAATGAAATACAAGTTTTTAATTTTATCCTGATTTTGATGGCCTTGCTACAGTAACTGACATTACTAGCAGATGAAGAGACACTATTTTGGATTCTCTATAACGATATTTTCCCTATACATATCCTATCATGCATTATATGGAAAGTAAATATTACTTAAATAAAAAAAAATTGACAGTTTTTAAACGAGAATGGCGTTTGTTTCTTCAGAATATCTACTGATATTTGATAAAGCATGTTTCTCTATGCCGTAAGTAAACTTATGAATATTCAACCCCACTCTAGAAAGCGATTATCTCGTTTGCAAAACACGCTGCTCAAAAAAGTACAGAGCCCTTCTACGGAATACCTAGCCCCCCCCCCCCCCCGGGAAGTTATCACAACATATGCACACTCGCTCTTAAAAAACATATTTAAAAAAAATATTCAGGGTTTTTTTTATTTTATTTTAACAATCGCTTTGTTAAGAGTCAATTTGAGCTCCCACGGTTATTCTGTGAAAACATACAGAGAAGCCTCTCTTAACTGCTGCTTGCCGGAGCGTGTGATCATCTTGCTATTGTTGATCCTGGGGAATTAACGCCCGGGTGGGCAATAGGGGGCACGTGTCCCCCTCATCCAGCCCGGACCCGGGAATTAAATTGTTGGATTATTCTCGCGCGATTTTTATTCATAGGTGGGTCACGTGCCGGCCTTATCGCCTTCGCCATAGGAAATTCGGCGGGGAGGTGTCTCTTTCGGAGGATAATTGAAAGAGAAAGAGAGAAAGATGAGTTTGTTTAAAAGATGAATTTTGGAATTATAGAAAAATTCTGAGTTTTTATGACTGGGGATGAATTTTACTATCTCATGGATAAGACTGATATACGTCGTTTCATTATAAAGGCCATTCACGGGAAACTCGTTTAGATTATCGTGTAAATTCAAAACTCTGTCGTGATATTCCCATGTGGGGATTCATCGTGCTCTTATATGTTTTAGATCAGGGATCGAGAAACTTTTTCGAACTCAAAGCGAAATGCATCATAAATGAACTAGAGTGTGGCTCAACTCGACTTCCTCATACCACAATCCAATTTTAATAGCTTTTTTATTTCAAATTTTACGAATTTTTTTTTTTTTTTTTTGAAAATCGGTATCATGTATCCAGTGGACTCTGCAAATGTAAAGAATATAGTGTTAATTTTATAAAAGTGCGAATATACTATATATTTTACATTCATAAGTTCGTATATACTGCGCGTGCGATATTGAAATATTTTTCCTTCCTAAGTAACAGTAAAACTGCATTCCAAGTAGTTAGCTATGCAGCTGTAGAAACTGTATTCGAAATAGCTCGCTATATAGTTGCAGAAGCTGCATTCGAAGTAATTCACTATGTAGCTGTAGAAGCTGCATTCGAAGCAGTTCACTATGTAGCTGTATAGAAGCTGCATTCGAAACAGTTCACTATGTAGCTGTAGAAGCTGCATTCGAAGCAGTTCACTATGTAGCTGTAGAAGCTGCATTCGAAGTAGTTTGCTATGTAGCTGCAGAAGTTGTATTCAAAATAGTTAGCTAAGTAGTTGTATTTCCAAAGATATATTTGTATTGATTAATAATTGTGATATTTCATATTTTTGTCTTCATATTAAAAAAAAAAAATGTCGTTAAAATTCTATCAGAAAATTATTTAACAACCTAAATTTGCATTGGAAAAATGGGGGAAAAAAGTGAGTTGTAGTTTCTTGGGCAGCATGCTTATTGAGTTAGAATCGGAAAAAATATTTTACCCACACTGGCAGACATACGTGTGCACTGGTGTAGCGTTAAAAGTAACTGATTCATGTTCTATAGAGTGTTCAAAACGTGTAATTTGATCGAATTTAAATATTCAAATTTTTAATAGAATTGCAAAATTATTTTTATACACATTATTATATCGTAGATCCCCGATTACATACAGTTGAATGTGTACATTGCATATGCAATTGCATAGCAATTATGTAATTGCAAGTTAAGCAGGTAAGCATACATATGCACATTCATAAGCATACATAAGCATTGCAACTATGCAATTGTATAGCAATACATATGCAATTGCATAGAGCACTTTTTAGTTATAGTAAATGTGCAAAAATGCACAAAATCTGAAAATTTGCCTTTAAAATACGTATTCTTTCCTTTTACAATTTTACGTGTTATATTTCAACCTGTTTTTACTGTCCAATACACTATTTTTTTGTATTACAAAAAATTAAGTATGGGCGTTAAGAATTTATAGATCTTTATTGCATTATAAAAATGCTCACTATAATATGATTATTCCCATGCATATTGATTTTATTTCCATAATAATATAAAAACAAGAAAGATCAATCATGCATAAAGCATTGATTATGAAACACTTTCCAACTTCAATGCAATTTTATTTAAACATCTCTAAAATGTGATACATTCCTTGGTAATATTTTTAAAATTATCATAATACCACAATAATTTATTATATTTGAAAACTTCATCGAAAACAAATGAACTTTTTCAAATGATGTCATCGAAATATAAATCAGCTGGCTCTTTAAATAAAAGCAGGATTTCATTCATAAACACTTTCCCATTCATTTCATTCATCACAGTACTATAATATTTAACTTTATTTAAAACTTAAAATCATGGAGGTACAAGTAATTTAACTCTATGCTCAAAACTTCATAAAAAAATCGTTTGCTTCTCTGTAAAATCAATGATAGTTTCATTCATATCAGCTATATTGCAGACTCCATGGGCTAAATAATTTTGCGTTAAAGAAATGTAGAAATTCTTATACAACTCATTCTACATCTTTTGGTATTTACATCCTCCATAAGTGAAAAGTAGGTTTCGTTGTAGAAGTAATCAAAGTTGGATGATCATTTAAACTCAACTATATTGTAAGTGCGTTGTTTAAGGACGTAGATGCACAGAATTTAAGCAAAAATAAAGCGGTTTTAGGACGGATACAACACTAAATATGAATTAAAAAGAACTTTAAAAGTCACGATTTTGACACAAGATGGATGCTATATTTTATTTTGAAGTGGGTCATGTGATCTCTTTATAATGATCACGTGATCTCTTCATGTAAAGGATGTAGTTATTATTTTAATTTTTATTTAAAAAACTACTGAATATATTTTGCAGAATTTTTTTTATATATATTTTAAGGGATAATTTGAATATTTCCTTAAACTCCCGAAGCAATTTGTGAATTTTAAATCCGCTTAAAAAATGTTTGAAAATTTAGGTCCCATAGGGTTCAATGTATTTCATTTTTCAACCCGGTTTCAATCCAAAACTAATTGGGTGATATCATTCATTTATATTCCCATAGGTCCCACAGACCGTCTGAACAACATTTTAAAATTTCATTTTGATAAAGCCATTTTTACGGCAGTTATCGTGCTGACAGGCAGAATGAATGAATGAACAAAATCATAAACACTTTTCAACTATGTTGTAAAGTGTTAAAAAATCATTTACAATAATGCTTATTTGTCTTTCAGGAAGTCAAAAACACCTGTTTTTTAAATGTTATCTAATCCATAAGTGATATACGAACAAATATTTTAAATGCATATTTTATTTCATATTTTAAATGCATATTTTTGGATAGATGTATATTTGCATATATATTTTACTAATTTTTAGTGCATAAAATCCAGCTCACATAAAAACTATACAATACATAAATAAGCATATTTTCTACAGTACATATCCTTATTATATGTATGCAGGTAAGAAAAGTAAAAATTGCAATTTTAAGTCAGTTTCCCAAACTGTTGCAAAATAAATAAAATATAAAATTTTCGTTAAAAGCACAACATAAAACAAATTAGTAATAGTATTTGTTAACTGGTTTAGGAAACCAAAACTAGCCTCCTTCTTCGGTATATAAAGACAGGGCAATCCCACCAACAAAGGTAAGCAGGCGGCTGTCAATAAAACTATTTATTTATTGAAAATTGTTATTGGTAGGAATGATTTTGCCGTACTATTCGTTTTACGAAAAAACAAATTTTTAAAAAACAAATAAAGATTTTTATTTTACTTGAAGCATTTATTTTTCGAGATTGCCTGTAGATAGAGTTTAGATGAAAAATTCTGGAGGAGTTGGGGATTCACTAACAATGTTCATTTCCGGTTTCTTTTACACTTTCGGTTCAAAAAAATTTCTTGAAATATCTATTTCTCAGGATTGGATATAAACAGTAGATAATGACTGATATGGATTAGACATCGAATTCCGGCACGTGTAAGGATTTCCATTTTCGGATCTGGAGATGTCACTACCAATTCAAATACTTACATTTTTCTTGAACCATCTAATTATCGGGATCTGCTATAGATACAGTTTAGTTGATGATTGATTTAGTTGAGATTCAGCAAAAATTTCCGGAGGAAAATAAGGTGTTCACTAATGGGTTCATACTAAGGATTTCCACTTTTGCTTCTTTTTCCACGTCTAGTTCAAAAAATTTTCTTTAAACGCCTATTTCTCAAAATTGGTTAAAGCTTAGATGGTGAATTATATGAATTCAGTATTAAATTTTGAAGTGGTAGGGGTATTCATTCAAGATTCCCACTTTCTATTTTTACTTTTCTTATATACATAATGTATAAGGAAAGTATAGTAACGGGGTCGAAAATTTGAATTCGAGTTTTCGACGGGAGAGCACGTTTCAAGCATCCCTAATCACGAATCGAACATTTTTGAGGTGAGGTCTGTGTGTGCGTGTGTGAAAGTATGTGTGTGTGTCAGTGAGTCTGTGGAGACGATATCTCCCGAACGAATAGAGCGATCCAAGTGAAATTTGGTACAAAAATTACAATCCGTGAATACTGGAAGCCTATTGTTTTTAAACACAATCGAATGTTCAGAACCCCACTAAATTTTCGAGTGAAATTTTGAAAAAATCATTAAAAAATTAAAACCTTTAATAAAGGTACGCAAATAGACATTTCTTATGTAATTTTTCCTTAGAAAACGATTGACATAAATTGTAGAACGCTAGCATGAACCGTTCTCGAGATATTGCACATTTTTCAAATAAATTTGTCAAAAAATCAAGTAAAATAAAAAAAAATATTAACTGTTAAGAAACATATTCGCTTTTCATATGTAATGACATGCGATAAATTGGGTGACATCATTCTCGTGGATCTAACTCGTTCTATTCACGAGAAAAGATACTTTGAGTAATACTTTTGTATTTGAACGCCAATAGTCATTTATCTGCTGTAAGAATAACTTATTTCTCCGTCCATAACGCTTGGCGAGATTTTGGAGGCGAATTTGGCGAAATGTCGTCATCTTGGCTATTTTAAATTAAAGAAAATCTCGCCAAATGGATAAAAATGACGCTAAATCAATGAAAATGACGACTAATTGAAGAAAACTCAATATCTTGGAAAGAAAATAAGTATAAAAAAGAAAATAAGTATAAAAAAGAAAATAAGTATAAATAAGAAAATAAGTCTATTATAAGAATAAAATTTTTTAACTGTAAAAGTAGTAAATTCATTGCATTATATAAGGAAAATCATGTGCTGCCCACAACAGATTTTTTTCAATCCCGTTTCAAAAAATTTCCTTGAAATATCTATTTCTCAGGACTGGCTATATAGATAGAGATTAGGTGATGACTGATATAGATTCAGCATCGAATTCCAGAGGGGATAGGGGGATTTCATTAAATATTTCCATTTCCGATTCCGTAAATGTCATTCCCGGTATTTTTCAAAAATTCGTATGAATGTTCAAAGTAAATATGCAAAAGAGAATAACAACATTTATTGTTCTGCCCGCCAGAAATGTCACTATATGAAATGTCCTTCTTAAATTTCTTATTGTAATTCTTTATTGTTGTACAAAAAGATTTATTTAAATATAATTAAATACTGTCAACAAATTAACTTTAACTGATAACTGATATATTCCACTTTAACTGATATATTCCTATACTGTAACACATTTGCAAGCATATTACTGAAAGTTTCATGGGAATCGACTGTCCGTAGGGGAGAGTAAAGTTCCTGATAACATACATGGTTTCGGAAATACTTTTCACTTTTACTATTTTATACATCTTTTTCATGTGTGATACTTTTAAAAAATCTGATGTGGGAAACATTTGACTTCCCTTATATAATGCAATGAATCTACTACTTTTACAGTAAAAAAAATAGGTTTTTCTTATAGTAGATAATTATATTCTTTCCAAGATATTGAATTTTCGTCAATGACTGTTCATTTTCATTGATTTAGCGTCATTTTTATCCATTTGGCGAGATTTTCGTTAATTTGGCAACATTTGAAAACGTCGCCAAGTTGGCAACATTCTGCCAAATTCGTCGCCAAAATCTCGCCAAGCGTTATGGACGGAGAAATAAATTATTCTTACAGCAGATAAATGACTATTGGCGTTCAAGTACATAAGTATTACTCAAAGTATCTTTTCTCGTGAATGGAACGAGTTAGATCCACGAGAATGATATCACCAAATTTATCGCATGATATTACATATGAAAAGTGAACATGTTTCTTAGTTAATATTTTTTTATTTTACTTGATTTTTTGATAAATTTATTTGAAAAATGTGCAATACCTCGAGAACGGTTAATGCTAGCGTTCAACAGGTTATGTCAATCGCTTTCTAAGGGAAAATTACATAACAAATGTCTATTTGCGTAACTTTCTTAAAGGTTTTGATTTTTTAATGATTTTTTCAATATTTCACTTGAAAATTTAGGGGGGTTCTGAACATTCGATTGTGTTTAAAAACAGTAGGCTTCCAGTATTTATAGATTGTGATTTTTGTACCAAATTTTATTCGAATCGCTCTATTAATTCGTGAGATATCGTCTCCACAGACTCACTGACACACACACACATACTTTCACACACACACAGACATCACCTCAAAAATGTTTGATTCGTGACCAGGGATGCTTGAAATGTGCTTTCCCGTCGAAAACTCGAATTTGAATTTTCGACTCCGTCACAATACTTTCCTTATACATTATGTATATAAGGAAAGGTAAAAATTGTGGGAACCATAGAAGGCCTAGCTCCATGTATTGTTTTATCAGTTTGAATCTTTTCATCTATTACACTATTCATGCACTTACACCATATATGTTAATGCAGGGAACAAGGCGGTAAGGTGTTTTGTACCTTTAGTACCTGTATTATGTATATGATTTGAAAAAATAATACATATTAATTTCATTATTGGGTGTAGTTACAGGCTTATATTATTGCCAGGGTTTCTCAACTTGAGATCCAGATTTCAAATGTTTACCTTATGTATGGAACAGGGAACGAGGGGTATTTAATACCTGTTTTATTTATGAAGGAATTATTCTCAGGCCTAACGTCGGTACTATCATTTCAGAATTAAAGCTGGAATTTGCATGAACGTTTGTAATTGTGACTTTTCATATCAGTTTGCCGAAATTATCAACAAAGTAGTTGGAAAAAATGAGCAAAGGTTGCAGAATGTTTTACAGCGTAAGTTTAAAAACCTAAAATGTAATAACAAGAAATATCAATCATGCATAAAGCATTGATTATGAAACAATTTCCAACTGCAATGCAATTTTATTTAAATATCTCTAAAATGCGATACATTCAGTGGTAATATTTTTAAAATTATCACAATACTACAATAATTTATTATATTTGAAAACTTCAAACTTCATCGAAAAAAATGAATATTCAGATGACGTCATTCAAATGTAAGTCGCCTGGTTTAAACATCTCTAAAATACGATACATTCAGCGGTAATATTTTTAAAATTATCACAATAATACGATAATTTATTACATTTGAAAACTTAAAACTTCATCGAAGAAAATGAACTTTATTCAAACGACGTCATTGAAATATAAATCGCCTGACTCTCTATGTAAAAGCTGTAAATATTTCATTCATACACTTTTATTCCATTCCTTTTATCCATCATAATACTACAATAATTTATTTTTATTTAAAACTTAAAACCATGGAAGTAAAAGTAATTTAACTCTATGGTTAAAACTTCATCGAAAAAGTCTTCAATAAAATCGTCTGTTTCTCTATGTAAAATCAATTAATGTTTCATTCATATAAGCTATATTGCAGACTCCAGAGCTAAATAATTTTGCTTTAAAGAAATTCAGCAATTCTTATACAACTCATCCTACATCTTTATGTGTTTACATTCTTCATAAATGAAAATTAGGCTTCGTTGTAGAAATAATCAAAGTTTGATAATCATTTAAACTCAAATATATTGCAATTGCGTTATTTCAGAATGTAGATGCACAGAAATTTAGCGGTTTTGGGACGGATACGACACTAAATATAAATTAAAAAGAACTTTAAAAATCACAATTTTGACACAAGATGGATGGCATTGATCATTTAAACTCAAATATATCGCAATTGCGTTGTTTCAGAGTATAGATGCACAGAAATTAAGTAAAAATAAAGCGGATTTAGGCCGGATACAACATTATATATTAAATTAAAAAGAACCTTCAAAATAACGATTTTGACACAAGATGGATGCCATATTTTATTTTGAAGTGGGTCACGCGATCTCGTCATATAATATGGGTGTTGTTGTTGTCGTTGAAACCCAGACCGTCCGACCTACCAGAAAGGTGTAAGGTAACAGTTTGGACGGTCGGGAAGTGCCACCCAATTTAGACCGGAACCCAGTGGGGGAGGCATCCACAGGGACCGTACCCTCCTTCCCCTACCACCAACCTCTTGGAAGGACTTTCGGACCCACATGTTTAACGTGATCGTTCTCCGCATGAACACGGCGGCAGTTTTGGCAGTGGCTGGAATCGATAATTAATATTTTAATTTTTATTTAAAAAACTACTGAATATATTTTACTGAAATTTTTTTCATATTTTTTATTGGATAATTTGAATATTTCTTAAAACTTTCGAAGTAATTTGTGAATTTTAAATTAGCTTAAAAAATGTTTGAAAAATTAGGTCCCATAGGGTTCAGTGTATTTCATTTTTTCAACCCGGGTTCAGTCTAAAGCTAATTGGGTAATATTATTCATTTATATTCCCATAGGTCCCACAGACCGTTTGAACAACATACTAAAATTTAATTTTGATAAAGTCATTTTAATGGCAGTTATCGTTCGAACGGACAGGCAGACAGAATGAACAAAGTCATAAACACTTTTCAACTATGCTGTAAAGTGTTAAAAAGGAAAACTCTTACTCTTTACCTCCATGACTTAGACTGTTTAATTTGAATTTATATGGCAGATGATAAGTAAATGTAATTAAAAAAATCAATACAATATAAAAATAATTCCCTGTATCAATCTCTACCCTAATTTGCATAAAAAGGAAAAAATATATATTACAAAACCAATGGTTTATTGATTCTAAATATATGCATTAAAATCGATTTGAATTCTTGAGCATTTATTTCAATGAGAAATCTGATGCATTATATATTTTAAGTTCCATTTAGAAATAACCACAAAACATTTCATTTTTTATTCCAGATGTTTTTATTACGTAGATGTTTTTATTACGTAAATTAGATTGTGATCTATACTTTTATTATATTCTTGATTGATACTTTTATTATATTACAAGGAATTGAATAAATATATAGTTATTCAAATGTGTTGAGCTTTTTGTATTTTCGCTATTATCTAACTATATTGACAAATTTTTTAATAATTTTCGAAGAAAATAAAGTAATGATCCTACTTCTATATATTGACGCTTGAATTGATACGTTTATTTGATAAATAGATATTATATTGAATATATAAAATAAATATCTATAGAGACTCTACCACAGACAAGTCTCTCTTACCGTCCACTGGGAGGTATTTCGTCTGCTTTTGCAGGTTACAAATTTTTTGTAGCACCAAGAATAGCGCGTTATCTATCTAATTCTCTTCTTTTAAATGGCTTTTTCCAGACGAAAATATATTTCGGTACCGTAGAAAAGCTCTATAGTTTTATACAAATATTGTTATACACATATATACACATTTTGTATAATTTTGTATACGTAAATCTTGTTATTCTCTTATACACAAATCTTCTTTTCCACTTAACAAAAGTTAAATTCAGTAGCAATATATTTGTATATAATTAAAAATAGAGTAAATTGTTATTATTATTAGTAGTAGTACTAGTAGTAAAATTGAATAGTAGCCACTGTTGCAACTCAACTTCGCAGACGAAAATCGTAAACTGTAAACCAAAACTACAAAAGCAACTGCTACTAGCAAAACTCTTTAATTTTTATGATATGAATGGAATATATATTTGGTAAGTTACTACTATTCAAATTAAAATGTTCTTGTTCTTATTATTTATAAGTTAAAGTGTTCATATTCTTGTTAGTTATAGCTCTATATAAGCATTGGAAAAATATCGTATTGATAGGGAAATAGTTGCAGAAAGAACCAAGTTGACATTTTTTCTATGAATAATATTTTAAATAATAAAACATAGCAGTAGTGCGACACAATATTGTTATTATAATCAACGATATTCAGCTTAAAACTACAGAAAATATTAAACACGTTAAGTAATAAGCAACGCATTTTCTTTTTTATTATTATTGTTATTATTCATAAGCAGGCTTACCAGTTTATTTTATTCTTATTTTGAAGAAAAAGTTCTGTTCGTTCTTCGATCTAATAAAACAGTAACTTTTTCAAAACAGTTAGAGGTTTATTTCGCTACCTATTAGTATTTAGATTCTCCATCCAGTACGAGGACGGTAATACCATCTATCAAATGAGTTGCATACATAGTTTTTATTCTACTACAAAGCAAAGAACTGATTATCTATTGCAATCATTTATAGTATTTGTAATTAATCTCCATACAGAAACTATTTTAATTGTACGTTTAGCAGATTGTATTGGGAAAAGGATGCATATCTGCATTTGAAAATTTTAAAAAATTGAGTTTGTAAGCGAGACCTAGAATCATTCTTGTAAGTGATAATTCTGGCGTCAACTTGTAAGTGTTAGTAAAGATTTGTATAGGTTTGTATTTGCTAAACTAGAGCCCATTTATGCCATTTATTATATACTTCTGCACATTTTTTAATTAACCGTAGAATTTTTTAATTCATGCTCGGTTTAAGTTGCAATATCATAAACATCTATAGCTACAAGGAAAATTTGAGCAATGTATTAAGTACAAATGAAATGATAATGCAGCATATAGCTGTTTTGAAGATGTGCTGATACCCTTCGTTAGTGCAAGAGAATCAACAATTCGGGTTTGTTGGTTCTCTTGCACTGGCGAAGGGGATACAGCGTATTTTCGAAACAGCTGTATGCTGCATTATAAAGAGCAACTTTTTTTTTAACAAAATTAGTCAAAACTCTGGAATCACGTGTACAGAACCTCACTTTTGCGTTTTTTAGCACTCTTTAGCATCGAATAATAGATAACTACACGACTGCAGATAACTACATTGGTAGCAAAAGCATTAAAAGGGAAATCAATAATAATACCAATAAAAAATAGCCCAAGATATGTGAGACAGCAAACTTGACTTTCATTGCACGTTCTGAAATAAATTTATATTTCCTTTCAAGGGGACGGTGGACGTTGAAATTTTTTTATTTATTTATTGACTTAGAAACGTGAAAATTTGTATAAATATTCCTCTTAACATTGCTATATACAATACCATTAATTCTATTTTTAATTTTGTTATATTTTTGTCTTTTTTTATTAATTTAATTTTCTTAACGAAAAGTTGAAACTGCTCCTTGCGTGCCATTTGTTCACATTTTTGATTCATTTTACATTACGATCACTCAAAAACACATTATGAACAAATTTGGATATTTATTATTAAATCCCTTAGAAAGTCAATTTTTTAAAAATATTTTTCTGCATTAAAACTTAATTTTCATCATTTAATTAGGTTCTTAGTCACTTTTAATTATCTTAATAAAGTCAAATTGTAAAATGTATACCCAGTTCCGTTAAAAAGTATGAGAGGTGTCTTCTTACCAAATTTCATGCATCTCAGGCAAAAATTAAGACGCATGGAGCATTTTAAAAGTGTAAAACCTTTGAAAATTCCGTTTCGAAAAAAATGCATTCAACCTTTTGCTTACGGGTGGGACAGCGTCCATCCAGTAAGCAAATGTTAAATGTGTAAATTACTGTTATATATTAAAACTTTTTTTAGTCGATTTTTGCTCATTTCAACGTCCACCGTCTTCTTAACAGTTTAAAAAAGAGGCAAATCTCTAGCATAGTCTCATTCATTTTCTTGCTTAAGACTTATCTAAACATCCTTTTTGTTAAAGATTTTTAATTGATTTTATTTATTCATTTTGAAAACTTTTTCGATGTGACCAAAAATTGCCAATAAAAATGTCTTACATATTTCTTATCCGGAATAACTTAGTTATGATAAATACAAAATAAGATTAAGCAGAGGGTGGCTCAATTCGACTTTCTCATATCTGAATTCTTTTTTTTTTTTTTTCTTTTTTTTTTTCAAATTTACCAAGAAAAAAAAAATTAAAAATCGGTATCGTGGGTCCAAATAATTATAACTATAGCTTGTTATGTTTCACTTTAAAGAGCTTTAAAAAATATTTCGATTGATACCATACTTAACAATGTATCTCCGGGGGTAACTTGCCCCCCCCCCCTCCCAAGGGGACGGGAGCGACGACATTAGGGGGTAACGTGACGTTCGTGACGACATTAGGGGGTAACTTGCTCCCCCCCCCTCCCAAGGGGGGGGGAGCAAGTTACCCCCTAATGTCGTCACGAACAATAAAAAATTACATCGCTGCTAATTTTCACAACAAAAATCAAAATCTCGAAAATCTCGGCATCAAAAATTTTCGTGGAAACAATACTTTCTCAATACTACGTATGAGAAATAGTCTTTTCTTAAAAAAAAAATTTATTTTACCTAATGGCACGTCTTTCCAATTTCGTGTTAATATTTTAGAATAAATTCTTTTTGATAGATTAATGCTTGATGACACATCCAATTGTACAGTTTTATTATTTTAATGGTAGATATTCGTACTTCATGGAGTATAGAATATGCAATTGTACAATAATTTCTTCGCCCAAAATATTTCATCATCAGCTATATACTTTTACTGAAAAATAACTGCCCCTTTTTAGTTTACGACAAATTTCAATCATGCCATCCTGTATGTTGTTGTTGAGACCCAGACCGTCCGACCTACCAGAAAGGTGTAAGGTAACTGCCATCCTGTATGTGTAATTACTTAAAATCTACTTCCATATATTTTGAAATTTTAATTGAAACTTTTAAGTGTAACATCTGCGAAAAATTCGATTTAGATATGGTTGACTACACAATTTTAGATTCATTCGCGTCCCATTTAAAGGAACTTGGCAACCTATATAAAAACGGTAGATGGTAGATAGAGTATTGGGATATCCCCATAATTATTTATTTCTGAAATTTTTACATTAATTATACAATGGAACATTGATGGACAGTGTACTCATAAAATGTTTTGTAAATTAGAACCACCACGGAGAAATGGTGAATTGCACACACTCCATATTTTCGTATACACACTTTTAAGTTTCTATAAATACCATGGTTGCAAACGTTGTTGTTGTTGTTGTTGTTGAGACCCAGACAGTCCGACCTACCAGAAAGGTGGTACGGTAATCGTTATGGTTATAAACGTTGTCACTCCATACTGATCAATAAATACAAGTATTACCCAATGTTCTCTGGTCCAGCTCACCACAATATTAGATATTGTTCTTTAGTCCTAGATAATGGAGGGGTCAGAATGGTAATATTTTTAAACCCCAGGTCAGAAGGGACTCAACTACAATAAAAGTTCTTTCTTCTGAATTTCTTTTTCAAATATGTAGAAGTGCAGCAGTTTTATTTGGTCATAGTAAGGCCTAATCGCTCCCAGAATTGCCTTTTCAAAATATTTAACATTGGCATCTCTATCTGTTAATGAGATCAGGATCACACGTTGCTTTTAAGGAACCAAGAGATAACTCAGAAGACTCTCTCTTCCTGACCATCTGTATGACTGGAGACGCTGCTAAGACTCGAAGCTGGAGAACTAGCATCGGACATAGCATCTTGACACAGTTCGTCGTTTGAAGGTTCCGCTTTTATACTACCAGGTCCCAACAAAGAGGATGATCCATCCGACCTCTTGTCATCATCCGTTTTGTCAGAATCTCCCTCATTTGGTTCGTTTTTCTTCTGGTAATCCAGAATAGAACTAAGGAGTTTTATGTACTTGATGGCCAACCTCAGTATTTCGTTTTTACTCAGTTTTTTGTCAGGAGGGTGAGTTGGCACCAATCTCCGGAGGTCGGCAAAAGCGCCATTAACGTTCTGTTGCCGCCACCGCTCGCGGCTGTTTGTGAACATTCTGCGTACCATTTTTCTAGGGTTACCTCGGTGCGGTGGGGATAAGTCATGAGGAGCAGATGAGTGTAGGCTGCTGTTGGATTCGATAGGTAGTCGATGTCTTCGTCTGGACTGTCTATTTCTGAAAGTTAAAAAAATAATCACTTTAAAATTTAATTATTATTGAAAAGATCTAGTTGAATAAAATATATTGAGTCCTAATAACATGGAATTTAATTCGTCGAATGTTATAGATTTTATAAATTTGATTTGCAAATACTACAAGGTGTTTTTAATGCAAGTTCTGTGATTGTGAAAGCTCGAAACCTAACATAAGAAACAGAAGGAATCTGAAATTTAAGGTATACCAATACCTCATAATCAGCTTTATAAACAGTCATAATCAACGTCTTAATCAGAGTAATTCTACTACCGTATCAACGAGTTAAGGGGTAGGGGCTTAAAACTTGTATTTTTATAAATGGGAAGCTATCTAATGATGATTTATTACTCTACGATTAATAGTCCCGGGGTTATTTCGAGTTTAAATCGGTTAGAAAATTATGTGATAGTTTATAATTGTAAAAAATGTATAAAAGAATAATAAATATAAAAACATTATAATAAAATAATGTAATATGTATTACGTCTGACATTTGGGACAAGAGGCGGAAGTAAAAACCTATTACAGATTTTTGAATTTTATTTTCAAATTTGGGTTTGCTTTGTCATATAGATTTTAAAACTACTGTAAATAATCGTTAAATGAACTAATCTCATGATTTTTACATATTCGAATGTTATTGTAATATGCTGATTCCCTCATTCGCGTAATTCATCCAATTCTATCATTTTAAAATCCTATAAGATGACCATTGAAGAGGGTTGTACGTTTACAAACACAGGATGAGCTATCAGAATAAACCAGTAACTTCTTTCAGTAAAATAGCAAATGACCCATGTTATTAGCGGTCAATCAAAGAAATATTGCTCTTCTTCATGAAACTTGCGGTTTTCAACATGGAGCTGATGCCTGAAACTTGCACATTCTAGATTACTTTGAATATCATTTGTAGAGATCGTTATTGTAATCGAATGGTTTTTTTAAATTTGCTACACAAAGAACGATGCTCGTGTATCAAGGGGTAGGGGGAGATTATTCCCCCCCGTAGCTGTACATCTACCAAATACACTAACTATTGTTATTGTCTTATTCAAGGCATCAAATTTGGTATTTGTTTTTAAAAAATGTATAGGGTCAAAAATTCTTGGTGATTTTAATGTGCTTCACTTTAAAATCAGGAATGAAATTTTTTTGATTTGATTTATTTACTTTTCTGTGCAAGCAACACACAATGAAATATCTGTCAACAATATTTCAAAATGAAAAATCTAATGTGGGCAGCATATGCGTCAGTGTATGACTTTCCTTATGCATACATTAATTTAAAAAAAAAAAAAATTTTTAAGTTCATTAATCTAAATTTTTTTCCCTGCATGTTGAGATGAATGCTCATATGAATTGATATCGAATTTGTAGTTTTAAAATAATTTCCGTTTATATTTGATGCCATAGGATATTTTAAAGTGACGCCAAATCGGCAGAATTACTACAGGAAAGAAAAAAAAACTGAAATATAGCTAAAACTGTTTATCCTAGCTTAATTGTATATAGAGTAAAATAATCGGTCTTAATCGTTTTGTTATACAAAAAAGTACATATAATAAAATCAATTAATTAATGTGCTTAAGCAAACTGTTATAAATACCTAAACTATCTTCACGGCATATTGCCTGTCCCTGAGGAAAACAAGTAACCATTGTTATTAAGTAATGCACGTGACTTTGCAAACGCAATCAATAATGAACTGGTTAACAATATAAAATGCAGCGAAAATAAAGATAAGTAATCATATGTATATTTCGAAAATTATTGGAATTTTCTTCAGGGCAACAAGCATGGACTTGAACTCCCAAAAGGGTGTTTAGATCCATGCTTGTTGTACAAATAACCGATCGGTTCAAATTACTAATCGGTACAAATTACTGATTTGTACCCAAATTTAATTAGCACCAGTGTTTTGCCAAATGCTTTGAAAATCGGACGGATATTTTTGGAAATACTCACAAACACACGTACATTTGTGCGAGCGCACCCACCCACAGGCGCACTAATAATTTCTTCGTATTCTAAGATGGTGAAAATATAAATCCATCAGTAATTTGAATACAAATTTTCGATTTCATCATAATACTTTTCCTATAAATTAACTGTAGGAAAGTAAAAAAAAAAATAACCTTGCTGAACCACCTTGTTGGTGCAAAGGCGCCACCCTGTACGCCTCCCAGTGTGTTGCTGGAACCAGAAGTTCACCACTTCCTTGCTGCTGTGATGATACGCTTCCCCACTGAGACGTGCAGTCCTCCGAGGGAGACAGGAACACCTCGTCGTGGTCGTGAACCGGGGTTCCGCTGCTGTCAGAGAAACAGTCCAAGTCTTCAGAGTCGGTCAGCGAAGGAGTGTCCGCTGGTGATTCGGGCTGCTGCTGACCAGATTCCATTTCCTCCACTGAAATGGAGAGGATATCATTTTAACATTATAATGTCCATAGTAGCATATATAAGTGGTTCTCAGCTTAAAGTGTATCACAGACTGGTGGAATTTTGAAATGTTCTACCGGCGTCGGGTAGATTTATTAAAATATCCAACACGGGCAGGTAGAATGATACACTTTGCTGCTTCGAACAAATCAATTGTAATCAAATTATGGAATTGAGGTAGGGAATAATGAATTTTAAACAGAAATCAAAATAAAACAAACAGTAAATAAAAATAGTAATTAATCTCTTCTATTTGACAAGTTTTGATTTTTAAGGTTAAGAAAGTAGTGATAAGCTAATTAGAATTTAGTTTCTTCAAGCTAATTTCTTTGATTTTATTGTTTTTATGTGGTTCATACAAGTTAAAAATAGGCAAATTAAGACCAGTCTCTTTATGCGTGCTTATTATTTCTAAGTTACTATATTCAAAGTTAATAAGCATAAATTGCGAAAATCAAGCAAGCTTATTTTGGTGCTTATCAATTTTATTCTGCTGTCATTAAGAAAACTGACTGAAGAGTTTAAATTAACTTGTATTTCACGCACATCTAATATGATAATATAGAGAGAGTTAGAAAAATTGAGAACCCATCATATAAGAAATGCAGTTCATATACATATTAAACGTTTTTAATAATTGAAATCAAAATTTTACGGTATAAAACCGGTGGTTCGAGTTCTAATTCATTTTTAAAATTCCAAATCAAAATTCTACTTATGCTTTTTTATATTTCAATAAAGGTATTTATTTATTTATTCATATAGAATACAGAAAAGTGACTGAATTTGTTACTATAGTAACCATATAACTATTGCAATAAAGTCGCTAAATATACGCATACATAGATAAAAATCCATACCATCAAGTCTTATACACGATTCTCAAATAAATTTAAAAAAAAACATAAAATTAAAAAAGTACTAAGTAACGTCCAATATAGTAGTGTCCATATGCAATATCATGCAACATTTTTCGTATACACTATTATGCAACAAATATATTCATATCATTCTCGTAAGTCTATTTCGTTCCATTCACGAGAGAAGATACTTTTTGAAAGAGTTTTGTATTTTGACGCCAAAGAATTCACCAATATAGTCATTTATTTCACGAGATATTAATTAAATGTCAATTGCATTGCGTGTAAAATGCACCTTTTTTGTTCACCGGCAAAAGAAGCTTGAGTGACAATGTTTTTTAAAGAATGGAATATTTGGATTTTGACAAAGTTATGGAGAAAGCAACAAGAAAGATTAATCATGCTTAAAGCATTGATTATGAAAGACTTTCCAACTTCAATGCAATTTTATTTAAACATGTCTAAAATGCAATACATTCCTCGGTAATATTTTAAAACTTATCACAATACTACATTAATTTATTATATTTGAAACCTTAAATCTTCATCGAAAAAAATTAACTTCATTCAAATGACGGCATTAAAGTATAAATTGCCTGGTTTAAACATCTCTTAAATTTTATACATTCCTCGGTAATAATTTTAGAATTATCATAATACTACGATAATTTATTATATTTGAAAACTTCATCGAAAACAACTGAAATCCATTCAAATGACGTCATAAAAAAATAACACGCCTGGCTCTCTCTATAAAAGCAACATTTCATTCATAAATAATTCCCCCATTCATGTCATTCATCACAATACTATAACAATTTATTTTATTTAAAAATTAAGACCATTGAGCTGCAAATAAGTAAACTCTATGCGTAAAACTTCATCGAAAAATATCGTCCTTCTCTTTCTAAAATCAATGAATTCATATCAGCTAAGCAGACTCCATGGACTAAATGATTTTGTGTTAAAGAATTACAGCGATTCTAATACAACTCATTCTACATATTTTGCTGTTTACATTTTACATAGGTGAAAAATAGGCTTAATAGTAGAAATAATCAAATTTGGAAGAGCATTTAAACTGAAATATATTGTCATTGCGTTGTTTCAGTATGTAGATGCACAGAATTTAGGCAAAAATAAAGTAATTTTAGGACGGATACAACACTCAATATGAATTAAAAAGAACTTTAAAAATCACGATTTTGACACAAGATGGATGCCATATATCATTTTGAAGTGGGTCATGTGATCGTTTCATATCATGGACACGTGATCGCTTAATATAAGAGGTGTTATTATTATTTTAATTTTTATTTAAAAAACAACTGAATATATTTCGCTGAATTTTTTTTTATATATTTTATGGAACAATTTGAATATTGCCTAAAATTTTCGAAGCAATTTGTGAATTTTAAATCCGCTTAAAAAATGCTTGAAAAATTAGGTCCCATAGGGCTCAATGTATTCCATTTTTTCAACCCGGGTTCAATCCAAAACTAATTGGGTGATATTATTCATTTATATTCCCATAGGTCCTATAGACCGTCTGAACAACATACTAAAATTTCATTTTGATTAAGTCATTTTTACGGCAGTTATCGTGCTAACGGACAGACAGACAGACAGAATGAACAAAGTCATAAACACTTTTCAACTTTGTTGTAAAGTGTTAAAAAGCAAGATAATTCTAGTTCTTGGCAAATGTGCATCATAGCTTTATTTTCCCTACCATATATAGTAATAGGGAAAGTATTGTGATAGGGACAAAAATTTGAATTTGGATGAATCTGCAGATTTTGAGCATCCGTGAATACGAATCTCCCATTTTTACTTTCCCTGCAATACATGGTAATGTATAGGGAAAGTATTAGAATCATGCCGAAAATCACAACTCGAGTTTTCGACGGATCTACACGTTTCGAGACCTCTAGAATACGAAAAAACCATTTTTAGCGTGATGTCTGTGTGTGTGTCTGTGTGTCTGTCTGTCTGTCTGTGCAGATTTTGTATCCGCTCTAACTAAAAAACTAATGGACCGAATTTCACAAAATTTTGTAGGTAAGTCACTTGTGGGCGGGGCTGGTGCTGATTAGTTTTGGGTACGATTCGGGATAAAAGAACCCGCCTTTTTTTGCGAAATGGCCCGCAAAAGTTTGTATCCACTCTAGCTGAAAAACTAATCGACCGAATTTCACAAAATTCGGTAGATGAGTCACGTATAGGTCACCCTGGTGCTGATTAGATTTTGGAACGATTCAGAAAAAAATAACCTGCCTTCTTTTGTAGAATGGCCCGCAAAAATTGCCAAAATCTAAACTAAAAAGCTACGTATGCTCAAATATATCCATTAAATGCTTGTTTAATGCGTAATTTTTAACGAAGAAAGGAATAAGACCAACCCCATTACACTAGGTCTAGCCGTTCTCGAGATATAATAGTTTTTTTCGTATTTTTCCACCCCACCTTTGAAAATAAGTCCAGTTATCAAATGAGAACGAAAATTGAATTAAAAGTGAATTACATTTAATTGAAATAAATGGAACGTGGATATAAGTTTGCAGGGAAAGTCATGTGCTGCCCACATCAGATTTTTACTTTCCCTGCAATACATGGTAATGTATAGGGAAAGTATTGGAATCATGTCGAAAATCGCAACTCGAGTTTTCGACGGATCTACACGTTTCGAGACCTCTAGAATACGAAAAAACCATTTTTAGCGGGACGTCTGTGTGTGTGTCTGTCTGTCTGTGTGTCTGTCTGTGTGTCTGTGTGTCTGTCTGTCTGTCTGTGCAGATTTTGTATCCACTCTAACTAAAAAACTAATTGACCGAATTTCATAAAATTTGGTAGGTAAATCACTTATGCACGAATCTGGTGCTGATTAGTTTTGGGCATGACTCGGGTTAAAAGAATCCGCCTTTTTTTGCAAAATGGCCCGCAAAAGCTTGTATCCACTCTAACTGAAAAACTAATGGACCGAATTTCACAAAATTTGGTAAATAAGTCGCTTGTAGACCATCCTGGTGCTGATTAGATTTTGGTATAATTCGGTAAAAAATAACCTGCCTTTTTCTGCAAAATGGCCCGCAAAAATCCTCAAAATATAAATTTAAGAACTACGTATGCTCAAATATAGCCATTAAATGCTTGTTTAATACGTAATTTTTAGCGAAGAAAAGAATAAGATCAACCCCATTACATTAGGGCCAGCCGTTCTCGAGATATTTTAGTTTTTCGTATTTTCTCTGCGCCACCTTTGAAAATAAGTCCGGTTACCGAATGAGAACGAAAATTGAACTAAAAGTGAAATAAATTTAATTAAAATAAAGAGAATGTGGATATAAATCTGCAGGGAAAGTCATGTGCTGCCCACATCAGATTTTTTTCAATGATGTCAATCTGTGAGTATAATGTTGATATCCTTCGAACAAATGGATAAAACTGAACCAAATTGGTATCATCATTCCTGAAGGTGATGCTCAGAAGCCTATTGATTTTGAGGATGAACGGATCAAGGAAAGACCTTGGTCTGTTCTTTTTTTTTTCCGAAAATCGAAAAAACGTTACAAAAACATAATGAATCAAAAAACTGTTATGAAAATACATATTCAGTATGTGACGGTTAACTTCAAAGCGAATTCCACCATTTATAAGATGTTAACGTGCCGTTCTTGAGATATTTCATGTTTTTGATCTAAAGTGGAAAACTTGATAACAAGGGATAAATATTAAAGTATTAAAATAAAACGAAAAATCAGAATAAAATGGAGATCTTGTTTATTTTTTACCGGATTTTTTTTTTTTTTTAATTTAAGCTATTAATCATTGTAATAAAATACATACAACTTTTAATTTCGAAAATGCCGATTTTAGAGCTTGTAAAAATTCCCTAGTGTATTTTTAAACAGCTATTTGCACGCAAAGATGTTTCTAGACGATATCTCTGGATTCTCAAAAATGAAATATCTAGCAGATGATGCAAATAAAATTGAGCCAGAAAATCGAAATTTTGGACGACAATGGCGAAGTGTTTTTGTAATTACTAAAATGTTATTATTAATTTTTTTTTAATTTTAGAATCTGTTGCGTATATGCCAAGATCTTTAACTTCCATTAAAAAAAAAAAAAAAACTGCGACGCTCTGCATAAAGAATTCGAATTTTATAGTGTATATAAACAAGTGTCTTAAATTTTGGATTTATGAGACGGTTTTTGCAAACAATTTAAAATATTTTTTTTTCCAATTTCAAATGTTTTGTGCACATGCCACGATTATTACTTCCATATAAAACAAAAAAGATCAATCATGCATAAAGCATTGATTATAAAACACTTTCCAACTGCAATGTAATTTTAATTAAACATCTCTAAAATGCGATACATTCAGCTGAAATATTTTTTAAATTATCACAATACTACAATAATTTATTATATTTGAAAACGTCATCGAAAAACAATAACTTTATTCAAAAGACGTCATTGAAATATAAATTGTCTGGCTCTCTACAAAAAAGCAGTAAACATTTCATTCATAAACTTTTATTCTATTCCTTTCATTTATCTCAATACTACAATAATTTATTTTACTTGAAAACTTAAAACCATGTAGGTAAAAGTAATTTAACTCTGAGCTTAAAACTTAAGCTCTGAGCTTAAAACTTAAGCTCTGAGCTTAAAAAAAAAGAGTGCTATAAAATCGTCTGTTCTCTATGTAAAATCAATGACTGTTTCATTCATATCAACTATATTGCAGACTCCAGCGCTAAATAATTTTGCGTAAAAGAAATTCAGCAATTCTTATACAACTCATCTTACAGCTTAATGTGTTTACAATCTCCATAAGTGAAAATTAGGCTTCGTTGTAGAAATAATCAAAGTTTGATGATCATTTAAACTCAAATATATTGTAATTGCGTTGTTTCAGAACATTGATGCACAGAAATTAAGTAAAAACAAAGCGGTTTTAGGACTGACACAACACTAAATATAAATTAAAAAGAACTTTAAACATCACGATTTTGACACAAGAGGGATGCCATATTTTATTTTGAAGTGAGCCACGTGATCTCTTCATATGATGGTCACGTAATCTCTTCATACAGTGGGTGTAATTATTGTTTTAATTTTTATTTAAAAAATTACCGAATATATTTTGCTGAAATTTTTTTCATATATTTTATGGGATAATTTTAATATTTTCTAAAACTTTCGAAGCAATTTGTGAATTTTAAATTTGCTTAAAAAATGTTTGAATAGTTAGGTCCCATAGGGTTCAATGTATTTCATTTTTGCAATCCGGGTTCAATCCAAAGCTAATTGGATGATATTATTCATTTATATTCCCATAGATCCCACAGATCGTCTGAACAACATACTAAAATTTCATTATGATAAAGTTATTTTTACGTCAGTTATCGTATTAACGGACAGACAGACAGACTGACAAAATGAACAAAGTCATAAACACTCTTCAACTATGTTGTAAAGTGTTAATAAACCGCGACATTATAAACTAAGAATTATTGTTTTAAATCAATGTGCATACTTCTTCATCATACTAACATATTGGTCGAACGCGTTTCAATAATGAAAATAAAATTTGTTTTCTTTCGAACACTTTATTGAAAATTTAACCGTCAGATCAAGGCGTTACCATTTAAGTAAAGGTCAAATGAGTGAAAAGTTTGGCGAAAAAATAAAATGTAATTCCATCCAAAACCCGAAGTGAAATTTTAGATTTCAATATAATATTTTTTATGTTTCATATTGTGTAATGTAATAGGGTAAGAAATATATATATATATATATATATATATATATATATATATATATATATATATCTCAATGGCAATATTGTTAAGAATAATTTTGTAGATAATAAATATTCTATTTTTAATCACCTTTTTTTTAAACCTCTTTTACATAATAGTAAATTGGCTAAACTCAAAGGATTTAAACGCGGTAAAGGAAGCTCCTCCCAATATGATTTTAAAGCGGAGATTAAAAGTATGCATCAACAATTCAATAACACATATCAATGGAAATTTATTAAATCATGGGTATTTGCAGTTAAGAAAAAACAATTAAACACAGTTTATGCTATTTTCTTAAAGTTAAATCTTACTAATGAACATTTTAATCATATTTTCTATGATTTGCTCATTACTAGATCAAAATATTTAAAAATAAAACTTAATCAATTTCATATTAATAACTGTTCTAATTCTTATTGTGTAATATCATTTAAGCATCCTATTTATAATTCCATAAACTTTAAGAATTTATTTAATCAATTTCATCATTTATTGCCTGTAAAGGATTTGAATGTTACTAAAACTTTTAAAATATAACAAGCCTATTGGAAGAACCATTTTTAATTACAATGCAATTTCAAAATCTCTCTCAGTCGACATAGATTCCTCTACAAATTTAGATGGTGAATGTATTTGTAGTGTTGATAATTATGTTGAATTTATAAATCCACACTTGGGTCATATAGTTACTGGAGACTTAGCCATTGTAAAAGATAAATCTTTAAGAACTATAATGTCATTTGGCACTAAATTCAGGTTACCTTCATGTAATATTTCTAAACTAGTGTTAAAGTCAATCAATCTGGACCTTGATAAATTTATTTATGGATTAGCTTCTAAATATGCTCAGCCTTTAGAGGCATTTGATATGTGGAAATTTACTATTTTAAGATCTATTAAAAATACCATTTGTAGTATTAATTTATCTAGATCTATATATAATATGGATAATATAAAGCACTCTGTTAATGATTTACATAGATCTTTTGTTATTACTTATGTAGATAAAGCCTCTAATAATTATGCTATTATTTGTAAAAAATTCTATATTCAATATCTGCTAGATTATTTAAAAAATAATAGTCTATTTAAAATTGATTCACACTCTCTTAATAGTATCAAATTGAAAATTATCAATATGTATAGTGATTTAGATATTAATAATAAATTTTTGACATTTCCATATATTGTGCTTATACCTAAATTTCATAAAAATCCTATTAAATTTAGAACTGTTACTAGTGGTCATAATTCATACTCTACTACTGCTAGTAAATTATTACTAAATTATTTAAATGTACTAAATAGCAATTTACGAGATTCTGGTGATAGCTACATTATTCTCAATAACAGTAAGGAATTAAAAAATAAATTAAAAACGCTTGGTAAAATAATAGGATTTCAAACTTTTGATTTTAAAGATCTATTTAATAATATTAAGATCACTGATCTATATGATGTCATTTTAGCTCTATATAATGCTTATATTACTAATTATTCTAATCTTACTAAATTTACCAATTTTCCTAAGCTTCTCCATTTTGTTCTTTTCAATAATTATATCTTTCAAGGTAATAAATTATACTTACAAGTCTCAGGTGTTCCACAAGGTGGCTGTAGTAGCAGTATGTTAGATAATATATACCTATATCAATATGAAAAATTCTTTACTTCAACTGATTATAAAATTTATAGATATGTAGATGATTTGATTTGTCTTGTATTTACTGATAACTATGTCATAGATATAGATTTCTATCCGGATAATTTCGAATTAATACCTAATGAAACTTCTATTAGTAATAATATTTATTATTTGGATTTAAATCTAATTATAGAACCTGCTCATGGGATAGTTACTAAATTATATGATAAAAAATATTTTTTTTAATTTAATATTAATAAATTATTACCTTTTAATTCCTGCAACTCGATTCAATTGTTTAGAAATATTATACTTAATCAACTTTTTAGAATTTATAGATTATCAGATAAAAAATTTCATGCTTTGCACATTAATAACCTCAAAATTACCAGTAAAATGTATCAATATCCTGCATATTTAGTAAATAGTATAGTTAATAAGTTTCGATTAGCCTAAAATTCTCATATTCTCCCCTTATTATCTTATTTTAGCCGCACTTCTTCATTCTCTTGAAATTATATTTTCATCTTTTTATCTTGAAGCTTTAACTGTTGAATAACTCATTTTATTTCATTTTATTGCTTTTGCGCAGTACAGTTTTTATTACTCTCTTTGGCAACAGCAAATCACATCTTTTCATTTTGGCATATGGCAACATTGGTCCAGTCAGATTTTGCTCGTCATGGTTGCGCTGAAGAGGTGTGTTTTGAGGTATTTATGTTTCCTTTATTGTTCCAATCTATATGCTTGTCGTCCATATAACACAAGTTTATAGATAAAATCTATCTTGTGTTTCAGAAACAAGCATTTTTGTGTTCATTTCGAAGGGATATATGGACCCGAAGAGAATTTTTTCGAAATGAACTTATCGTAAGCCTAAATCTCCTCCATGTGCAAGCTTTTTTGCTTGAATTTTTGTTTTCTTATTTGCATTCCTCATTTTTGAAATTTGTTGATTGTCTTTGTCTTTATGACTTGCATTATGCTTTATTATTTCCTCTTTTTGTCTTAATTTCTTTTATTTCTTTGTATTTTGTAGAAAATTTTGGAATAGTGTATTATGAGTTACTACATACATTCTAACTTTGGATTTAATAATTTATATTTATATTTATATATATATATATATATATATATATATATATATATATATATATATTAAATACGATATATATATATATATATATATATATATATATATATATATCGTATTTAATAGCAAAAAGCAACGAGGAAGGGCCGGAAAAGCAGAGCACGGAGAGGTCAGGACAAGGAAAATACATTAAAGAATAGTATATCTGCCAGAAACGTCTTCAGGGACACTTTCTAGACAGATATACTAAAATCCGTTGTTTCTATGATTGTATAAAAACACGTGGTTAAAATTTTATGCAATCTGTGCCCAACAACGAAATAAACGAGAATAACAGAAAAAATACCAAATTGCACTCCTGCACTTTCGTATTTGTTATTTTAATATATATATATATATATATATATATATATATATATATATATATATATATATATATATATATATATATAGTAAGAAAACTCTTATAAACGTCGATGGAAAAACTTGAAATTTAAAAAAATTAAAATGATATCTCTAAAATTAAGAAATTTGCATTTTAAACCATAGTTCTTGTCGCGGAAAACGCCTGATTCGGCGCCATTCGTATTTTTTGTGCTACAAAAATTGTTTGCTGGAAAGAATTAATTTTAAAAGGATTAAGTTTCGGCCCTTTTTCGACTTTTATGTTTATAATTATTAAATTAATTCGAATTAAAAAAAAAAATCTCCACGAGCCGTACCGTCTCGTGAGTTCAGCTACCCCTGTACCGAATTTCGTGGCTGTTCGAAACTCCAATTTTCCGCAAAAGGGGACACATATATAGAGAAAGATCTTATACTATTATGTAAGACTTTTGTGTGTGAGCATGGGTGTATGGGTATATCTGGGAGGGGCGGGTATAAAATGCATGTACTAGAAATTTGGGGAAAATAATATATTTAGACACATTATAAAAATAAAAAATAAAAAATTTAAATAGAATGTTTTTGTAATTTATATTATTGGAACAAACGTTATTTGAAATTTAAAATTTTGATAGCATTATCCTATATGAAGAAACAGTGAAAGAAGATATAGAATTTTCAGATGTAAGTTATAATACACTGAAAAATAAGACTCCCAGAACGATAAATTTTCTGAGAGCTATCATTGTTTCCTCATATAGATTTCATTAAGAGCATTAAAGTAGTTTATTAACACCAATTAATTTAATTCCGTCTAATTTAACTTTTTGATTGATGATGTTATATGTTTTAAAAAAACATTACATATAAATGAGAACGAAATTTAGCCATGATAATCTTTCTCGGGTGTCAGTATTTTTTCACCGTCTAAGGTCACAGTTTTGATGGATATTTCAAAATAGCGCATTTTCTAAGTCTTTTCAACTGCGTATAGTAGGTCTGTCAATACCTTTTAATTTCAGACTATGAGGCACTCACTATAGAATATAAAAATAATCAAAATAGTAAATTAGAATGCACATCAAAAGTAGTTGAGCCAAGTGTGAACTTTTATTTATTTATTTATTTATTGTCGTTCACACATCCCGAAAACCGAGTTTGAGCGTTTGAACTTGACTCCAAATGAAGAGAAGGAGGGGTGGAGGTGGTATGTGGGGGGGGGGGGGATTTTTAACAAGATAATTCATCATGAAACAGTTCATTAAAAAAATAACCATTGACTTTACTCTTAGCTACAAAGCAGTAAGAAAAAATCTGATGTGGGCAACACATGACTTTCCTTATATAATGTAATGAATTTACTACTTTTACAGTAAAAAAAAATAATTTTTTCTTATAGTAAATACTAATATTCTTTCCAAGATATTGAATTTTCGACAATTAGTCGTCATTTTCATTGATTTAGCGTCATTTTTATCCATTTGGCGAGATTTTCGCTAATTTGGCAACATTTCAAAAAGTCGCCAAGTTGGCGAAAAGTCATGGAAATCAAATCCTGATAACTTGCAAATCGATTATAAAGGGCAGAGTGGAGACCACAGAACTTTACTTCCCTTAGAACATTTTCCAGGTGGAGGGAGCAAATTCAAGGATAAAACGAATAATATCAACTAGCTTGATGTCTGCCTTTGTGACCTTGAATGTCTAGAAGGGGGCAAGTCCCCCCTTGCCCTCCCCTACGGGCGCCCATGGTGGAGATAGACTTAGTTCATATTTATCCCGAATTATTATATTTACCCCGCTTTATCCTATCTATAAATACTGTTTTATGAAAATTAATTTTGTGTAATTTTAGAAACAAAACCCCTACCAAAAATATAGATTCATGTACATAGGCGACGCCACGGGGTGTGGGTGGGTGGTGCTAGGGGTGCTTCAGCACCCCCATTGCAAAGTGAGCAAACACTCCTTTTTACTTAACAACTGCTCCTTATTCCAACAATTTTAAGTTTCGCTCTCTCTTTTTATATACTTATTTACTTATTTATTTTTACGGATTTATGAATCTGAGATTAGCACCTCCAATTGCATAGCACCCCCAATTGCAAAATCTTGGTGTCGCCTATGTTCATGTATACGTTAACTACCAGCAGTATACACGTTTTACGGACTGAATATATAATATAAAGAAAATGAAAATTCACAATTATGTGCAGATTTAATAATACGTTATAATAATAATACATACTGCTGCATTCATATATTGGATTTAATTCCGTTGCTAAGCAATATGATGTATTTTTCTTCAAATAAATCGGCGATAAAAAATATCGTCTGCATAATGCTATCTCTATGGGAGGTTCGGTTTTTATTAATATCTCGCTAACCCCTGGTCCTTAAAACTCGAAGCACAGACTAAATTTTAAGTGGGACTATTTCACGAATATCTACAAAATTTCGTAAGATTCGGTGCAGCCGTTTTCCCATGATGATGACACACAAACACACGCACGCACGCACGCACACACGCACACACGCGCGCGCGCACTCATACAGGCAGATTTTCAATTTTATTTACATAGATTAGCAGTATACCCGTTCTTCGTACGGACTATATAATATAAAGAAACTTAAAATTCACAATTATACGCAAATACCTATAGTATTCTAAATGACATTTTTAGTTAAAAAACATTTTTTTTAAATATTTAATTTAATTTTCCTAAAAAGAAGTATAAGAATCTCTGTTCTCGCTATTATCCTCACAGACAGATCTGAAAAATGAAACATCCTGGTCCTGTTTGTAAACAAATTTACTAAAGATATTTTTTAATTCCGAAAAAACGGCAGACAAGAAAATTGAACTCAATTTTGCAAAATATTAAATTTTCATAAATTAGGCGTCACTTTCATTAATTTAGAGTCATTTATTAATTTGGAGACAATTTTGTCAATCTGGCGATATTTGTACCAAATTGGCGACATTTTAAAAATTGATCAAATTTGTCGCCAAGTGAGTCGGAATAACAAATATACTCTTCCAAAACATCATTACAATACTATCCCCTAACAAAACACCCCTAATTTCATTGATTTAGTGTAATTGTATCAATTTAGCGACATTTTAAAAGTCGCTAAATTTGTCGCTAAGTGAAACGATTGGACTGACAGATAAACGTTATCCAGATATCATTACAATAATATCTCCTAACAAACCATAATTAATGTAATTGATTTAACGTCATTTTTACTAATTTGACGACATTTTCGTCAATTAGGCAACATTTTAGAAAACGTTGCTAAGTTAGTGATATCCCACCAAATTCGTAGATCTAAATTCTCAGATCTGAAGAATAAAACATCCTGATCCCATTTGTATATGCCAAAATGAAAATGCTAAACTGGTATTAGAAGATGTACTTATACTACTCTTATTCTGTTTCAACAATTGGCTAAACACAACATATACTTTTGTTGGCTAAACTCAATACACAAGTTAATTGGTATACTTATGAGCACAATATACTTATGAGTGCTTGAAAACACTTTGCCAAAATAAAATAGATGATGTAAGAAATTGAAAATATCAGTAATTCCAGTAATCTTTAAATATGAAGCCCGTAATTAATGTAATGCGGTTAAAAATACAATACCGTTCATTTAAAAGATATGTATATTTTTATATCCATTTATTTAATATTTAAATGGGAAAACATTAATAAAAATCTGATGTGGGCAACACATGACTTTCCTTATATAATGTAATGAATTTACTACTTTTACAGTAAAAAAATAGGTTTTTCTTATAGTAGATACTAATATTCTTTCCAAGATATTGAATTTTCGACAATTAGTTGTCATTTTCACGAGATTTACGTTAATTTGGCAACATTTCAAAAAGTCGCCAAGTTGGCGACTTTTCGCCAAATTCGTCGCCAAAATCTCGCCAAGAGTTATGCACTAAGAAAAAAGTTATTCTTACAGCAGATAAATGACTATTGGCGTTCAAATACAAAAGTATTATTCAAAGTATATTTTTTCATGAATGGAACGAGCTAGATCCACGAGAATGATGTCACTCAATTTATCGCATGGTATTACATATGAAAAGTGAACATGTTTCTCAATAAGAATTTTTTTTTATGTGACTTTTTCATAATTTTTTTGAAAAATGTACAATATCTCGAGAACGGTTCATGTTAGCCTTCTAAAATTTATGCCAATCGTTTTCTAATGAAAAATTACATAAGAAATGTCTATTTGCGTAACTTTATTAGCGGTTTTGATTTTTTGACGATTTTTTCAAAATTTCATTCGAAAATTTAGGGAGGTTCTGAACATTCGATTACGTATAAAAACAATAGGCTTCCAGTGTTTACGGATTGTGATTTTTGTACCAAATTTGGTTCGAATCGGTCCATTCGTTCGTCAGTTATCGTCTCCACAGACTCACTGACACACACACATACACACATACTTTCACACACACACACACACACACACACACACACACACAGACATCACTCCAAAAATGTTTGATTCGTGATCAGGGATGCTTGAAACGTGCTCTCCCGTCGAAAACTCGAATTCGAATTTTCGACCCCGTCACAATACTTTCCTTATACATTATGTATATAAGGAAAGTAAAAATCATCTGCTATATAAACATGTTTGATTTAATTGCTTTGCTAACAACATAATATCATAAGAATCTTCCCTCATAAAATGCTCATAATTAAATAATTAACTATTTTGATGTTGCCATACTTTTCATAGTGGAAAATAAACCAGAGAGAAAGTGTCCAGTTACTTCATGTTTTAAACCAACGATTCTGGACACTTTTTACTTTCCCTGCAATACATGGTAAGGTATAGGGAAAGTATTGGAATCATAAGAATCTTCCCTCATAAAATGCTCATAATTAAATAATTAACTATTTTGATGTTGCCATACTTTTCATAGTGGAAAATAAACCAGAGAGAAAGTGTCCAGTTACTTCATGTTTTAAACCAACGATTCTGGACACTTTTTACTTTCCCTGCAATACATGGTAAGGTATAGGGAAAGTATTGGAATCATGCCGAAAATCGCAACTCGAGTTTTCGACGGATCTACACGTTTCGAGACCTCTAGAATACGAAAAAACCATTTTTAGCGTGACGTCTGTGTGTGTGTCTGTCTGTGCAGATTTTGTATCCACTCTAACTAAAAAACTAATTGACCGAATTTCATAAAATTTGGTAGGTAAGTCACTTGTGGGCGAATCTAATGCTAATTAGTTTTGGGTACGATTCGGAATAAAAGTACCCGCCTTTTTTTTGCGAAATGGCCCGCAAAAGCTTGTATCCACTCTAACTGAAAAACTAATAGACCGAATTTCACAAAATTCGGTAGATGAGTCACTTGTGGGTTACCCTGGTGCTGATTAGATTTTGGTATGATTCGGAAAAAAATAACCTGCCTTTTTTTGCGAAATGGCCCGCAAAAATCGTCAAAATGTAAACTAAAAAACTATGTATGCTCAAATATATCCATTAAATGCTTGTTTTATACGTAATTTTTAACGAAGAAAAGAATAAGACCAACTCCATTACACTAGGACTAGCCGTTCTCGAGATATTTTAGTTTATTCGTTTTTTCTCTACGCCACCTTTGAAAATAAGTCCAGTTACCAAATGAGAACGAAAATTGAATTAATAGTGAATTAAATTTAATTAAAGTAAAGAGAATGTGTATATAAGTCTGCAGGGAAAGTCATGTGCTGCCCACATCAGATTTTTACTTTCCCTGCAATACATGGTAATGTATAGAGAAAGTATTGGAATCATACTGAAAATCACAACTCGAGTTTTCGACGGATCTACACGTTTCGAGACTTCTAGAATACGAAAACACCATTTTTAGCGTGACGTCCGTCTGCGTGTCTGTGAATCTGTGTGTCTGTCTGTGTGTCTGTCTGTGCAGATTTTGTATCCACTCTAACTAAAAACCTAATGGACCGAATTTCATAAAATTCGGTAGGTAGGTCACTTGTGGTCGAGTCTGGTGCTGATTAATTTTAGGTACGATTCGGGATAAAAGAACCAGCCTTTCTTTGCGAAATGGCCCGCAAAAGCTTGTACCCACTCTAGCTAAAAAACTAATGGACCGAATTTCACAAAATTCGGTAGATAAGTTACCTGTGCGACAATCTGGTGCTGATTAGATTTTGGTATGATTCGAAAAAAAAACCCTGCCTTTTTTTGAAAAATAGCCCACAAAAATCGTCAAAATCTAAACTAAAGAATTAGGTATACTCAAATATATCCATTAAATGCTCGTTTAATACGTAATTTTTAACGACGAAAATAATAAGACCAACCCCATTACACTAGGACTAGCCGTTCTCGAGATATTTTAGTTTTTCGTACTGTCTCTACGCCACATTTGAAAATAAGCCCGGTTACCGAATGAGAACGAAAATTGAATTAAAAGTGAAATAAATTTAATTAAAATAAAGAGAACATTAATATAAATCTGCAGTGAAAGTCATGTGCTGCCCACATCAGATTTTTACTTTCCCTGCAATACATGGTAATGTATAGGGAAAGTATTGGAATCATGCCGAAAATCGCAACTCGAGTTTTCGACGGATCTACACGTTTCGAGACCTCTAGAATACGAAAAAACTATTTTTAGCGTGACGTATGTGTGTCTGTCTGTGTGTCTCTCTGTGCAGATTTTGTATCCACTCTAACTAAAAAACTAATGGACCGAATTTCACAAAATTTGGTAGGTAAGTCACTTGTGGGCGAGTCTGGTGCTGATTAGTTTTGAGTACGATTCGAGATAAAAGAACCCGCCTTTTTTTGCGAAATGGCCCGCAAAAGCTTGTATCCACTCTAACTGAAAAACTAATAGACCGAATCTCACAAAATTCGGTAGATGAGACACTTGTAGGTCACCCTGGTGCTGATTACATTTTGGTATGATTCGAAAAAAAATAACCTGCCTTTTTTTGCAAAATGGCCCGCAAAAATCGTCAAAATCTAAACTAAAGAACTACGTATGCTCAAATATATCCATTAAATGCTTGTTTAATACGTAATTTTTAACGACGAAAAGAATAAGACCAACCCCATTACATTAGGACTAGCCGTTCTCGAGATATTTTAGTTTTTCGTATTTTCTCTACGCCACCTTTGAAAATAAGTCCGGTTACCGAATGAGAAAGAAAATTGTATTAAAAGTGAAATAAATTTAATTAAAATAAAGAGAACGTGGATATAAGTCTGCAGGGAAAGTCATGTGCTGCCCACATCAGATTTTTATTTGAAGGAATCATGGAGTTAAAGGCTGAAAATAAACCATGGAGATAGAATTTTCCCTTACCTTCATGTTTTAAACTAGCGATTTCTAACCTTTTTTATTTTGAGGAACCACAGAGTTAGAAAGGATTTTAAATCTCTCATGGAAGGTTCGTTTTTCATTAATATCTCGACAACCCCTGTTTCTAAAAACTCGAAACATGGATTAAATTTTAAAAAGGGCTACTTCATGGCTACTCACAAAATTTCATGAAATTTGATGCAGCTGTTCTCCCGTGAAGATGAAACAAGCACACACATACCCGCAAACACGCATATAGAGACAGATTTAGAATTTTATTTGTATATAGATACAACCTAGTATGGACTGTACTTTGAATGCATATAACTAACCGTATATTTGACTAGAGTGCACAAAATATTCTTCTATATTAAAGATTGAAAACAAAAATACCTATACGTAAAGTTACTTTCTATCTCTTCTAAAGACACTTTAATTTTGAAATCATTTTTACACTTTTTACAAACTAGCCATTTTGACTTTCCTTTTTAGTAGCATGTTGATATTAAAAATATTTTTATTATAATGCTTGAAATGATATTAAATTAAAAGAAAAAATGTGTTTTGGAGGATTTTATAGTACATTTTGGGGAATCCTAGATCCTAAAATATCGGACCCAACTCAAATGTCCTGTGTATATATATATATGTGGTTTCGATTGATTGTTCTCTATTCTTGATCTCTTGTCTTGAGCTGATTATTATTGCCTATTCTCATTTTTGCAGAGTTTTATTTTTATTTACTTTTATATACTTTTAATTGTGATTTTTGAATCCTAATATTCTTCTCATCCCCCTTTCCAATGTAGTGATATGTAACCTTCTATCTTTATCCTTAGACTTGGCTTATAGTTACTCATTTGTAACAGATATGCTAGAGATGGGTTTTTTTGTACATACAGTAGTTTATGCATAATTTTCGATTAAAATCCTTCAATTTTTATTTATATATATATATATATATATATATATATATATAACAGGCTTACAAAACAAAAATAAAAATCAACAAATCCTCAAGCAAATGGAAAAAAATAAATAAAACAAAATAAAATAAAAATAAATAAAATAAATATCGAATCAACAAGTCGATGAAAAGTATCAAAATACAAAGGTATGGAATCGAAAAAGGAATAACAAACGAAATCAAGCACAAACGCTAAACACGTGGACGAGGCTCTAACCCTAAATCATGAATTGTTCACCTCTACGAAAATCTAATCATGTCCAAGTTTTTTGTAGAAGCAAACGCAAAAATGTATGTTTCTGAAGAAATAGATAGATTATATCTATAAACTATTTCTACTTGGACGACATGCATAAATAAAAAAATAAAAAGGAAAAATGGATACCAAAAAACTGACTGAAAATACACACTAACTTAGTTCCCGGCCGTCCATACAGTTACCTTACACCTTTCTGGTAGGTCGGACGGTCTGGGTCTCAACAACAACACTAACTTAGTAAGCACGGGAACACAGAAAGAAGTGACAAGTGTTGCCATTCACAAAGAAATAAGATATACTGTTGCCCACAGACTAATATAAACAGACAAATTTTGTGTTACAGCTTCTCACTTTTCTTTCATTGGATCTTCAAACCCTTTTTTTCTTATATATATATATATATATAAATATAAATTAGTAAATCCAATGTTAGAAAGTAAGTAGTAACTCATAATACACTATTACAAAATTATCTACAAAATACAAAGAAATAAAAGAAATTCAACCAAAAGAGGAAATTATAAAGCGTAATGCAGGTCATAAAGACAAAGACAATCAACAAATTTCAAAGATGAGGAATGAAAATAGGAAAACAAAAAAATCAAGCAAAAAAGCTTGCACATGGAAGAGCTTAGGCTAGGATAAGTTCATTTCGAAAAAATTCTCATATATATATATATATATATCCTCATGATAATCAG
Organism: Amaurobius ferox; assembly: GCA_951213105.1. NCBI lineage: Eukaryota > Metazoa > Arthropoda > Arachnida > Araneae > Amaurobiidae > Amaurobius > Amaurobius ferox. Next base: position 104,180,740 of record OX578135.1, read on the forward strand.
ACCCTGCTTGCGTTGCATACTGAAATCAAGGAATTTAGTTTGTTGAAGTTCTGGGAAAATACCGGTTTTTACCCCCTGCAGAAATTAAGGGGGAGATAGAAAAATATATTTTTGAAAGTTGGATTTAAGGGTGAAATTAAAGTGCTCTTCATCACAGCATATTAGTGCTCTTCATCATAGCATATTAGTGCTCTTCATCACAGCAATAGGAAAAACCTATAAAAAATTTGATTAATGCCGTATACAGTGACGTCGAGGAAAGGGTGGGATAATAAGGGGCCCTTGATCAGTGATCGCTTTTTAGAAGGCGAGTTGCGTTGCGATATGCGGAAATTAAGGGGGAATAGAAAAATATATTTTTGGAAGTCACAGTAAAACATTCTGCAACCGTTGCTCATTTTTTTCAGCTACTTTGTTGATAATTTCGACAAGCTGATTAAGAAAAGCCACAATTACAGACATTCATAAAAATTCCAGTTCATTTTCGAAATATTCAGCTAATTATCATCTGCCAAAGCGTTATTTTTGTATTTTTTATATATATATTATCATAACTATCAGGAACCTTATTTCCCATTACGGACAGCTGATTCTAATGAAACTTTCAGTAACATGCTTGTAAATGTTTTACAGTATAGAAATTAAGGGTGAAATGGAAATGCTCTATATCACAGAATATTAGTACTCTTTATCACAGCAATATTGAGAATCTATAAAAAATTTTGATTGATGTCGTATACAGTGACGGCTAAGAAAGGGTGAGATAAGAGGTCCTTGATCAGGTGATCGCTTCTTAGAAGGCGGGTTGCGTCGCGATAGCCGAATGCTAAGGACGGAAATGCAGGGAGAGGTCAGTTTTAGAAACAAAATATCCACATTGGCTTACTGGAATTGTTTTTATAAGTGGGCGTCATAGGGAGAATTTTCACGGAAGGGTTGACCGTAGAAAAACAAAAGGGTTGTCCAGTCGTCCAGTCCCATGAAATTGATATCAGTGGGAGAGTAACGAAGATAAGGGAGTAGTTGTCACGGCGTTGGTGGTAGGAGACTAGACAAGTTTGTTTGTTTGGATTGGCTTAAATTCCACTTACGGTCTGATAAAAAAAAAAAAAAATTGCTCACGTATAGTATAAGCGTGCAATTCCTCTTCATACGAAAACAAAAAATCGATACCATTGGCTTTCCATAATCAGCAAATATTTGTATAAGGGCGGTTGGAAGATTTTAGGCTTTAATGTTTATATCTATATACGTACAGAAATGAAGGAGAAAGTTTTCGACCCAATTTGATTGGGAGAGGAAATTGGAAATCGACCAAATGAGTTTTATTTACACGAGAGAATCACATGATTTTCAGAATAGACTTTAATTACATTGGTTGAAGTCATTTTCTTAAAAAAAAAATTTGATAGATTTTCATTGGGAATATGTTCACAAACATACATTCTTTTGAAATAAATACAATGTTTATGTCTCACACATTTAAATGATACCAGTTGATATCTGTAGTCGGATAACACAGCTGTGTTAAGAAAAATTCTTGATGGTATTATGTTTATAATATTATTATTCAACTGCCGACGGGGTATTTCAGACCCCTTGATCTCGGCCGCAATTAAAGCTAGAGAAATAATTTTTTCTTGGGATCTAATGAGGGTTTCGCCAAATGTTTCATTACTTGGTGGAATTTTTTTACAATACAGTTGATTTTGTGTTTAGAGATTTATTTATTTAAAAGAATGTAAGCAACAGAAAAAAGGCCCAGTAACAGCTTGCAAAATAAAATACAATGCAAAATATTTACAGATAAAATATGATAAGATAAACTAAAATACAAAATATTTGCAACAAATTATTTTTTTTAAAACACTAGCAGATGAATAAAAAGCATCAAGATTATCTGGGAAGCTATTCTAAAATTTATAAAAGTTATGAATAGTACAATAATACCCAATATTACCAATTTTTTTTTCATCAAATAAACTCATTAGTCCTATTTGAGTACTGAGGAACATGATACCTGATACAATCAATTTTGTTACTATAAACTTATTATGGGAAATATTAACTAGGGATTGTAGTTCTAGAATTTTTTTTACAATCCAGGAAATTCAGGATTAAGTATTTTAATGATTGGGTTACTTTATAAATGAAAACATCATAGGTTAAAAAATGAATTTCATACATTGGAAGTTTTATTCTAAAAATGTGTATATGCAGTGCATTGCTGTTCCCGTGACTTCCTTCGCCTTTTGACGTCTGTGGACAAAAGTTGTAGTTTTAAATTTTCTATTCGAGCATGACACATTCGCATTAATATAAGTCCCTTATTGAATAGTTCATATTAAGTTTGTTAAATTTAGCGTGAATCGAAAAAAAGAAGTAAATTTACTGGAGTTTGGCTCAACTTGAATTTTTCATAACAGAATCCATTTTTACGTAGCTTTTTTTTCCCTGCAAGGGGAAAAAAATTGAAAAATCTGTATTGTTGGTTTAAATTATTACAATTATAGAATGTTGTCCTTCATTTTAAAGGGTTTAAACATCTTTCGATTCCAAATATGACAATGTTCCTTCTCGGGAAGAGGCGGGGGGGGGGGGGGGGGAGCTTGCCCCACAGAGAGACTAATGACGTCATGAACACAAAAATTGTATAGCGACTATTTTTTATTCTTTTTCTTCTTCTTTTTTTTTTTTTTTTTTGCAATGATTGAAACTCTTAAGTTTCGTGATCATTGAGCCAGAAACAACCCCTTTTATGCATAATTATGTTAAATTTCGTCCTATACGCTGCCATGTTAAAAAAATACAAAATTCCGAATAAATTTCGACATTTTCGATCGAATTTTAAAAAAAAAAAAAATTGTATCTATTTCTGGATTTTTCGTTAACAAAGGCGAATAAAAAGTTTCATGATTAATATTTCTCCATTAATATTTTTGGCACACAAGAAATCGACCACACAGAGACGACAGACAGACATAACTTTAAAATTCGTCAAAACGTGTTCAGGATGTCCTAAGACACGTATTGGTTTCAAAATCTCGAAATCAAAAATTTTCGTAAAAACAGTATTTTCTATAATATACTCCATAGTAAGAGAAAGTAAAAATAGGGGTCGGAATAGTGATCAGACCAGGCGAAAATCGAAATTTTAGGATTAAAAATAATTAAAAAAAAAAGTACGCAATTGTACTCGTATTCTACGTATATATAATCTTGCAAAGAAATACATCTTCCCAGAATATGTTTTATGGGTTATGCTGAAATTGGTGACGGTAATGTTGTTTGCACTATTACCGTCTTGCTTACTGCATAAAAAAAACCCAGTTTCTCCATAATCAGTTAGTTTTCCCCTCTTTTCTTATTTATAAGACTAAATGTGCTTAAATATATTAATTAAATGCTTGTTTTCTGCGTAATTTTTGACGCTGAAACAAATAAGACCAACCTCCATTACTCTAAAATGAACGGTTCTTGGGATAATTAATTTTTTTATGAAATTTTGTGAAATTGGCAACTTTTTAAAATGCTTTGAATTGCCAAATGAAAAAGAATACGCATTAAATAACTGCAAATCGGATATAATATCAAAAAATCTGATGTGGGCAACACATGGCTTTCCTTATATAATGCAATGAATTTACTACTTTTACAGTAAAAAAAAATAAGTTTTTCTTATAGTAGATACTTATATTCTTTCCAAGATATTGAATTTTTGACAATTAGTCGTCATTTTCATTGATTTAGCGTCATTTTAATCCATTTGGCGAGCGTTAATTTGATAACATTTCAAAAAGTCACATTCCGCCAAATTCGTCACCAAAATCTCGCCAAGCTTTACTGGCGGAGAAATAAGTTATTCTTATAGCAGGTAAATGACTATTGGCGTTCAAATACAAAAGTATTACTCGAAGTATCTTTTCTCATGAATGAAACTAGCTAGATCCACGAGAATGATGTCACCCAATTTATCGCATGGTATTACATATGAAAAGTGAACATGTTTCTCAATAGGAAATATGTTTTTTTTATTTTATATGACTTTTGATAATTTTTTTGAAAAATGTGCAATATCTCGAGAACGGTCTATGTCAGCGTTCTAAAGTTTATGTTAATCGTTTTCTAATGAAAAATTACTTAAGAAATGTCTATTTGCGGTTTTGATTTTTTAACGATTTTTTCGAAATTTCACTCGGAAATTTAGGGGTTTCTGAACATTCGATTACGTTTAAAAACAATAGTCTTCCAGTGTTTACGGATTGTGATTTTTGTACCAAATTTCGTTTAAATCGGTCCATTCGTTCGTCAGTTATCGTCTCCACACACACACACGCGCGCGCGCGCACACACATACACACACACACACATGTTTGATTCGTGATCAGGGATGCTTGAAACGTGCTCTCCCGTCGAAAACTCGAATTCGAATTTTCGACCCCGTCACAATACTTTCCTTATACATTATGTATATAAGAAAAGTAATAAGTATCCGTTTTATGTTGGACCACTAAAAACTCAATGTAATGAATTATGTAAGAGAGAAAATAAATTTGAGTCATGTGCTGACCGCATCAGATTTCTTTTTTAGTTCCTTCTATTTTCTCAATTGGAAGAAGAAAAAAAAATTGGCAGCCAAAGATAAATAAATACCGCGTAACACTTTGACAAAACTGGAGGTTTTTAATAATAAATAATTTGAACTCATAAATCTCCGTTGTTATTCTAATGATACGCACTAGGTTATAGGCACTCCATTAATAATATAAACACCTTGATTTATCTGTCTATGTATCAATCTATCTCTAGGTAACGCTGCTACAAAATGTTGCCAAACGTGTTTCACTTATATATAAAGAACAAAACTATGGAGCTTTAAGTAGTTTAAGTAGTGTCTGGGCATTAGATACTGAAAGTGAGACCACGATGTGGGCAGCCCTGTTAGCTACATAATGCAACGATTATATTTCTTTTACAGTGAAATTACTATGTAACCGTGGAGCTATACGTAGGGTATGACATGAAATACTGAAAGCGAGATCATAATGTGGGCAGCCCGTTAGTTACATAATGCAACGACTATATTTTTTTCAAAGCGAAATAATGTCGCAACCATGGAGCTTTACGTAGCGTATGACATCAGATACTGAAAGTGAAGCCTTGATGTTATTTTATTTCTTATCATTTTATAAACTTTTATTTGAGATACCACGCAACTAGGAGTGTCATGCTCATATTGCCAACAAGTCAAATATTTCAAGCTTCTTTAAACAAAATAGTAAATATTGAGTGTTGTTTGACTATAGCATAGGGCAGAATGCCCGTGGGACTCATTAGTTTTATATAATTGATGTAATTTAGGAAATTTAAAATTTTTATCATACTCACATGGAGTAAAGCTAATGCCAATTTGGATTATATAATGGGGGGCTAAGGAATTACTAAAATGTTTAGAGTATATAGCCTAAAGGTTTTTTTTTATTTAGTCCTGCAGCATAATGATCCTTAAAAGAGCCTCTAGGCAAGCTCATGCAAGGTTTTCCCTTCAGTGCATCTTCTCGGCTCATACATTACATGCGTAGGGAACACAGGTTTACCGTGTAATATGCTTCATTTGCACCAAGAGGAAGGAAGAAAGGAAAAGTTCCCAATACTTCTGTTCTGTTCGCAAAAGCTTTAATTTAATGTTTCCCCGTTTTAAATTGCTAAAACTTGCGTTCTTATTTTAAAAAACCAACCAGTTGTCTTACAAATTAACGAGTAATTTTTCATTGGCTCTGCATTTTTCATGAAGAAGGGTTAATACTATTCAAAACTAAACAAAAGTATTGTTCTATTTTTAAGTTGTTTTTTACTCATAGCACGCTACTTATCCCAGACACATAATTCATTAATATGCTTCCGACCCAGATCACTTTTTTAAATTCTTTGTGGGCACACATTTGTTTTGCTCCCAAGAACAAACACATTGATACAGAGACCCGCTTCACATGTGATGGAAGCTTCAGGTTCCACTTTCAAAGAAGCCGCATTTGAAACAACAGCCGTTCTCAAAATTGGAACTTTTTACTGCTCACGGAAAATATAAAATTACAAAATTAAAAATAACTTTAACATCCGAGTTACTTCAGTAAGATCATGTCCTTGGAGTGATGGGTTTTGCGAATCTTCTAATGTAGTAACGATGTACGAGTGCATAAGTAATTAAAAGTAAAGAAGTAACCACAATTAATGTCCGTAAAACGTCTGATGAGAGAAGTTGGGGTTCTATATAGAATAACGTCTGATTGAATTTTGGTAAAACGCTGGCACGTCTAAATGTGTGGCATTTATTGTACGAGTTGTGTTGTTTTAAAACTCATGTTAGTTTTGCACATGATGGTTAATTAATAGGGTCCTACCACTTAAAGAGGATTCTGAACCACTTTCTACATGTTTAATATCCCCCTCCCTCGTATACGGAGTTTGAGAAAGGGACCTATATATCTAAACACTAATCTTAATTTATAATTTTAGCCTTTAGCATGCAATGTGAATCATTTATATTTAGGCGGAGGGATCATTTATATTTAGAGTACAAAATATATTTGATATGACCATAAACTTAGGTGATGACTTTAATTAGATAACTAATTTAGGTGATGAAACTAAAGGAACTAAAGCGAGCGGATCTTCAGCTTTCTTTAGTTCTCTAGGGCGTAGCTAATTTCACTCTTTGCTGTCTCAAAGTATTTACTTTTATCCCCTCAAATATAACGCCAGTGCTTATTATATAAAAGAAATATTTGATCGAAAAACATTGTGTTATATTCGGGCTGTAATTAAACAATAAAAAGGAACATTATTTTACCGAACCATTTCATTACGCAAGATTAATGCATCTGAAGTTATAACTATCTAACAAAAATACAGAAATTTATAAATTTTGAAAAACCTGTCCTGCCCTTTCTAATAATCCTGTTGAAAAACTCAGTTGTGTTAAAAGTTTTCTCCTCATGAAATGGGGCGCCACATGACATTATAATTGTGCTTCAGGTGTCAAATTTTATCGAGCCAATTCTAAATTGGTTACGGATATTCCCCTCCCCCCACCTCCCAGGTACCTAATACTGGAATCTTAATTTGGCAAAACCCGATATTTCGGTCAAATTTTTTCGCTATTTTAATACCAATATTGATACAAAGGTACCTGTTTTTCGTGTATTGCTTTTATATACTGGTATTACTCCGGGTTCATTATTGAATTGATTGATTGAAAACTTTACTATTGTTCTCTATTGCTCTTTATTTTCATTATTTTAAGGTTCTTTATATCAGTGTAAGAATTAATGTTGCTCATGCTGAGAAAGTCGATCTACTGTTTTATAATTTACTCATTTTAATTTAGAACTACATTCTCAATTTATTCCATTGTTTTGTATTCCAGAACAGACGAGAGTTTCGAAAGTTTTATCTCTGTTTTCAGTTGTTTTGTTTCTTACCGTCTAATTAACTTACTTCTAAAATACTGAAATCTTCAGTTAAACCTATTTGACCAATCATGATCAAATAAGTTTATTTTGCCTATCATGGAATTTATCCTATTTTCATAATTATTTTTTTCTTCTCCCCCCCCCCCCTTATTTAATGGAGATTATATCCAATAATATTTTTTGTATGGTGTACTTTTTCGTTTTGTTTTGTTGTTTGCAGTCGGTAATTTAATTTTTTACGAGTCGAGATGGGTACTAATGTTGTGATTACTTTTAAGATTTTTCATTTTCGTTGCTGCTCTTTGTACATTCATGTTTAATCAGATACGCAAAAATACTCTTTAAAATTAAGTTATAGATCAGTTTTATTATTTTCCTTTAAATTGTCCCTAATATTTGCTGTGAACAAACAAGTTATTAATATTTGAATATTGGAAATTCTTGTCAGCATTGGTATTGCCGTTTTGAAAATTTAAAATACCGAAATACTTGTTTTTCATTTTGTTTCGGTATTGAAAGACCTATCCTATGAGTGATAATACATTACTTAAGGGTGCAATACAGAAATCTTTCGCGTGTGCGTGCAAAATATATTACTTTACATTATTGTTTATTAATAACAATGATTTTACAGTGATTATTAAAAGTTGTTTAAAAAATTATTGATTCAAATATTAATTAATATTATGTTGCAGACCCAGACCTCTCGACTGACCCACAGGGCTTACAACAATTATTTGAGAGGCTGTAATTAATTAATATTATGTGCAATGGCAGTTACTCGACATTTTTAATTGTCTATTTGATATTCATTCTTTGACACTAAATACTAATTATTCAGTTCTTCAATCAGATATATCTTAAGAGGCATTTTCAACTAAATTCAACTGCAGATTAAGTAAAATCCATAACTATCATTTTAGAATATTTTTTTTCTTTCTGATTCTACGGATGTTGGGATTAATTAGATTCAGATAGAAGAAATTTATTCGATTTTTTTTTAATTTGCTGTATGTAGTAGCAACGAGTATTATTTAAGAATAAAGTAGCGTCTTAAGTTAAGAATATGTTTTCATGAATAAAAATGTATGAAAATTTAGGTATTACAGATCCTTGAAATGTACATCTCAAGGGCGAATATTTATATTTTAAAGCAAATAAAATTTTAAACGGTGTAATTATACTTCTGCTGGCTACGCTGATGCAATGAATGCTATTATGGAAAAATATGTTGTTGTTTTCTTCACTCGTTTAAATAACATTAAAACAAACTATACGAAGATGTTTCGCTGGCATAAACACTTGACCCTGCAATGCAGTGAAAAGTCAAATTAAATTCACTTAAATTTAAAAAAATATATATCAAAATTATGCAAAATTGGCAAACATTTTTTGTACATACCCCACACTTTCACCTCTGCGCCTGGTAATCCAAAATCAAGGGAATTGTCTGAAGCGTGGCCATCTTTGGCTTTAACTAAATTGTCATAAACAAGCTTCATTGCTGAGTGCACTTTCCGACTTTAGAAACACGGGACATCGTCAAGGGCGTGGTTCTGATACAGGATCATAAAGGGCCAATGGGAATCGGAAAGCACGCCCAGCCGATCCTTTAACCAATGAAGAGTCGACTAGGAGGGGGCTGCGTCTGTCAGTTTGATTGCTGACAATTGATTCCGCAAAGTATGTTATATGGAAAAAATATGGATTTTGTCTTCTGTATTGATTTCCTTAAAATCAAAAATACAAAGGCAGTTTTGACATACGAAGCTGAAAATAGAGCAGAAAAGAATTAAAACAGGATGCACATATATGTGTATAGTTAAATCCAGAATTCGTATTCGCCGAAAAAGCGTATAATGAATACTTTCCATAGAGCAAGCCGATATACACTGTAAAATACCAGTAAAATACAGAGAAATCACTTTCAAAGATCTTAGGTAAAAAATCTAGTATATTCATGGGCACCCATAGAATATTTTCCAGGGGGAGGGGGATAAACTCGAGGATAAGACATACAATATTGACCAAAGGCGCCGACTTGAAAAAGTATTAGGGGTTCCTGAAATTTTAAATCGAATGACTTATACATTTTTTACAGGATTTAAGTCTAATTTAAATTTCATTTAGTCAGATTATTTGGCACAATATATAACACGCCTGAAATGCTAAAATAAAGCAAATGATAGTTAAGTGCAGAAAAATATTATTTTTCTCTAGATAATTATTTTTTTCATTTATTTTGCTTTTGTAGGCACAACAATATTATAATACAATATACTGTGCGAATTTTATTTTTATTTATTTACTTTTATTTTTTATTAATTCTTCAAGTTTACCAACCAAGTCAACCCATTTATCTTTATAAAAATAACAAAAAATGTAAAATTCAATTTTAGGTATTTTTGCCAATGTTAAAAATGCCAACAAATTTCTTTTTAAATCATTTCTGAGTTAAAATCTTGTATTCAGAATGCAACAAACAGTGAGAGGGGGAAATTTTTACGCACGCGACTTTATATATAGTAAACAGAGAATGAATAATGAAAAACTTGAAGAATTAATAAAAAAAAAATATGCATGTATGCATACATTTTCCGCACTAAATTTGCACAAAAACATTAAGGGTTCGAGGAACCCTCAACAAAATTATTGGGAGTTCAAACAATGTCTGGAACCCAAACCAGTGTTTCTTCCAGGCATACCTCCGGGGGGGGGGAGCAAATACCCCCCGGAGACGATTAATCGTCCCATCCCCCTGGAGACATTTTATGTTAACCTAGTTTCCACTTATGTGACAGCAATTATAGATGTATTTATATAGGGCAAATAGAAAATCTGCCTCTCCAAAGTTTCATTCGCCCCACCCCCCACCCGCCAGAAAGTTCTGAAAGAAAAACTGCTTTGAATATCCTTTGTGCTTTGAACATGTGCACTGCAATGTAACGCATGACAAGCTTTAAAAATTAATAAATTTAAATATTATGAGACAATAGCGGAAATTAAAACTTTCTCTGGAAATCATAGGCCGATATATTGTCGATTATATTGTCGATTTCCAGCGCGATTACTGCCTATTAAAATGAATATACTTATTTCATGGAAATGGCTTCATTATTTTGAGGGATATCGCCCTCTTTGTAGAAAAGCGATACTTGTATCTCAAGAATGGCTAGTGATTAATCTTAAAACGTGGCCCTATTTATTTCTGGTTAAAAGAATTTACTAAGCCGGAATTGATCGACGATTTGGGATTTGGCTCAACTTTAAAATACACTAATAATATAAAGATTTAACATAAATACGGGAAAGGGGGGGGGGGGTTAATGTGAACATTCAAATAGTCATAGAAAAATTTTCATAACATATAATCTAAAACATTCTTATTGGATGACACCAGTTGCTGTATAATCTTTAGGGGAACATAGAATTGTGCTTCTCGTTGTTTGCAATGCAATATCAATTTTAAGTGAAATTCTGTAAAATTTCATTTGGTAAATGAAAATTATGCTTAAGATTTTCATTTGGTTAACTTCATACAATAAACAAAATATGAATGCTGTGCCATCTTTGGAGACAAATTGGGGCGTATATAATTTACTATTAAGTTGTTGATTTCAGCTTTCTAGACTTCTTCTTCGACCCAGACCGTCCGACCTACCCGAAAGTGTTGAAAACCCAGACCACACGACCAGCCCGAAGGCTTCTGGCAGCTTATTGTGTGGCCGGCTACACGAAAGTGTAAGGTATCTGTTTGGAGGAGCGGGACGTGCCACCCAATTCAGACCAGAACGCAGTAGGGGCGACAACCGCAAGGATCGTACGCTCCTTTATTTACCACCAACCTTCTGGAAAGACTTACGGGCCCATATATTTAACGTGTTCGTACTCCACGTTAACACGAGGGCAGTTTGGGCAGAGTCGTGAATTGAACTCGGGTCATACGAGTGCAATCTCGCGAGCTAAACACCAGGCCGTCCCACCCCAGCTTTCTAGACTTAGCAAATTTTGTGGGGCGCAGTTGTAGTGAACTCAACATATGGGGTAACGTGAACACTGTTGTTCACATGTACACCATTAGCACCATGAAATTTATGCACTGTTTTCGTATTAAACTTTATGGCAAGGTGTAATGTACTTTAGGTAAATAACTATGTGTACTATTCACATGTGTCTCCCTCTTCCCTATGTAAAGTATAGTGATGAAGTCAAAAATTCGATTCTAGGATATAGATGAATTAATACGTGTTGAGCATAACGAATCTTTTTATTATTGTGTGTCTGTGTGCAGGATATCGTTCTAATAAATGGAGGGAATCGAATAAAATTTGGTATACGATTATTCCAATCGATAAACGTTAGGTGTTTTGATTTTTGGGAAACTTGAGCCAAGGAAATATTCTCAATTTGGTGAATATGTTTTTTTTTTTTTTCTTGAGGGAAAAGATACAAAAAAATTATTAAACATTGTAACAAAAATAGCCATTTTGTATGTCATTTTTTTCTATTTAAAAGGTGAATGACATAATTTATTAGGGCACTAACATGACCCTTTCTCAAGATATTACACGCTTTTGGTCTAAAATAGAGAAATAAACATAAAAAATTAAAGAGATAATTATCAAATGAATGAATAATTTTCAAGTAGATTTAACCCGTGTGATCACTCTAATTTAAGAGTTATTACCAGCGGTTCTTGAGATATTATAAATTTTACTTGTGCAATATCTTTCGAAGGAAACAAGTGATTTCGAAGAATTTTGTTTGCATCTTTTAACCGATTATAGTAAAAAGCCTGCTAATTTTGAGGGAGGAAAAAATCTAAATTATGTTATTATCCCCCCCCCCCTTCCTCTCTCAAGCAATATTTTAATTTAATAATCGGATGAAAAGTTATGTGTTGGGCACATTATAACTTTCCCTACATACATAGCATAATGTATAGGGAAAGTAGTTTGACGGGCTGAAAATTTGAATTCGAGTTTTTGACGAAAGAGCACGTTTCAAGCATCTCTGAATTCGAATCGAACGTTTTCCCCTTGATGTTTGTGTGTGTTTGTATGCTAGTGTGTGTGTGTGTGTGTTCGTGATTTCTCATGAATGAATGAAGCATTTCGAATATAATTTAGTACGATTATTAAAATCAATGAAAATTGGAACCCTATTGATTTTGAACGTAATCGAATGTTCAAAAGACCCCCCATTTTCGAACGATTTTAAAATCAGCATTTTCAACCATGATAAAAATATAATCATTTCAAAAGTGATTTTTTATAGCGAATGATGCAAATTTTAAAACGCTAGTATAAACTGTTCTCGAGATATTGCTCGATTTTCTAATAATTCTTTAAAAAATCATTAAAAAATCATAACTTTGAAATCTATTAAATAAATAATCATTTACTACGTAATTTTTAATTAGAAATGATGGCCACAAACTTTAGAAAGCCAGCATGAGCCGTACTTGAGATATTGTTACTTTTTCAACTAAATTTATTAAAATATTACATAAAAATTAAAAAGTAATAAGTATTATCAAATTTGTTTACTTTCCATATTATGTAACACCAGTCTCGAGAATCTAGATCGTTCCATTCACGAGAGAAGATACTGTTTGTAATAGTTTTGTATTTTAATGCCCAAGAATTCGCCAATAGTCATTTATTTCATACAATTGATATTGATTCAGTGTTAATTGCGTTTTGATGAGGATTTAGCAAGTAAATTCGTGATACAACAACTATGAATAACATCTGTGAACTGTGAAAAATACCTATGGTTAGAGTATCTCCGACCGAAATCGTATAACTTTATGAAAAATGTATAAACACTTTAGACGCTTATACCTCCAAACCTAATAGATATAAATGTAAATAATTTATGCATATTTTGCCGTAAATATAGGGTACCATTCATAAATATATAAAATTAATTTCAATATTTTAATAATTTGAACTTTTTTTTTTCGAAAATATATTAATATTTTTTGTTCGAGCGAATTTTACCTCATTTTTTTTACTTTCTTATCTTTCAAATTTTAACAGATAGAATTAAACAGCAAGTGGCAAAAATGTTCAGTAGAAAATCCAGTTTCCAGATTAGTAATTTGTTTTTACAAAGCTAATATGGTTCTTCAAAAATTGTCATATTAAATTCAAGAAGATTGAAAATATTCCGTTTCACAAGTTTGTAATGTTTACCAGTATATCTCGAAAAATTAAAAGTGATAATTTGTAGCCCTTTGTAACCCCTACAAGGGTGTTTAATTGAATTTTGGATCACCTTCTTAGTTTTAGAAGTAAAGGGGGTTATAATTTATATACAGGATGGCCATAATTAAAGTAAAGGTGTTTAGAGCCCGATAGTGAGAAAACTGTTGGGCCAATCTCATCTAAATTTGCAGTAAATACTATTCAGACCATGGGGTTTTGATTTTTAAAAGAAGAAGAAAAGTAATTCGGATTTTTGCTACCGCGGGCCAAAGTGGCGCTGTAAGGTCCATTTTTTGAGTAAAATAGGCATAGGAAGTACAGAAAGTTCCGTCAATGCTGAGAGGTATCGAACAATGCTGCTGAACTTTGTTATTCCGCAACTTTAACAGCGTGAATGTCTTGAATCTACGATATTTATGCAGGATGGAGCACCCTCTCATATTGGATTGCGCTTACAGGAAGTCCTACGACATTATTTTACCAACAACCGAATAATTAAATAGTCGAGCGTTTCTTATGAAGTGGCCAGCCCGTTCACCTGATCTGACCACTTGTGACTTTTGGTTGCGGGGTCATGTAAAGCGCTTGGTATACCAAAGGAACGTGGATAATAAAGCCACTTTGAAGGACCGAATAGCATTGTACGTCAAGCAAATCAATGGAGATCTGCGGCATTCTGCAGTAGAGAATGCTGCTCAGAGAAGAATGCACTTTTTGGAACATATGCAAGGAAAACATATTGAATCATACATGTAAATGATGCCAATATAAAAATTAATGTCATATACGTATGTAAATGCAAGATGCAAATGTAAATATGAAATGTACTAAATAAGTATAAAATGTAAATGTGGTGCCAGTAGTTGTGGAAAGGGTGTTCAAGGGCCGCAGGCGGAGCTGCGGAGCGCATTCCAATATGATGACGTCATCGCCTTATCTTATCTGATCTTATCAGATGACGTCACGTTATCTTATCAGATGACGTCACCGGCTTATCTTATCAGATGACGTCATCGGCTTATCTTATCGGATGACTCATTCGATAAGATTATCGGGTGACGTCATGGACTGACACAGACAGTGAGGTTGAAGAAGACCTTGGCGGCCATCTTGGAAATTTTGGTGGCGCCCTCTATGGACAGGTTGGAGAACTGTGTTGGCTAAAAGGAAAGAATTGGTTCTGGACTGAGCTGGATTCGAACTGGGGACCCCTTGCACCGTAGGAGAGTGCTTTAACCACTATACAGTTTGAGACTTGTAAGCAGATGGTGAATGAATGATATCTTTCCTGCGAAAGGAGTTGGGTACTTAGAATATTTTCTGAACTTCTACGAGGGAATAGTTCGAGTGAATTAAAATTTTAATTCATTTTTAATAAATGAATAAAATATATTATGAAAAAATGGAATATAGTCATAATTGAATTTTAATAGGTGGATTATTTTTTTAATGATTGGGTGATTAATTTTATTATGGAATGGTTTAGAAAGTACTTGAAGACATTTACGAAAGTTTAGACGGCGGTGATGGCGCCATCTATTCACACTTGTATGAAATACATGCGACGAATTTTAATAGAATTAATTTCGAGTGAGGTTTTTGTGTTCTTTTAATTCGATAGTCGAACGATGACTTCATAATTTTAGCTTCACACTCATACATGTTTTAATGAAGATAATTAATTTTTTTATACATTGATCGTTCATCAGAATTTTAAGGATGGGATGTGTGTTATTGAATTTTATTCATTTGAATAAAATGATTTTTGGGATATTTTTGAATGAAGTAATGGGGGATTTCTATGGCGAACTAGCATATCGCATGTTTGATGTTACCACAAGTTGGGAACAGGATTTGACCCTTTTAGAAGAGGTGTATCAGCCAAGATTTATGTTTCAAAACCCTGCAAGATTTTAGGGATCGGTTATACTACTCGCTGAACACGTTTCGACAATTTTTTCAGCTAACAAGAATGCATTCATGGAGTTCTACGATGAATTTCCTGATAATATAGTAAAAGTACTATGCACGATTTTTTTTACATCCTTTTAAAATTTTACATGCTACTAAACACGAATGGACTATTTTTTTTTTCGGTGGCCCATAAATTTTTCGCAAACTCATTCCTGAAAGAAACGTGATTAATACACATCATTAAAAAAACTTGCTTTTTAAACTTACCATGACTCTCACAGCTGAAAAACAAAACATACATTAAAAATTATAATACCAGAAACTTGTTAAATAATATACATTGATAGTAACAAATATTTATTTTTTAGGTTTGAGCCCACCATCCACCCGGTGTCTTTGCACCGCCTCAAACCTTGTACATTTTTTTTTTTAAATCTTCTTTTAAAGTTCATCATGATTTGCTCTTTTAAAATTACAAATATGCAAAATGATTGTAACATTTTTTTTTTTCTTTAATGTACAATACTTTTAAAAGTTTGTAAATCTTCTTTTCAATTTTTTCAGGACTTGTCTATTTTAGTCATGTAAAACAAATATCACATTTTTTTTTTCTTTACATAAAGTCCTTCATAGCAAAATGAATTTGAAAAAAAAAATATTTTTTTTTTAGGTTTAAGCCCACCATCCACCCGGTGTCTTCGCACCGCCTCAAACCTTGTACATTTTTTTTTTAAATTTTCTTTTCAAATTTTTGAATGATGGAATGGGGGATTTCTAACACTCCATAGCGAACTAGCATATCGCATGTTCGGTGTTGCCACAAGTTGGGAACAGGATTTGACCCTTTTAGAAGAGGTGTGTGTGCGCGTATACCAGCCATGATTCATGTTTCAAAACCCTGCAAGATTTTAATGCTAGGTTATAATACTCACAAAATATGACTCGACCCTTTTTCAGAATGATTGTGTGTGCCACGCGATTTTTTTTATGACAAGTATCAGAACCTGCTGAATCCGTATCGACTGTTTTTTTAGCTATGAAAATTGGCTGTATTGATTTCTTTTCAAATATATGGGAAATTCAGGACTTTGCTATATTGAAGGACGTAGTTAAAATGAATAGGTGTACTGAATTATCAGTAAATGGAATAATTGGGAGATATTTTTAAAATGCAGAGTACTGAAAGCTTCACAAGTTAATGTTGTACACAGATGTGACTTGCATATGTATTGTGACATGGATGTTCTTACCAATGTCTTCTGAAAAGGGAATCCATATTATTTTGAAAAGTATACTAGGCTACTTTAAAGTATCCTCTAAAATGTTATACATTAGAAAAAAAAATGGCGCTAAGATACTATTGAGTGAATTTTAAGTGAATAGAGGACTCATGAATTTTAGAGTACTTGGATGATTTCGGTATAAATAGATCGGTTTAATTATGTTAAGTGCGTTGCTAATTAATTTTTTAAAGCTAAGACACTAATGAGTGAATTTTGTGACAAATTTTCAGTGTTAGGGTTTAAATGATGTTAGCGACAAACATTATATGAAGAATTGAATGTTTACGGAATACACAGTATGATCATTATTTTTTTTGACGCTGAGATATTAATGAATTTTAATTGAGTTCTAAAAATGAGGTAAATTTAACTGTAAAGAGTGAAATAGTGTATCTCATCCATGATTTTAACGATATACCGCATTGTATACGATTTAACCATTTTTAAAGTGAGGTATGTAATTTTAGCATCGAAGTTTAGAATTTAACAAGCTAAGGAACACGAATCGATCATTTTTACAGACATGAGCGTATTTTACTATTTTACCGAATTGTGTGCTTCTTAGCGAATGTTTGATGAACTAGGAGTTTTTTTTTTTTTTTTAATCTTACACAAGGCCTATGACTCCTTTATCGCTTAAAATTATAGCATTTAATTTAAATTTAGCAAAAATTACTCGACACATAGTGCATGTTCGAGGAATTAGAAGTATGTGTTTTTTTGTTTTTTTTCGATATTCGATATTCCAAGAGGTCTAAGACCCTAAAATTTCATGAATTTAGTGAATTGTTTGGTTCTTAGCATATGTTTGGGGAACTAAGAATGAATTTTTTAATGTTACATAAGCCGTAAGACTCCTTTAGCGCTTAAAATTATGATTTTTTAATAGAATTTGCAAAAATTGCACAATACTTAGTGGATAATTACTGAATAAGAGATATGTTTTTAATGTTACAACAACATCTAAAGCCCTTAAATCGGTATATTTTTAAAATTGTCATGAATTTTAGGGGAATAGAATATCACTTAACGATTTTTTTTTAAGGACATGCGATTGTCAACATTGAATTTAAATGAAAGACTGACCCTCTAGGCCAAGTGTAGTACATTGTAATAATATTAAAATATGAAAGATATGCATTTAACACTTTAAAAGAAACATGTAATAATGAGTTTTGATATCTTAATAGGAGACATTATTAACATACAAATAGGAATATCATGATCTCGCGGCTGTAGGTGCACCATAAAATCATTCAATTCATAATGAATGTCCACATTTGAATGTACATATTTAACAACACCTGGAAAATGATAGGGCGAAACTGAGACAAAATTTTACACTTCCTACGAAATAAATCCCAACTTCGTAGACTTTTAGGAAACTAGGGCTGAATTTTCACCTATTCTTAGAGATTGAAAGGCCCAGACCACCCGACCAACCCTAAAGCTTACGGTAACTAACTCTGTGACCGACCTATTCTTAGAGATTGAAACACCACATTCTTTATAAATCTTCATACTTTTAGAGAATGGAACATAACTTAGCATTTATTTTTAGTGAATAAGGGTATATAATTTCAGAATTTTAACACTGAATATAAATTTTATAAATTAATCTCTGTAAAGTGCAAATATCGTTCATTACGAAACTCACACTGTAAACATTTTATATGATTCGAATAAATTTATTTTTAATTTTTTTTTGTATTTTATTTTAAAAAGCGATATTAGTAAACCTATTATACTTGAATGTATAGATACATAACCTACGAGCACATAGCATTTTTAAATAAAACATGTTAAAAATGAGTTGATGAACGTAAATAAGGAGTTCACTTTGAAAGATAAAAATCCATTTAATGAATCTATTCTTCATAAAATACACATTAAGCATTATTTGTTGCACATTTAATCAAACAAGTTAAAATAATTTCCTTATCGCACATTCATAGTCCTCTGATTTAAATGACTTGAAAAAATTTCGATCATACCAGTAAAAGACTTCTTCACCACGCAACAAAACTTTCTTTGCTATGTTATTAATGTCAAGATTTAGAAGTACCTGTTCAGCCACTCTGTTGTACATTTCTAATGGAGTACTGTAAAGACATTCGTGGTAACTTTGTTCTTCAATTTGACTAACACAGCCAACACATTTGAAAAGTTTTCTTACATGATACATCATGCTCTCATGAATACAAGAGATTAATTGTTCGAATGCAAAATTTTTGTCACAAATAACTGATGGTAGAAAGGTTATCGTGTCCTTTATTTTTAATATTTGAGCAGGAAGCCACTCTAGAAATATACTTTCTCGAAGTTCCATACTAATGTTGTTGACACAATTCAGTAAACATGCTATTTGATTTTTATCTAAGGTAATATGACACTGCGTTAGACAAAATTTTGAATCATATAATTGAATTATCTTCTGTAAATGAAGTTTTCCATTGTCATTGAAACAGAACAACTCATTGCGACTGACGAAAGTGGTATCCGCATATAGACTATTGAACGACCACAATTTTTGTGAAAATTCACTCCAAGTAGCAGGTGACAATGTAACCCATTCCCGCGTAGGCACTAGTTCATTTCGTTCGTTAGAGATATATCTCCATATATACACTTTTAGCTTCTCATGGCGAAGTTTCAAATATACATAGACACCAGAACCTAAATGCCAACGACGGAGTGCATCTTGCACGGAATCTGAAGAAGTAAATTCAGTCGAAACAGATTCTGTAGTGGTGGCTAACACTCCGCTGTGTGTTAGAGCACAAGAAAGCAGATCTTGAGATGAGTTTCCGACGTCGGTGAGGACTTGTGAATCGGCAGTGGTAGGTGTTTCTGCTGGGGGTATGGAAGACATAAGATAGGTGTCTAACCAATCCACCACGAAGTTTGATGAAGGTGAATTAATCACATTTGAGACGATATCCACAGATTTTGTTTCATCTAGGACAGGAACCGACAACTCCACACTATTTCCACTAGAAATTAACTGTTCGAGTGATGGCATACTTTGAATTTTAGACATTACTTGCAGATAATAACATCCAAGTACCACATTCACAGTATAAGATTTATTTTTAAAACACTATGATCTTAAAATACTATAAATTTGTCACAGCTATGAACGAACCGAACCTATCCACGCAACACCCAAGGTTGAAATGACTGATCAGGTTACGTCATAAGACTAATCACGTGACCTAAATCGAGTGTCGTGTGCAAATAGATTACATAAGATAAGACATGAAGGGGTTAGAACTTGTAATTTTTAATGAATCGCACAACATCGGTTTGTGCCAAGCGCAATTGTTATCTACGTGGGAGACTGACTACATTATTTTATTCATCTTCGAAACCATAAAGTGGAAATATGTACCAAAATTAGTTAAAATTCATAATTTTTAATCACACTATCATTAAATACGTAGGAAAATTTTGTATATTTTTATATCTTTAGCGGATATGCTTACCACATCGCACAGAATATACAAGAATAGTTAGCAAAAACATGAAAATAAACTTACAGAATGAGATCTTCACCAGCCGTCATCCATCCAAACTAGAAATGAACGATACTGCAATACTAAAATGAGAGCTTATCTTATCTAAGATCTAACATATGATGACATGCAAAAGTGTCACGTGACATTTTTTGACCAATCAGGTGCCGTTTCGTGCTATGTCACGTGACATTTTTTAACCAATCAGGTGTTGTTTCGACTATCACGTGATATTGCGTGATCTTTCAAGTGCCATTTCGCAGTGCATAGAACGTGCTTATTTTTTTAATTACTCACTATTTTTATAATTATGAATAGGTGATCATAAGTAATTAAAAATAGTTAATTACTTATGATCACTGATCTTTGAACTAGTGCCTACGCGTGAATGGGTTACATTGTCACCTGCTACTTGGAGTGAATTTTCACAAAAATTGTGGTCGTTCAATAGTCTATATACGGATACCTCTTTCGTCAGTCGCAATGAGTTGTTCTGTTTCAATGACAATGGAAAACTTCATTTACAGAAGATAATTCAATTATATGATTCAAAATTTTGTCTAACGCAGTGTCATATTACCTTAGATAAAAATCAAATAGCATGTTTAATGAATTGTGTCAACAACATTAGTATGGAACTTCGAGAAAGTATATTTCTAGAGTGGCTTCCTGCTCAAATATTAAAAATAAAGGACACGATAACCTTTCTACCATCAGTTATTTGTGACAAAAATTTTGCATTCGAACAATTAATCTCTTGTATTCATGAGAGCATGATGTATCATGTAAGAAAACTTTTCAAATGTGTTGGCTGTGTTTGTCAAATTGAAGATCAAAGTTACCACGAATGTCTTTACAGCACTCCATTAGAAATGTACAATAGAGTGGCTGAACAGGTACTTCTGAATCTTGACATTAATAACATAGCAAAGAAAGTTTTGTTGCGTGGTGCAGAAGTCTTTTACTGGTATGATCGAAATTTTTTCAAGTCATTTAAATCAGAGGACTATGAATGTGCGATAAGGAAATTATTTTAACTTGTTTGTTTAAATGTGCAACAAATAATGCTTAATGTGTATTTTATGAAGAATAGATTCATTAAACAGATTTTTATCTTTCAAACTGAACTCCTTATTTACGTTCATCAACTCATTTTTAACATGTTTTATTTAAAAATGCTATGTGCTCGTAGGTTATGTATCTATACATTCAAGTATAACAGGTTTTCTAATATCGCTTTTTAAAATAAAATACTAAAAAAAAATTTATTCGAATCATATAAAATGTTTACAGTGTGAGTTTCGTAATGAACGATATTTGCACTTTCCAGAGATTAATTTATAAAATTTATATTCAGTGTTAAAATTCTGAAATTATATACCCTTATTCATTAAAAATAAATGCTAAGTTATGTTCCATTCTCTAAAAGTATGAAGATTTATAAAGAATGTGTGTGGTATTTCCATCTCTAAGAATAGGTCGGCCACAGAGTTAGTTACCGTAAGCTTTAGGGTTGGTCGTGTGGTCTGGGTCTTCCAATCTCTAAGAATAGGTGAAAATTCAGTCCTAGTTTCCTAAAAGTCTACGAAGTTGGGATTTATTTCGTAGGAAGTGTAAAATTTTGTCTCAGTTTCGCCCTATCATTTTCCAGGTGTTGTTAAATATGTACATTCAAATGTGGTCATTCATTATGAATTGAATGATTTTATGGTGCACCTACAGCCGCGAGATCATAATATTCCTATTTGTATGTCAACAATGTCTCGTATTAAGATATCAAACCTCATTACATGTTTCTTTTAAAGTGTTAAATGCATATCTTTCATATTTTAATATTATTACAATGTACTACACTTGTCCTAGAGGGTTAGTCTTTCATTTAAATTCAATGTTGACAATCGCATGTCCTTAAAAAATCGTTAAGTGATATTCTATTCCCCTAAAATTCATGACAGTTTTAAAAATATACCGATTTAAGGGCTTTAGATGTTGCTGTAACATTAGAAACATATCTCTTATTCAGTAATTATCCACTAAACATTGTGCAATTTTTGCACATTTTATTAAAAAATCCTAATTTTAAGTGCTAAAGGAGTCTTACGGCTTATGTAACATTAAAAAAATTCATTCTTAGTTCCCCAAACATATGCTAAGAACCAAACAATTAACTAAATTCATGAAATTTTAGGGTCTTTGACCTCATGGAATATCGAAAACACATACTTCTAATTCCTCGTACATGCACTATGTGTCGAGTAATTTTTGCTAAATTTAATTTAAATGCCAAAATTTTAAGCGATAAAGGAGTCTTAGACCTTGTGTAAGATTTAAAAAAAAACTCCTAGTTCATCAAACATATGTTAAGAAGCAAACAATTCGGTAAAATAGTAAAATACACTCATGTCTGTGAAAATGCTCGATTCGTGTTCCTTAGCTTGTTAAATTCTAAACCTCGGTGTTAAAATTACATCCATCACTTTAAAAATGGTTAAATCGTATACAATGCACTATATCGTTAAGATCATGGATGAGATACACTATTTCACTCTTTACAGTTAAATTTACCTCATTTTTAGAACTCAATTAAAATTCATTAATATCCCAAATGGATTTTGCTATTTTCTAATACATAATATTTTAGATGACTCTTTAAAATAACCCAGTATACTCTTAAAAATAATATGGATTCCAATTTTAGAAGACGTTGGTAAGAATATCCATGTCACAATACATATGCAAGTCTCATCTGTGTACAACATTAGCTTGTGAAGCGTTCAGTACTTTGCATTTTCTTATTTTAAAAATATCTCCCAATTATTCTATTCACTGATAATTCAGTACACCTATTCATTTTAACTACGCCCTTCAATATACCAAAGTCTTGAATTTCCCATATATTTGAAAAGAAATCAATACAGCCATTTTTCATCGCTAAAAGCAGTCGAAACGGATTCTGAAACTTGGCATAAAAAAAAAAATCACGTAGCACACACAAGCATTCTGAAAAGTGTCGAGTCATGTTCAGCCAGTAGTATAACCTATCATTAAAATCACACATGATATGTGAAAATAGACATTCAGTGTGATTTAAAATAGTTAAAGTATCGCGTTTCATAGCATTTTTATGAATATCATTAAAAAAAATCTGACAACATTCCCAGTAAAATTTAAAAAACATTGTCGAAACGTGTTCAGCCAGTAGTATAACCTAGCATTCAAATATCACATGGTATGCGAAAATAGACATTCAGTGTGATTTAAAACAGTTAAAGTTTAGCGTTTCACAGCATTTGTATGAATATCCTTAAAATATTCCCAGTAAAATTAAAAAAAAAATTGTCGAAATGTGTTCAGCGAGTATTATAACCTATTCCTAAAATTATGCTTTTAAAACATGTCAGTTTTAACACAGACTCCCCTATTAATTCATTAAAATAATTAATTACCTTGGCTGGTATACGCGCACACACACCTCTTCTAAAAGGGCCAAATCCTGTTCCCAACTTGTGGTAACATCAAACATGCGATATGCTAGTTCGCTATGGAGTGTTAGAAATCCCCCATTCCTTTAAAAGTCATCCAAAAATACCCCAAAAACCATTTCATTAAAATTAATAAAATTCAATTACATACACATAGCATAGACCCCGTCCTTAAAATTCTGATGAACGGTCAACTTAAAAAAAAAATTATCTTCCTTCATTAAAACATGTATGAGCGTGAAGCTAAAAATATTAAGTCATCGTTCGACTATCGAATTAAAAGAACACAAAAACCTCACTCGAAATTAATTCTATTAAAATTCGTCGCATGTATTTCATACAAGTGTGAATAGATGGCGCCATCACCGCCGTCTAAACTTTCGTAAATGTCTTCAAGTACTTTCTAAACCATTCCATAATAAAATTAATCACCCACGTTCCAATCATTAAAAAAATAATCCACCTATTAAAATTCAATTATGACTATATTCCATTTTTTCATAATACAATTTATTCATTTATTAAAAATGAATTAAAATCTTAATTCATTCGCACCATCCCCTCGTAGAAGTTCAGAAAATATTCTAAGTACCCAACTCCTTTCGCAGGAAATATATCATTCATTCAGCATCTGCTAACAAGTCTCAAACTGTATAGTGGTTAAAGCACTCTCCTACGGTGCAAGGGTCCCCAGTTCGAATCCAGCTCAGTCCAGAACCAATTCTTTCCTTTTAGCCAACACAGTTCTCCAATCTGTCCATAGAGGGCGCCACCAAAATTTCCAAGATGGCCGCCAAGGTCTTCTTCAACCTCACTGTCTGCGTCAGCACATAACGTCAGCCGATAATCTTATCGAATGAGTCATCCGATAAGATAAGCCGATGACGTCATCTGATAAGATAAGCCGATGACGTCATCTGATAAGATATCGTGACGTCATCCGATAAGATCAGATAAGATAACGTGACGTCATCATGACATCATCACATTGGAATGCGCTCCGCAGCTCCGCCTGCGGCCCTTGAACACCCTTTCCACAACTACTGGTGCCCTTTTCAAAATGCATTTAAAATGTTAACTTTCTGTACTTCCTATGCCTATTTTACCCCCAAAATGGAACTTACAGCGCCACTTTGGACCGTGGTGGCAAAAATCCGAATATTTTTTTTTTCTTTTAAAAATCAAAATCCCATGGTCTAAATAGTATTTATTGAAAATTTGGTTGAGTTTGGCCCAACAGTTACTTTACTTATGGCCATCCTGTATTTCCATATTTTGAATTACTTTGTAAAGTGGTTCTAATTTATATATTTTAATATATTTATATATTTTGAAAATGCCTAAGGACAAACCACCCATACAAAGAAATATGTTATCACGCAAAATATTATAGGCTCCATCGGACTGGAGACACTGCCAATCTTTTTTCTTTTTTTCAGAATCTACCAAATCGATATTGATAGGGTTCCCAGAATAAATATGATTTATTTGTCTATGGAGGAAAAAGTAATAATCTTATTAGGGTGGAGTCTTCAAATAGTATCAGGCCATATTGCTCCAAAGTGTTAATTGAGGCTAGAATTTCTATAGAGGTGAAACTCTATTTTGAAATGCATTATTTTATAACCAGATATCCAAACTTCGTCTTAAAAATAATATGTTTATATATTCGTTCGATTGTGGTTACGGTTTTAACAGCAACTTATTAAAATTGTAACATACTCGTATATGAAGACGTACAGTATTGAATTTTTTTCTGTATATACAGGAAAGCAAAAACGACATCTATAGATGCCGTTTTACTGCTGACTGGGAAAATATGCAGGAAACAAAAATTTATGATGATGGAAGTTAACATCTTAGAGACCTAAGACCAGGGATTGCCAATTATCACGGCGTACATGGAGCAAATTCGTCAGTAGGATCAGAAAATTTACTTAGGAAAGGCGCATTTTCCAAAGCGAACAAAGTAAGAAAAACATTTTAAACATCCAGGTCATAACATAAGCTCATGTTGAATAAATTATTGTCTCTTTATATTGTAAAGCAGCATGAATTCCCGGTGTTGACCGGGATTGGATGCAAATCTCTGAATAAAATTAATTAAATTGGAACATATACAGAAGATTCTCAAAAGCAAAATAACGTTTTACCAATTCGCCCGCTTAAAACTAAAAATAAACGAGAAAGATCAATCATGCTTAAATCATTGATTATGAAACACTTTCCAACTGCAATCCAATTTTATTTAAATATCTCTAAAATGCGATACATTCAGCGGTAATATGTTTCAAATTATCACAGTACTACATTAATTTATTATATTTGAAAGCTTAAAACTTCATCGAAAAAAATGAATTTTATTCAGATGACGTCTTTGAAATATAAGTCGCCTGGTTTAAACATCTCTAAAATACGATACATTCAGAGGTAATATTGTTAAAATTATCACAGTAATACAATAATTTATTACATTTGAAAAATGTAATACATTATTATATTACTGTGATAATTAATTACATTATTGTATTAAATTATTGTATTACTGTGATAATTATTGTATTAATGTAGTATTGTGGTAATATTTTTAAAATTACCACAATACTACATTAATTTATTATATTTGAAAGCTTAAAACTTCATCGAAAAAAATGAACTTTATTCAAATGACGTCACTGAAATATACATCGCCTGGTTCTCTATATAAAAGCTGTAAATATTTCATTCATACACTTTTATTCCATTCCTTTCATTCATCACAATACTATAATAATTTATTTCATTTAAAAACTTAAAACCATGGAGGTAAAAGTAATTTAACTCGGTGCTTAAGACATCATCAAAAAAGTCTGCTATAAAATCGTCTGTTCTCCATTAAAAATCAATGAAAGTTTCATTCATTTCAGCTATATTTCATGCTCAAAGAGCTAAATAATTTTGTATTAAAGAAATTCAGCAATTCTTATAAAACTCAACCTACATCTTTGTGTTTACATTCTCCATATGTGAAAATTAGGCTTCATTGTAAAAATAATCAAAGTTTGATGATCATTTAAACTCAATATTGTAATTGCGTTGTTTTAGAATGCAAATGCACAGAAATTAAGCAAAAATAAAGCGGTTTTAGGACGCATACACACTAAATATAAATTAAAAAGAACTTTAAATATCACGATTTTTACACAGGGTGCCATATTTTATTTTGAAGTCGGTCACGTGATCTCTTCATATAATATGGATGTAATTATTATTTTAAATTTTATTTAAAACACTAACGAATATATTTTGCTGAAATTGTTTTCATGTTTTATATGGGATAATTTGAATATTTTCTAAAACTGTCGAAGCAATTTGTGAATTTTAAATTCGCTTAAAAAATGTTTGAAAAATTAGGTCCCATATTATTTAAATGTATTTAATTTTTTCAATCCGGGTTCAGTCCAAAACTAATTGGATGATATTATTCATTTATATTCCCGTAGGTCCCACAGACCGTCTGAACAACATGCTAAAATTTCGTTTTGATAAAGTTATTTTTACGACAGTTATCGTGCTAACGGACAGACAGACAGATAGACAGATGAACAAAGTCATAAACACTTTTCAACTATGTTGTAAAGTGTTAAAAACTAGCTGTGCGTGCGAAGTACGTCCTAAATAAGTGTCAGTAGAGGAGAGTGGCCTGTTCCGCTGCAGTGGCGGTATAATGCTATATGCGGTATGGCCGCCATCTTGGATTTCGTAACCTTAGACGAGGCGATACTTTATCTACACCATCGTAAAGTTTGTATCTACACCATCCTAAGTTTCGTTACCTTACACCTTTCTGGTAGGTCGGACGGGGTCTCAACACCACCACCAACAACAACCATCCTAAGTTTCGACCTTTAATTCTAGTACCCCTTTCTGCTGTTAGGTGGCGCTGGTGGTTCTGCTTAACTTCTGCAGTAGAAGCTCAGGTGTTGCCATCCCAAAAATTTTTCTTTGAATCTTAGAAAAAATTTAAAGTTCCAACCTTTAATTCTAATACCCCTTTCAGCCCCCAGGTGGCGCTGGTGGCTCCATACCGCCACTGCAGCAGAATCCCAGGTGTTGTCACCTCCCAAAAAGTTTTTATACACCCCCTATATCTTACTCAAAAAACTCATGAACCCAAAAAAAATATCCACACAATACTCTCGTACAAAATCACGCTTTTCCAATCGTTGCCACCCTCGAACGAAGTTTCTAAATCCTGAAAGTGCAAAACATTTTTCCAATATGACCTTTTACCTCTCGTCTAAGATCACGAAATCCAAGATGGCGGCCATTCCGCATACCGCGCATACCGCCACTGCCGCAGAACCGACCACCCTCCTCTCCTAGTAGAGGAGGATGGAGAGTTCTGTGGCAGTGGCTGAGCAATGAGGAGCAAGTAGCAAAATGGCAGCCATCTTGAATTTCGTAATCTTAGACGAGGGATAAATGGTCAAAATGGAAAAATTTTTTGCGTTTTCAGGGTTCAGAAAATTTTTTCGATGGTGGCAACGATTGGAATGTCGTGGTCTTGTACGAGGGTATTGTAAGGAAACTTAAAATTTTTTTGGCTTAATGAGTTTTTTAATGAGGTAAAGGGGAAGGTATAGAAACTTTTTGAGCGGTGGCAACGACTAGGGTTTTGCGGCAGTGTCTAAGTAGAACCACCAATGTGTGTAATTTCTGTGCATTTGCATTCTAAAACAACGCAATTACAATATTGAGTTTAAATGATCATCAAACTTTGATTATTTCTACAACGAAGCCTTTTCACATATGGAGAATGCAAGCACATAAAGATGTAGGTTGAGTTGCATAAGAATTGCTGAATTTCTTTAATACAAAATTATTTAGCCTAGCGGTGGAAAGGGGAAGTACTCAAGAGGATACTTGGGAATTTTTTTTCAAGATTCATAGAAACCTTTTGGGGGTGGCAACGGCTGGGATTCTGCGGCAGTGGCGGAACAGAACCACCAGCGCCACCTAGCGACCGAAAAGGGTACTAGAATTAAAGGTCGGAACTTAGGATTTTTGAGAAAATTAATAAAAAAATTGAGTTTTTAAAATTTTTAAAAACTTTTTTAATTTTATGTCAAAATGTTACATAAGGAGTACTTTCTGGAAATGATAAAATAATATTTATTTTTCTTTCCAGAAACTATTTTTAAATGGCATTGCTCCGCCGCATACCCGCAATCATTAGATCCTTATGCAATGCAACATCTTAGCAAACATCTTATAATACAGCGCACTCTCCCTTGCAAGAGCGAAAACATTGAATTTAACAGTCCTCCGAATGACACACAACCCTTCAAGGTCATCCTTTTACTCATTCCCTACCCCCGAGAAACCGTTAATTACCATCATTGCTTCCTTCAATATACAATTCTTACACACTAAACATATCTCCGGCCGTCCAAATAGCTGCTCTTAGTCCCCTGGACGAGTCGGACGGTCTGGGTCTTCTACACTAAACATATCTTTCCCGGCCGTCCAAATAGCTGCTCTTAGTCCCCTGGACGAGTCGGACGGTCTGGGTCTTCTACACTAAACATATCCCATAGATGAGTCGGACGGCCAGGGATTTCCACACTAAACATATCCCCGGCCGCCCTTATTGCTGCTCTATATCCTCGGATCAGCCGGACTGTCTGGGCTTTCGACACTAAACATATCCCCTTAATACCTAGAATCCACAATAAAATTTGAATTTCCATCTCAAAGTCCAAAAGACCTGCAATCCTACACGAAAGTCTACTTTACAGGGATTCTTAAAATGGGCATAAAAATCATAAAATTCACGCAGGAACTAGTTAATACTCTCCAATTACTCAGAATTATCCTCTAGATATGCTATATAACCATTTAGAGCCATAAAAGAGCGGGGAGAGCAGTAGAGGAGAGTAGCCGGTTCACCGGTATGCGGCTGGAGCAATGCCATCTAAAAATAGTTTCTGGAAAGAAAAAATAAATTTTTTTTTATCATTTCCAGAAAGTACTCCCTATGTAATATTTTGGCATAAAATTTAAAAAAAGTTTTTGAAAATTTTATAAAAACTAAATTTTTTTATTAATTTTCTCAAAAATCTTAAGTTCCAACCTTTAATTCTAGTACCCCTTCCCGACATTAGGTGGCGCTGGTGGTGCTGCTTAGCCTTTGCAGCAGAATCCCAGGTGTTGCCACCCTCCAAAAGTTTCTTTGAATCTTAGAAAAATTCGAAGTTCCAACCTTTAATTCTAATACCCCTTTCAGCCGCTAAGTGGCGCTGGTGGCTTCATACCACTACTACAGCAGAACCCCAGGTGTTGTCACCCCCCAAAAAGTTTCTATACACCCCCTTTACCTCACTCAAAAAACTCAATGAAGTCAAAAAAATCCTCACAACACCCTCGTACAAGATCATAATATCGTTGCCACCACAAAAAAGTTTCTAAAAAATGAAAACGCAAAAAAATATTACATTTTGATCTTTCACCCCTCGTCGAAGTTTACGAAATCCAAAATGGCGGCCATACCGCATACCGCCAGTGGCGCAGAACCGGCCATCGTAAAACGCTTTACGATGGTGTAGATAAAAAAGAAAAGGCTTCTGTTGTATTAGCTGGGAACGCTGTGATAATATTTTCGATCATCAAACAAATGATTTGTGCTCATAATTGAGCGTTAACATTAAATAACTCAAAAAATAATTTTAAGATCTTGCCGAGGCGCATCGTCAAGTACTCCTGTATCAAATTTTGTTGCTCTTCGATTTTTTACACGCAAGCACAGATAGACAGACAGACAGTTTCTTTTATTATTATAGATTCTACACCCGATGTTCTAACTTCGATTTTGTAGTACCTTGTAGTCTACTTAATCATATCTCTAATGCTCATTTCTTCTTTCGATTTTATTGAAACTCTCCCATCCACTTTTCAGTATGTTTATACGCTGTGTGACATTTACCACTTTAATATTTATTATGCAAACAAATGTTGCATATGCTTGGAAGAGTTGAGTACAATAAGTCAAAGAGGCAGAATGTACTTTAAAATATGTGCAAAATAAAGTTCGACCAGAGGAGTAGCTACACTATAGTGAATGGCATCCAGGGTTAAGGGGTTAAATTGGCGGCCCCGTCCATACACATGCATGTAGAAAATAAAACCACGATAAAAAAAAGTTGTGCATTTTATGAAATTATTATTTTTTTTACCATTTTAGTTGCAACAATATATCTTCTCTCGGGCAAGTTGAAAGAAAAATGAAGCCCATAACGAAGCAAAACACAAGGGAAATTTCTTTGTAGTGTTCTATAGTAAAAAACAGGGGCCCTATTAACAACCATGTTTGCCCGTCTCTAATCACTAGGGACGTCGACAGAGGGGGAGGGGTAGGGGTCGAAAGGATACATAGCATAGGAACCCGGGCAGCATAAACAGATAATGTAAAAAGTTCAATATGGTGTAAAATAGGTTAAAAAATGTTATCTCCTGATGGTGACTATAAATTTTACATTGGTAGTACAAAACGTACTGTTGGCATCCGTTTAGCGGAACACGCTCGCGATGTCAAATGTGGTAAACTTTCTACGGCTCTTGCTCAATATGTGGTTAATGATAAATTCCTGTACATTTTTGAAAAAAAAACTTTCCTTTTAGTTCGTTGTAATAATCCACGTAATATTCTCCTTTATGAATCCCTCTTTATTTATATTTACCATGAGTCGATTTGTAATTTTGATCCCGTTCAAATTTTAAGTTCCACTTGGCGACTCATTCTTGACTCTGTGCAATTCAAATCTCTTAATAGTTATTTATGACGTCATTCTCATGAAAATTACTCTTGTATTGATAGTACTTTTCTTGTAATATTTTTACAATTTGAAAGCGTTTAAAGTAATTTTTGTATTTTCCGTGTATATTTCTTGGATTATTTTGTATTAATAGTAAGTTCATTTACCATTTAATTATTTTTATGCAAATTTGCTGTATAACTGGTCTCTATATTTGAACATTTCACGTTTTACCATTCATGTAGCCACTCATGAAGGACGTATTAACGCCCGAAAGCGCTCTGTGGTTTAAAAAATATTTTGTACGTCTTTTAAGATGTTTTAATAAATGACCTTTCGTTTTAAAGACGTTTTGTCCTTAATTTTATTAAGTAAACATTTATATTTTAAAATAAGAGCACATAGAAAGCGAAACATTTATAACGAGAATAGAATAAGCACGACTTAAAAAGTGCTTTCTCGTTTTCTCATTGACATTTCTTGGTCTTCATGGAATTGAGGAAAATATTGAAAATTTTCTTTCTATTAGCTTTTTTTTTTTTTTTTTTTCAGAGATATTTCTTCGATAAGGGTGGATCTTTCAAATATTCTGCTCCTTCAAAGTATCGTTATCGTTTAAGATGGACAGGTGAGTACCTTCCGGTGAGGTCCGCATACAATTTGAATATCGTTTAAGAATTAAAGAAATTTTATTGAGCGTGAATATTTTTAATTACAGAGATCGAAAAGTTGCAAAACCATCGTTTTTCATTTGCTGTTGAAAATAAAAGTTATGTTAAGTAAGTAAAATCTAAAACGCAAGCGTATGAATTTCATATGAATACTTTTATTTTTCCTATATACATTGTATAATGTATAAGGAAAGAATGGTCATGGAGTCGAAAATTCGAATTCGAGTTTTTGACGGAAGAGCACTTTTGAAGCATCCCTGAACTCGAATCGAACGTTTTTGAGGTGAAAGTATGTGTGTGTGAGTGAGTCTGTGGAGACGATACCTCACGAACAAATGATGCGTTTCGAACGAAATTCGGTACAAAAATTACAATCAGTAAATATTGGCAGCTTATTAATTTAAAACGCAATCGAATGTTTGGAAGACAGCCAAAATTTTAAATGAAATTTTGAATAAATCATTAAAATATCGCAACCTTCAATAAAGTTACGAAAATAATCATTTCTTATTTAATTTTCCATCAGAAAACAATTGACACAAACTTTAAAACGTTTGCTTGAACTGTTCTCAAAATATTGTATATTTTTCAAATAAATTTATCAAAAAATTACATAAAATATTATAAATATCATATTATAAATATCTATTATAAGAATAACATATTTCTCCATAAGTAACGTTTGGCGAAATTTTGGCTATGAATATAGCGAAATATCGTCAACTTGGCGACTTTTTAAATGCTGCCAAATTGATAAAAACGCCGTCAAATTGATAAAATTGACGACTAATTGATAAAAATTCAATATTTTGGATATAATATAAGAATCTACTATAAAAACCCATTTTTACGTACGTAATCCGCTTGTTGAAAAATTTGGCGGAATGACGCCAACTTGGCGATTTTTTTAAATGTTGCCAAATTGATAAAAATGGCTCTGAATGGGAGGTAATGGTATACAAATTTTGAATTCCGTTATATGACGGTCATATCTTAAAACGGCTCGTCTCTCTATTTGTAACGTTTGGCGATATATTTGGCGAACTTAGCGAAATATCGCCAAGCGCTATTCGATTGACTAAAATATCGTCAAAATTGCAAAAAATGACGCTTAGTTAACGAAAATGATACCAAATTGATGAATTAATTATTTAGGTATATGGATTTTATTGTTTATTGAAGATACTGTCAATGTTGAGTTGCGTGAAATATAAGTTAATTGGGTACTTTAAAACAATCTTACATATTGTCATCCGGAAAAGCGCCAAATTCAACGTTAAAAACAGTGTACCGTACCGTGGATCTTATACATCATATTTTCACTGTAAAAGAAGGAAATTCATTGCATTACATACGGAAAGTCATGCACTGTCCACATCAGATTTTTTAAAATTAGATCACACTAGATGGCAGAATATACACTATGTGACAGCGAAAATGAGACACCAAGGAGTGGGCAGAAAAATATGCAAATTTCAGGGTAGATGCAGCTCAGAGTTATGCAAATGATGCGAAATGCGCAGCTGTCCCGTTCACGTTGAGTGAGGTACAAAGGAAGGAACCTGCAGAATCAGCAATAGTCGCGCCGCTCTGTCTGCCAGGGAAATCATTTTGCAATTTTTTTACTCAAAGGAAACGTGTAGTAGCAGAGAATGCCAGACCGCCGCCAACACAGTAATTCCAGCAGATAGACGATTTCACGAGGGGTATGGTGATCGGTCTCAGAAGGGCAGGTTGGTCCATACGTCAAATCTCAGCGGACAGAAATCTATATGCGTCCACGGTGCACAGGCTGTGGCGAAGATGATTGGAACAAAGGAATGTGGCACTTTTAAAGGGTGCCGGTGCGGCCAAAGCGACATCAACACGCGTGGACAGACGCACCCGCTGGCAAGCATTGGCTTCCCCGCAGGCCACTTCCGTCGCCCTTTTGCAGCATATGCAGGGCACCCTTGATGCTCCCATATCAACCAGGATCATTATCCGCCGATTGGTCGCCGGCGACCTGCATTCGTGGCGCTCGTTAAGAAGGCTGCCATTGACTCAACAGCACAGATGCCTCCGTTTACAATGATGTCGGGATAGAGTCACATAAACGGCGGAGGGGCGCGGTAGCCCATTGGTTAGCGCGCTGGAGTTGCACTCGGTAGGGCCGGGTTCGATTCTAGCCACTGCCAAAACTGCCGCCGTGTTCATGCGGAGTACGATCACATTAATGTGGGTCCGAATCCTTCCGAATCATGTGGGTCCGAAAGTCCTTCCGAGAGGTTGGTAGTTAGTGGTACGGTCCCTGTGGTGGGGGAGGCATCCACAGGGACCGTACCCTCCTAAACGGCGGAATGGCGCAGGGTCGTATTCTCAGATGAGTCATGCTTTTGTTTTAGAAATGGCAGTCGCCGTGTACGAGTCTGGCGTTGAAGTGTTGACGGGTCCAATCCGGTCGCATCTGTGAAACGCCACATCGCGTGACAACATGGTTTGGGGCGCCATCGCCTACGACAGCAGGAAACCTCTGGCCCGTATTGAGGGCACTATGACAGCCCAATGATACGTGGATGACGTGCGGCCGGTGACACTACCCTTCCTTCAAAGAGTGATCAATGACATTTACCAGCAGGATAACGCCTGACTACATACGGCACGCATCAGCCAATATACCCTGCAAGGTACCCAGGTACTTCCCTGGCCACTAGTCTGCCCTAATCTCTCACCAATCGAACACGTCTGGGGCATGATTGGATGTCGCTTGCGTGCGCTGTCATCGCCGCGTTTAGAAGATGAACTCTGGCAAAAGGTTAATATGGAATGGGCATCCCTTAGGACACCAACCGCACGCTCATCGACTCTGTACCTAGACGTGTTGTTGCCTGTATTGCCGCTCGCGGTGGTCCTACAACTTGGTGATCAGACGGTGTTATCGCCCAGCGTATAGGTGTATTATGTTGCAATAAACATCACTTATTGTTCATTGCTGTCTCTCTGTTTGCCGATTTTCATCACTTTCTGCCCACTCCTTCTTGGTGTCTCATTTTCACTGTCATGTAGTGTATAATGATATAGGCTCTCAATAAGAATGTAGAAAGAGTCACTAGACCTAGAAAATACCCACGATAAACTGCAGTGTGGCTCGACTTTCAACTCAACTTTCTCATATCATAATCTATTTTAAGTAGCATGTGGTCTTTTTTTTTCTTTCTTTTAACAAGTAAAATTTTGGAAAATCGGCGTCGTTGGTCCAAATAATTACAATTATAGCGAGTTACCCTTCACTTTAAAGGGCTTGAAAGGCTCTTTCGATTGATACCATACATGACCTCGGGGGGTAACTCCCCTCCCTCGGGGGGGGGGGGGGGAGAGTGCAATGTTCTTACTAATACAGAAATTGTATTGCGGTTATTTTTCACAACAATTATTAAGTCTCGTGATCATTGAGCCATAAATACACCCTTTTATACACGATTATGTAAAATTTTGTCCTATGCTGCCATGTTAAAAAAATATAAAGTTTCGAAATTTTCGTTCGAACTTAAAATAATTATATCTACTTTGTTCTAGTAGTTTGTAGTTCTAGATTTTTGATAATAAAGTCGGATATACAGTTTCGTGAAAATCCAATATTTGTGGCAGCTATATTGTGTACACAAATCAACCAAATGTACATCATTCTTAAAATAGTCAAGATGTATTCAGGAGGTCCCAAAACACGTTGTCATCAAAATCTCGAATTAAAAAGTTTTCGTGAAAACAACTTTCTCTATACTATATTACATGCAATGATTAAGTAAAAATAAATAAAGAACAATTTTCAAAATTATTAACTTATGATAAGGACGGATTTACTTAATCGTTCCATGTAATATAGTATAGAGAAAGTTGTTTTCACGAAAACTTTTTAATTCGAGATTTTGATGACAATATGTGTTTTGGGACCTCCTGAATACCCGTACAACATCAAAATTGAAAATTTATTTTCTGTAGTTCAGGCATATGTATAAAATTTATCAAGGGTCTCTATCTGAAAGAAAAAATGAATTGAGTTATGGGCCTTGACAAAAGAGGCAACACCCCCCAAAAAATATTAAAAAATGAAAATTTGAATTTTTTTAGTTATGGGTTGGTTCTCAATAAAAATTTAGCAAGGCTTTCTACTCCCTAGACCCAGAAAAGGCCCACAACATCAAAAGGGAAAGCTGAGATTTGGGTCTACATTAAGATTGCCAAGGGCCTCTAATAACTGAAAAAATAAAAATAAAAAATTCTGAGTTTATAGGCTCCTGATAAGAATTTACCTAGGATTTCCAGATCTAGAAAGGAAAACAAATTTACCCGTGGTTAAGACTTTACCAAATGCTACTCATATCTATATAATAAAAGGCAATGTCTGTGTGTGTGTCTGTGTGTCTGTCTTATACACTATACGTTTCGCGACCGCGCGTCGGAGAGCTACGAAATTTGGCAATCGGAGACCTGGGGGGGAGGGAAGGGGACACGTGAAAACCGATTTTTAAAATTTGAATTATTTTTTTTGTTATTTAATGTTTTATGCGATTTCGACCGTTTTTTGACATTTTTGCCCTTTTTTCTCCACGATGCAGACGTTGTAGAAAAAAACAAATCACACCATCGGAAAGAGCAGAGAATTTCGAGTAAAAATATATCAATTTCAACTCTCAATTTCGATTTCTAATATTTTTTAAAGATTTTAAAACAAAAGTCACTTTTGGCTCAAAAAAACGATTTTTGGTTTTTAAATTCTCGCATAGTGAAAAGTACTCATAATTTCGACTAATAATTTACATTTTTAGAAAGCTGAAATATCTGGCATTCTTACAAGTCTAATTTGGTCCAGAAATAATGAAAATTGCCTTCAGGATCGCAATTTTAAAGACGCCATGATTTTAAATTTGTCGGCTACCGGCTCAGTTCTTCAACGGCATTTTCCCCCCATCCGCAGTAGTTTCTTCCCCGTCTCCATGGAGACCGCGCTTTCGGTTTTAAATGAATTACGAGCATAAGTGTTGTATACATCGGGCGAAATTATTATATTTATATGATATTTTAAATGGATATTTTAAATAATTTAAATGATTGAATTATGGTGGTTTGAATTGTGGTGATGTATTTGAAATTATTATATTTATGGATTGGTGGAACGATATGGATGATTTTTTGATTTTAAATGGATATTTTAATTTATGGATATTTTAATTTATAGATATTTTAAATGGATATTTTAATTTTATGGCTATTTTAAATGATAGAACGATGGAACGAGGATGGTGGAATTAAGAGCCTAGCATATGGTCATTATAAATTTAAATTAGCGCGCGGGAAGTTAGCGCACGAGAATTGCACTCGGTAGGCCTGGGTTCGATTCCCGCCACTGATGCGGAGTACGATCACCTTAAACATATGGGTCGATAATTCCTTCCGAGAGGTTGGTGGCAGGGAAAGGAGGGTACGGTCTCTGTGGATGCCTCCCCCACTGGGTCCTGGTCCAAATTGGGTGAATAAAAAGAAAGTTATGGAGATTGTCGCGGAGGGCGCGGTAGCCCAGTGGTTAGCGTGCGGGAATTTCACTCGGTAGGCCCGGGTTCGATTCCCTCCACTGACAAAACTGCTGCCGTGTTCACGCGGAGTACGATCACGTTAAACATGTGGGTCCGTAAGTCCTTCCGAGAGGTTGGTGGTAGAGGAAGGAGGGTACGGACCCTGTGGATGACTTTCCCCCTGGGTTCCGGTCTAAATTGGGTGAATAAAAAGAAGGTTATGGAGATTGTCGCGGAGGGCGCGGCAGCCCAGTGGTTGGCGCGCGGGAATTGCACTCGGTAGGCTCGGGTTCGATTGCCGCTACTGCCAAAACTGCTGCCATTTTCACGCGGAGTACGATCACGTTAAACATGTGGATCCGTAAGTCCTTCCGAGAGGTTGTTGGTAGAGGAAGGAGGGTACGGACCCTGTGGATGCCTCCCCTACTGGGTTCCGGTCTAAATTGGGTGAATAAAAAGAAGGTTATGGAGATTGTCGCGGAGGGCGCGGTAGCCCAGTGGTTAGCGCGCGGGATTTGCACTAGGTAGGTCCGGGTTCGATTCCCGCCATTGCCAAAACTGCCGCCGTGTTCAGGCGGAGTACGATCACGTTAAACATGCGGGACCGTAAGTCCTTCCGAGAGGTTGGTGGTAGGGGAAGGAGGGTAGGGTCCCTGTGGATGCCTCCCCCACTGAGTTCCTGTCTAAATTGGGTGGCACTTCCTGGCCCTCCAAACAGTTACCTTACACTTTACTGGTAGGTCGCGCCAGCGAGTGTGCCACGGTTAGAATTTGCCACGGTCAGAATTTTCAAGGGTAGCGAACAGGCTGGTCGCCAAAGGCGGCTAGTTGGAAATAAAAATTAACTTTGTTATTGACACACAATAAGAATTTATGTTAACGGTCTTCATACCTAGAAAGGGTGTAGTTTCTAACATGATATCCAATAGGAAAATTAAGTTTTTTAAGTTATGGGTCTATAATAAGGATCCCTCTTCCTCCTTACAGAAAGGGTCCCTAACAGCAGAAATGAAATTTATTTAAATACAGAAATTTGATATAATACATATATGGAATATGTAAATACATAAATTGAAAAAAAGTCGATAGGCAATTCATGATCCATATAGTTGGCCCGTAGATAATCAGTGGTATCTGGTCTGCTTTCATGGACTAGCAGACTGATTTAGGTTTCTCCTGAGGGGGAAGGGAGCTAGTGGTGTAGATGTAAAATAAATAGCACCAAGGCACTTTACAAACTGTAACACAATAACATAAAATACTAGTAGTAAATACTTTAAGCTACACAATATGGTGTCATTGTTATTAACATGATGCTTATTATTATTATATATAACTAGTCGCATAGTTAACGTATAACACTGATTAATAGATGCCTCAATATCCAGGAAGATGAAACACAAGAAAATCAAGAATCAATCGTACATAAAAGAAAAATAACACACTATGTCAGGCCCTTCCCGGCCGTCCAAATAGTTGCTCTTAGTCCTCTGGACGAGTCGGACGGTCTGGGTCTTCTACACTATGTCAGGCCGGGGCGCGGTAGCCCATTGGTTAGCGCGCTGGAGGTCCGGGTTCGATTCCAGCCGCTGCCAAAACTGCCGCTGTGTTCATGCGGAGTACGATCACGTTAAACATGTGGGTCCGAAAGTCCTTCCGAGAGGTTGGTGGTAGGGGAAGGAGGGTACGGTCCCTGTGGATGCCTCCCCCACTGGGTTCCGGTCTAAATTGGGTGGCACTTCCCGACCGTCCAAACTGTTACCTTACACCTTTCTGGTAGGTCGGACGGTCTGGGTGTCAACAACAACACTATGTCAGGCCGTCCGTCCAAACAGTTACCTTACACTTTTCTGGTAGGTCGGACGGTCTGGGTCTCACCACACTATGTCAGAAGCGCTTCTAAATTTCCCTCTCCTTCTCGTGTTTAAAGACACTTGACAAATAGACATAACAAAATCATGTTAAATGAAGCAAAATTAAGTATTTATAGTCATTTTGTTATGCAGGGCACGCCCTGGCTACATAATTATCAGAGCAGCACCCTAGCTTGACTACATCATTGGAGGGAGCTACAATATATTCAGTGCTTTGGCTAGAAAGTTTCCCTACATGGAAAG
Organism: Amaurobius ferox; assembly: GCA_951213105.1. Lineage (NCBI taxonomy): Eukaryota > Metazoa > Arthropoda > Arachnida > Araneae > Amaurobiidae > Amaurobius > Amaurobius ferox. The sequence continues at coordinate 104,220,748 of OX578135.1, forward strand.
GTGAACCAGCACAGATCTTGAATCTTGCAATCTGTCAATCTTCTTGTGCTTAGTGTTCTGGTAAATTTGATTCCATAGTAAAATTAAAAATATGAAGAAAATTCATGAACTGTTTAATTTTGGGGCTAGACTGGACTGATTGAATGCTATAAAATACCTCATGTTAAGAAATATTTTATATATAACTTTGTTAGAAAGCAAAGGAAACCATTTTTAATGATTTAGTATGAGTTATTTTTGAAATAATTACATTTTCAATATTTGTGTTTCTAAAATGTGCAAATAGTGCCAATGAATTTTTTTTTTATCTTAAAAAAATAACTTAATACCATCCGATTAAGGTAATATTTTTAATCAGAAGAGAAAAATTAGAAAAAATATTTCCAATTAAAAATAAAATTTATTTAAAAATAAAAATATTTCTTTTAGTGAAACTAAAACAGAGATAAAGTTCTTCTAGTGTATTAAAATGAATCCCCAATATAAATAAATTTATAAAAACAAATAGCATTTACTATATGTTAACTATAAGAAAGTGCATGGTACTTATTTGAAGAATATCATGGAAGTAATTGTTATCTTATATTCAACATGTCAGTGACCTGGATGCAATGGTATGTCATATGAAACCAAAAAAAATGTGTGAAAGCATATGACTTTCCCTATATAATGCCAGGAATTTGCTTCTTTCACAGTGAAAGAATAATGTACAAGATCTACACGTTCATAATGTCGAATGGCAGATCTGGCACTTTACCAGATGACAACTAGTAAAATTATCATGAAACACCAATTAACTTATATTTTCCGCAACTCTAAATTGACAATTTTATCAATATTGATAGCATCTGCAATAATTAATATAGTCTATATATTAAAATATTTTAATAACTCATCAATTTGTTGTCATTTTCATTAACAATACTTTCACCAATATGGGGGTGATGGTTGTTGAGACACAGACCGTCTGACCTACCAGAAAGGGGTAAGGTAACTGTTTGGACAGTCGGGAAGAGCCACCCAATTTAGACTGTAACCCTGTGGGGGATGCATCCACAGGGACCGTACCCTACTTCCCCTACCATCAACCTCTCTGAAGGACTTATGGACTCTTATGTTTAACATGATCGTACTCTGCATGAACACTGCGGCAGTTTTGACAGCTGAGGAAATTGAACCCAGGCCTACCGAGTGCAATTCCCATGCGTTAACCACTGGGCTACAGCACCCTACCAATCTGGGGGTTGTTGTTGAGACCCAGACCGTCCGACCTACCAACCAGAAAGGTGCAAGACCAATCTAGGGGGGTTGTTGTTGTTGAAACCCAGACCGTCCGACCTACCAGAAAGGTGTAAGGTAACTGTTTGGACGGTCGGGAAGTGCCACCCAATTTAGACCGGAACCCAGTGGGGGAGGCATCCACAGGGACCGTACCCTCCTTCCCCTACCGCGATAAGCCCAAAGGTATACCAATTCAGAAAGTTTCTCTCACATCACACGCCAAACGTCGTTTTATCGCCAGTTCTGGTACACTATTTTTGCAACTCCTGCAAGCGGAGAGAAGCGGAATTCCTCAAGCGGAGAGAAAGACGATTGTTTTTAATCCGCGATATTGTTCACGGAGACAGATTAGATACATTTGTATCCCATTATTTAAATCATGTTTTATGCACATTTTGGTTTTAAAGTAATACTATGAAAATACATGTATTTAAGAACTTTTTGTACTGCACGCAGATTGTTTGCAATGAGTGTAAGAAATGTTCCACCCACATATATAATTTATTATTTGAATAAAACGTTTATATGCGAGATTTTGGAGTAAATATATTCATAGGATCCGTATGTTGTTCAATACTTATATTGTATAACAATCAGTGACGAAAATTGAAGATTATTTAAAAGGAGGGAATATTTGTCATTTTAAAAATGCAAAATTTGTGACATTTTAAGGAAATTTGCTTGACATTTTCGGTTTGTGGGAGCAATAAATATTACTTTTCTGACATACCTAATATAATGCATCGTATTTCAAGGTAGACTTTTCAAAGTTTTTCGGAACCCTTGGGATTCCGCGACGTGATAGTTTCATGCAAATTGTCTTAAATTTAAAAACGTGTAAAATTTTGATGCACAATTTGGACAACAGGTGATATTTCTTATTTTGGGGTTCCACCATCAAATTAAATTTCAAAAGGGTTTCGTGACAAAATGAATTTGAAAAATACTGATATAATGTATAGGGAAAGTATTATGACGAGGTTGAAAACTCTAATTCTGCTTTGTGTTTTCGACGGTAGAGCTTGTTTCAAACATCCCTGAAATCGAATCGAATGTTTTTAAAGTGATATCTGTGTGTGCATGTATATTAATGTATGTAGTATGTGCATGTATATTAGTGTGTGTATGTGTATTAGTGTGTGTGCATGTATATTAGTGTGTGTGTCCTTGAGTCAGTACATGCGATATCTAACGAACGGATGGAACGTTTCAAACAAAAAAAAATTCGATTATTACAATCAGTGAATACTGGAAGACTATTGATTTTATAAGCAATCGAATATTTGGAAACCAGCTCCAAACTTTCGAATGAAATTTTGAAAAACATCATAAAAAATCAGAACCTTTAATATTGTTACATAAAATATCATTTTTTATTTAATTTTTTATTAGAAAATGAATGACATAAACTTTGGGATAATAGCATGAACCATTCTTGATATATTGTACGTTTTTCAAATAAATTTTAGAAAATACATGAAATTAAAACAGTACTAACTACCGTAATATGTTTCCATTCCATGTACAATATTATGTGACAACGGTGTTAGCATCATTCTGGTAGGTTTTATTCACGAGACACTGTTTCACAATAATTTTGTATTTTGACATCAAACAATTCGTCAAATGTAATTTATTAGTTTGTCTGTCTGTCTGTAATGCTTGTCGATAAATTAACAAAATATCGTCAACTTGACATTTTATTTAAAATGTTTCCAAATTGGCAAAAATGACATTAAATTAATAAAAATGATATCAAATTGATGAATATTCTTGAAAAATGAAGTTTAATTTATTTGATAATTCCTGTCCCTTTGGGGAAATTAATATTCTTGATTTAAGATATGTTGAGTTTCGCGGTTATAATCGTTTCAAATACAATATTTGCACAAAATAAAAGTTAATTCGGTTAAGCTGTGAAGGACTCAAAGTCATTGATTGATAAAGTCTTTTTGACACTCCCACCCATTTTATTCACCCTCGAGTGAGAAACAAAAATATTAAGCCCCGTTAGGTTCTGGCCCGTTGTCGATACTATAAGCATAAGCGCCCATAGCACTTTTCTAGGCGTTAAACTCAATGATATGTACAATATCGACTACCTTGATCCCCCACATTTGGGATCTTGAATGTCCAGGAGAGCGGAAGTGCCTCCTTTCCCTCCCCTATGGGCGCTCATTGAAAAAACTCCCTACTTATACTAGTAACCTCAGGACAGAACGAACCTAACGGAGTTGAGTTTCGATTTCCCCAGGGGTGGAAAAATGGAGTCTTTCCAGATCCCACAAAAGTTTCCGTGAAGTCTAAATTTTTACAACACTTATAGCCACCCCGACCACTCAAATAGCTGCTGTAAGCCCTCTGGGTCAGTCGAGTGGTTTGGGTCTGCAACACTTATAGCCACAGAATACTATATTAGTCTGTGCTTATGGCCATCTCTCTCGGCCACTCAAACAGCTGCTGTAAGCCCTATAGGGCTAGTCAAATGGTCTGGGTCTTCAACACTTATAATCATGGGTACCCATAGGGGCGTTCAAAGTCACAAATGTAGGTATCAAGCTAGTCAACATTGTACTTCTCATCCATGAGTTTACCCTCTGGAAAATGTTCTATGGGCGCCCATAGGGGAGCGCGAGGGGGCATTTCACTCCCGCGGACGTTCAAGGTCAGAAATGTAGGTAATAAGTTAATAGATATTTACCTCCCATCCTTGAGTTTGGCCATCTCAGGAATAAGTTTTATGGGCGCCCTTGAATCCTACTCGTTCGAAACAAGGTCGACCTCTCCTGCAGTACCACACTATATTTTGATCGTACTATATTTTGACACACACACACATACTCTCTTTCTCTCTCGCCCTCTGTGTCTCCCTCCCTCCCTTTCACCTGTATTCTAATCACGTTAATTACATGATGATCTACCTAATTCTAATTTTTTCAGAATGCAGCTACATATAGAATTTCGTGGCTGTACGTACTCTCTCTAATTTAATATCTCTAATTTGGAATAACGTTTTAATCCCATTTATTACAAAATATTCTACCTGTTTCTAATTTTATATAGAATGCATCTACATATAAATTGCCAAAGTGATACGCGCATTCGAACCCCACAGATACACACACACACGCGGATGGAAATATTTCCCAAAATGTTCGAAATGTGTTCATGGTGTCTTTAAGTTTATTTTTTCGTCTAAATGTCGTGATTATCCGTGAACTTCCTCTATACAATAGCATTAGAAAATAATAAAATGATTCTTTAATTGAGTGAATACTGAATTAATTTAATTCTAATCTAAGAGATAATGCATTTAAAAAGTGTCTATATTGCTTAATTGTAAGTTATATATTGGCGATAAGCCCATATTGCTGAATTGTAAGTTATATATCGGCTTCTTTAATCTAATCAGTATTGAATTAATTTAATTCCAATCTAAGAGACAATCCATTTAAAACGTGTCTCTATTGCTAAATTGTAAGTTATACATATATCCTATAAAAAAATAAACCAAATTGCGAGAGTCTTTTCTCTTGATATGGCTGCTATAGTAACCTTGAGAGAGAGAGAGAGAGCACTCCTTCGCGTATCACGCTGGCGATAAAACGAAGTTTGGCGTCTGATTTGAAAGAAGGCTTTCTGGCTTAGTATACTTTTGGGCCTTCCGCTCCCCTACCACCAACCTCTCGGAAGGACTTTCGGACCCACATGTTTAACGTGATCGTACTCCGCATGAACACGGCGGCAGTTTTGGCAGTGGCTGGAATTGAACCCGGGCCTACCGAGTGCAACTCCAGCGCGCTAACCAATGGGCTACCGCGCCCACAATCTAGGGGGGTTGAGACCCAGACCGTCCGACCTACCAGAAAGGTGTAAGGTAACTGTATGGACGGCCGGACAATCTAGGGGGGTGAAATATCACAAAGTTTGAGATATTTAACTAAATGAATCACAAAATTCATTCAAAAGTATTACAGATAAAAGGAGAGAAGAGCATTTTTTATATATAAATGACTATTTATGAATCGTTGGGCATCAAAATACGAAACAATTATATTAAGTATCTTCTCTTGCGAATGGAACAAACTAGATCCACAAGAATGTCAAATATATCGCATAATATTACATATGAAAAGTGAACATATTAACATATTTCACAAGTTTTAACTATGATGAAATATGTTAAAAAAAGTAGGGGGGGGGGGGGGGGGGGTCTTCCGAACATCAGATTGCTTTTAAAATCAATAAGCTTCCAATATTCAGATTGTAATTTTTGTACCAAATTTCGTTTGAAATGCACCATTGGTTTGAGAGACATCTTCAGACATCACCTCAAAAACGATCGATTTGAGTTCAGAGATGCTTGACATGTATTAAAAATTCGAAACATGTCATAATTCTATCCCTATATATTATACTATGTATATAGAGAAATTAATTAGATGCCAATTAATTTTTTTTTTTTGCATTTAATTTATACACATTCAATTCTTGAAAACAATAGTGATGTTCTCTATTGCAGTTGATTAATATAAAACACATCAATTAAAATGTAACAAACAAAAAATAAAAATAGACTAATTAAAAAAAAGGTTTTTATTAAATATTCTATACAGAAGGCAATGCCCAAATAGGCATTTTCTAGTTTCAATATATTAAAACAATAACAATTTTACAAAGCTGGTCCTTGCCCATTGAGACCAGATATGCAACACCAAATCAGAGGATGTTTGAAAAAATAATAATAGTTAAGAGATCTGAACTGAGAAATATCTTTAATAAAATTCATTCATTTATAGTCAAAAAATATATTTCTTTATGATGTTCAACGTATTTTGCTGCAATTTTATGATTTAAAATAGTCATTGATTTCTGTAGTCCTTAGAAGCTGTTCTTCACTTCCAATAGCTGTGGATGGTTTTCTAAGATATTTAGCAGAATGCCGTCAATGTAGGCCTTAAGCTTGGCATTGACTTCTTTCTGTTCACGTAGTGCATTCATCACCTGTTTGAAACAAAATATACTCCTTAACAAGTTTGAATCAAGTACTAGAAAAACATAAGGGAGGCAATGAGACTACGATTTGTGGATAAATTAAAAATAAGGATAACAACAGATTTCCATTATAAAGTTAATTAAAACATGACAATTAATTAAAACGGTCAAATTCAACATGCTTGCTTTGCATATTAACTTGACAATGCATTATTGTCCAAAGTGATAGATTTACACAATTTCATTACTTTTTAACATGATATGCATATGTTTGAAAAATAGTCACTAATTTACACAACTTTCTTGTATAAAGCAGGTATATGTCAGTTAGGTGCTTTATATAAGGAAGTTCTTGTCTTACATCAGTTTGTTTTAGTGTAATATACATAACAGTAAATTAAAATATTACCATACATTAATTTATTATTATAATAAATTATTGTATTTTATAAGGATTAAAAACATTTTCAAAAACAGATTTGTCCCACTCAAACAAATGTGGTTAAAAATGTCATGTTACGCATATTAACTTGATAATAATCATAATATATTATCCATTACACCGTTTTAATGTTTTACCGCTAAAGTAGATATTTTTCAAATGACCATTTTTCTCAAAAGTATATCATGACTATGTTTCAACAACCCCTGTAATGCATGAGATGGAGTTAACATGTTTAAATTGTATTAAGAAGTTAATAAAATTAAGTATTAAAGAGAGAATATCTTTGTAGAATAAGTATTTTAAGTCTTTACTGAAGACAGAAACTTGCCTAACAATCCATTTGAATATATATATATATATATATATATATATATATATAAATATATACATATATATATATATATATACACATACACACACAAGTTCATTGGCTAAGAAATGGTAAACATTGGAGGATAGGTATAAAAAATTTGAATAAAAAAACTTCTCATTATCATATCTTTATCAGAGAAATTCTCGATAACCTAGTTGTTTGAGCACTTGTATCAAGAAGTGTAATGAGTTAAAGTCTTCATTTGGGTTAAACATCATAACAATTTCTAGGATGCATTGTTTCATAAGAACTAGCGAAGTCATCAGCAAGGTATTGTATTCCAAGTATGCAAGAGAAATTTACAGGTGTGGGACAGTCTAGTGGTTAGTATGTGGGGATTGCAGTTGGACAACCAGAGTTAGATTCCTGGCTCTGCCCAAATTGTCCAATGTTCACAGAGAGTGTGGGTATATTGAATATGTGGGTCCGTAAGTCCTTCAGTGAGGTTGGTGGTAGGGGAAGGAGGCCCCTATGGATGCCACCCCCACTGGGTTCCAGTCTAAATTGGGTGGCACTTCCTGGACATCCAAATAGATACATTACACCTTCGAATAAGTCAAGTGGTTTGGGTTGAGAAAGCGAAATTTACAAAAATATTTTTTATTACCGTCTACAGAGTATGTGGTAACTAAAATCATATTTTGTTTTAAATAGCAGTTTAAACTTCATTCTTCTCAAAAAGAAATCTTTAGAAATATTTTTTAGGATGCAATATTTGTAAGACGATCTATAAATATATAAACTAACAGACATTAGGGTCAATTGATTTATGCAGATCCAATGAAGTTGATTCACAGCTATACACAAAGAAAAATGGTTTCAAGACAATCATTTGAAACTTGATTTCATGAAACTCATTAACCCTTTATTTTAAAATTTACTTTTACTCCAAATGCTGCCATAATCCACAGTTACTTTGATGGACGATAGTCAAAGGAAGATTTCAAAGGTGATAAGTGAAAGAAGGCTCCAAACTAGATTTCTCTGCCTTCCTTTAAATTTATCTGAAACGCCTTAAACCTCCTTGTTGCCAGATGAAATTAGATTTTATAAATTATTTGCAACCAATTTCATAGTTGCTCCTATTTACGTTTTGTACTGATATTTACAACTGTGTATCATTAAAAGTAAATAGATTTTCATGTGGGTTTTCTATTTTGTTTTCCTTAAAACTGTAATATTAGGGTGGATTCAAACCTTGAATGGACAAAATATTGATAAAATCAGGGAAGAACATAATCATTTCGTCTTTAGCTATATTTTTGCCTATTAATAATGTACAATTTAAAAAGTACACGATAATCTATATAAAAGGTAGTATTAGAAAACTGTCTCTCTCCCACAGTTTTTGATTAAATCTTTCCGACACTTAGTAGGCAGACTTGCATCAATAGGACCATCTCTATAGATTCCTGGGGAATTATATGTTGCTTTAGGTACTTTTTACTTAACTGTTCACAATAATTGCATGACAATTGTTAGAAATAGACATATTGGAGAAAAGAAACACATGATTTGGTGACTGCATCCTACCTTCCAAAAACAGATTTTAAGTTTAATTTAAAAATATATTTTAAATATATAATTCATATATTGGTTTGAAGCTTCAAACGCTAAAGTAAACAAAGATAACATATTATGCTGTAATACATTACAAATACAAAAATAAATTGGTTTACTAGTTTCAAAGGCAAATAACAGCCTTCTTTTCCTGAAATGTGATTTTTTAATATTAGATTTTGTATTATAAGATTCCTTATCTAAATGCATTGAGTGAATTTATTTAAAATGATCTCCAAAATGTGTTTTATTAAATCACTGACTTTGATTAAAAATATGCAGGTTTTTTTTTAGGTTTTCAGATTATAGAGAACCAAATATCTTGGCTACAGTTTATTAAGGTATCCTCAGAATCACATTCACTGACTACAAGAATACATATTCCAAATTTGGATTGGTAAAAATTGTTTTGTTGGAGTAATTATTATCTAAAGTTGTGTAAATTATTCCGTAGTGTCCCAACATAGGATACTATGGAACACCACATGGGGATACAATGAAACACATCTTAATGAAACATTAAACTTACTAAATTTAATAAATGTAAGAGTATGTATAATTTTAAATTATATTCCTAGACATTCTTGATGTTTGAAAATAAATTTATCAAAACATAACCTCCACATTTCATGTCATCACATGCTACATTTTCATTTTACACAAGTTCATCGCACAAAATTTCAGTTAAATCATTTGCATAAGTCATAGCAACAAAAATGTATTAATGTTGCTAAGTCATAGATTTTACAAATCAATCCCATTTAATTGCAGGATTGAAAAACAATGTTCCACTGTGCCCCAATAATAATTTGTATTAATAAATATTTTATCATTTATATGCACACATCTTGTTTTAATTCATATACTGCATTTATTGACAGTTGTACTCAATAGTAGTGTAGCAAGGAACACGAAGCTTCCCATAATAGTTTTTTGTAGTAACTCACAAAATAGCTTGTCAAAAATTTACTTTCTACTTTTACATTTGATGCTACGTGGTGGCCTGCACATGGCCAACTAATTCGGAAACTTTGTGGAAGATGTGTATGTGTGCATGGTACAACCATATACGAGTCAAAAGTAGACAACTTTCAGCCTGTTATATACAGGAAAGCTGTTTGTACTTTGGTGGTGTTCAATAGTACCCTAATCTACCCTATTGCATTACAATTTTTTCTAAAGTTTTATGCTACACATATTTTAATGAAAATAAGTTCACTTGAATTGTTGAATATATTTCTAAATATATATGCAAATTTAAAGTGCTTCCATGAAAAAACAAATATTTTTTAAGCGTACCTATGTGTGAGCATGTATTGGAAGGCAAGCAAAGTTTCAAATGACTTTTTCAATTCCTTCTGCAAAATATAATATTGCAAATTATGGATGACTTTTTACTGTAATATGATAAAAATAATGTGTAGTTTTTATAAAAGTAATATTTTAACTAAAATTTTTTAATTGAAAAATATTGAAGTTATTTAAAATGAAAGTTTTCATGTTTTTTGCTGTCAAAAATGTTCCAGTCTTTTTAAGGGTACTTATTACTTATTTTAATTTTGTGTAACTTTTTTGGTAAATTTATTTGAAAACATGCTACATTTCAAGAATGATTCATACTAGTATTCTAAACTTGGTGCCATTTGTTTTGCAATAATAAATTATGTAAAAAATGGCGATTTATTTAACATTATTAAAGGTCCTGACATTTAATGATTTTTTTTTTAATTTATTCAAAAATCTGGGAGTCTTCCAAACATTTAGTCATGTTTAAAATCAATAGGGTAGCAGTATTCACTGATTGTAACAATCATACCAATTTTTTCGTATTGCTCTATCATTGCTTCTACAGACTTACCTGACACACACACACTAACATATATGCCCATTAAAGGTTACTGTACATGATATAAGACGTAGAATCAATGAATTGATTGTTCAAGTTCTGCTCGTATAACTTTCAATTTACACAAGGCGATTTATTGAACAAACTGCTTTTTTATACTCCCTAATGTTGGTCTATTTACATGGTTTAACTTATTGAAAGTGCAACTTTCTTGTTATTCATCTGCAGAGCGCTCAGACAATATTGTTGTTTACAATATTTAGATTACTTTATTATCATTGCAAATATATTTCTTCTTCCTTTTTAACACTTTACAACAAAGTTGAAAAGTGTTTATGACTTTGTTCATTCTGTCTGTCTGTCTGTCTGTCTGTCTGTCCGTTAGCACGATAACTGCCGTAAAAATGAGTTTATCAAAATGAAATTTTAGTATGTTGTTCAGAGGGTCTGTAGGACCTATGGGAATATAAATAAATAATATCACCCAATTAGTTTTTTATTGAACACGGGTTGAAAAAATGAAATACATTGAACCCTATGGGACCTAATTTTTCAAACATTTTTTAAGTTAATTTAAAATTCACGAATTGCTTCGAAATTTTTAGGAAATGTTCACATTATCCCATAGAATATATAAAAAAAAAATTCAGTAAAATATGTTAAGTAGTTTTTTAATTAAAAAAATTATTTAATATAGGGAAAAAAACAAATTCAATTAAATTCTGACTTTGGGATATCTTCCAGAAAGAAAAGAGAGAGATATTATATAATAAATATCTCTCCATTTGTTTAAACGTTTTGCATATGGGAGTGGCTTCATATTTTAAAATAAATTTGGTAGATAACAATTTTTCATTTTTTTTAAATTTTATATAACTCTTCATGATAAATTTAATTGATGGCATTTTAAATGCACTTTCCTACGTCATAGAGAGTTAAAATTTGGTACACAGCTTAAATTTGTTGAACATTTTATTCGACAAAAATTTGATGGATCTTTAAATATAGATCATACATTTTTTTCGAAATGGCCTGAAAATAATCCCTGTTCACTTCTATAAATCATTGGTGTAATATTGTTTAAAATTCTGATGTGGACAGCACATGTCTTTCTCTGCAGACTCATATTCGTTCTCTTTATTTATTCAATGATAATTTGTGTTTATCTGCACAACATAAGTATTTTAAATGACATTGAATTTACACGTTAAACTTAAATTTGGTTCTCATTTGATAGCTGGACTTATTGTCAAAGGTGGCGTAGCGAAAACGCGAAAAAACTAGAATATCTCAAGAACGGATAGTCCTAGAGTAATGGGGTTAGTCTTATTCCTTTTGTTGTCAAAAATCACATATAAAATAGGAATTTAATTGATATAATTGAGCTCACGTAGTCTTTTATTTTTATATATAACGATTTTTGCTGGCCATTTCGCAAAAATAGCCCGTTCCTTTTTCCCGAATAGTAGTAGAATAACCTACAAATGATTTATATACAAAATTTTGTTAAATTTGGTATATAAATCACTTGTAGGTTATTGAAATATTATACTCCAAATTTTGTTAAATTTGGTTCATTAGTTTTTAGCTAGAGTGGATAAAGGCAATTTCTGCGGCCATTTCGCAAAGTAGGCAGATTCTTTTATTACGAATCGTACTATAATCTAATGAACATCAGGATTTCCCACAAAAAACATACCTACCAAATTGTATGAAATTCGGTCCATTAGTTTTTCAATTAGAGTGGATGTAATATCCACACAGACACACAGAAACATACACAGATACACCCTTACACACACAGACCTCTTCCTAAAAGTAGTTTTTTCGTGTTCTAGAAGTCCCAAAACGTGTAGATCCTTTGAAAATTCGAGTTCCGATCTTCGGCACGATTCCAATACTTTGAGTACATACACATACACATATATATTATCTGTGTATCTAAATTCCGTGCCTATGCAATTACAATAGTTGTGATTTTAAATGATCCCTAAACTTTTATTATTTCTTCAAGGAAGCCTAATTTTAACATATGCAGAATGCAAATATCTCAAGCGATTGTAAGATGAATTACATAAGAATTGCTGAATTTTTTTTCACACAAAATTATTTAGCTCTGGAGTCTGGAATACAAGTTATATGAATGAAATATTCATTGATTTTGCATAAAGAATCAGATGATTTATATTTCGATACAGTTTTAAGTATTTAAGTATAATAAATTACTGTAGTACTGTGATAATGTAAAAGATATTACCACTGAATGAATCACATTTTAGAAATTTTTAAATGAAATTCCATTTCAGTTGGAAAGTGTTTCATAATCAATGCTTATGCATGATTGATCTTTCTTGTTTATAAATACATTGCTTCTTTCCTATCTTTAATGGCTTTGGCAATTGCTTTGAAAAATAATAAAGAAAAACATATGAAAATAAGTGTCTTAAATAAAAAATAATTAATTTGGCATAAATTACACTAAATATAAGAATGTATGAACTATAATTGTTTAGTTTCAATACAAGCATCATCAATGCATGAGTATTGTAAATGAAACAAATTTATGCCAAATTGTTTAAGATTTTAATACTAAGTACCTAATTATTTTATGATAGTAACTGCAAACAAAGTTAAATTTCAATGAAATTTTTTTTTTGAAAAATTTAATTTTGAGATCCCCCATAAAATTAGAGAGAAAGAGTCCCTATAGGTAGAATCTCAGTGAAAAATAAAAACAGTTTTTGAAAAATAAAAGTTAAAATGAAATATACAAATTCAAATGAATTAAATTAAAAATGCATAAATAAAGTAGCCAAAGATACAAGTTATGCACGAGCAAAACAAAAATTTGTGAAAAAATATGAAAAGGAATCATTACATCATACGCAGTGAGTGTTTTGATTGATCAGTTACGGTCAAGAAATTGTACAATCTTTGTGGTTGCAAAGGTTATTTTGTTCAAGAAGTTGTATGTAAGAAATCATACCATTCAACTTCCATTTTACACGATCCAACTTCAAACAATAAGTTGAAAGTTCAATTTATTGATTCAACTTCTTGCAATGAGTAGAAGGGCCTTAAACACTAACATATATATGTACACACACACACACACATATCATCTCAACAGTTGATTCATGTTCAGTGATGCTTGAGACATGATTTTCAGATGAAAATCGAATTCAAATTTTTGACCCCATCACAATACCTTCCTTATACATTACATTATGTATTCAGGACAAGTAAAAATAATAAAAAAGGATTTTGCATGGCTCAAAAATTCCTTTATAATGGCATAGAGAAAAAATTAGAAAACCAATTGAATTAAAAAATTACTTATTTTGTTTTGAAGGTTATAATTACTTCTTGTTTGAATAGAATTACATGCTCAATGCAGATAACAGGATGCAATAACCAATATTTGCAATTGCAGCACAACATTTCCTGTTATAGGAACTTGTGTTTCTTACTTTTTAAAATGACAGAGATAGACAAAAATTAATTATTTCTACATTTCAAACAAAATTTATGATATTTGCTATCCTATACTTATATTAAAAGAAATATTTCTTAGTAATTTTTTTTTTGTATTGTACGTATACATTCAACATTTTAAATATATAACAAAAATCCAGATCTGGTCTAATCCTAACATACACAATTTTAGCTTTAAAAATCCTTGTACCTTTTATGTCTATTTTTTCATCAAACACAAATGGTGTAATTTTTGGAAAAAAAAGTCACAGCATTTAATGGTTTATTAAGTAATTTGCTTTTAAGTGGTTAAGTAATCTTTCCATTTTGTAATTTACATCACCGTAGTTCAACTACCTGATTTCTTATATTTTCCTAGCCCTAATCTATGCGATCTGGATCCAAAGCCAAAATTTTTTTTTTTTTAGAAAGCACAGAGTATTAATTAACTATTGTTTATCTCAGATGTGATATTTCAGTTAGTTCACTTCTTGTTACTTATTTTCACAGCAGGAATCATGCTTGATATGCTCCTGTACTAGCATACCAGTTGTTAAATTGTGAGAAATGTTTAAAATCAATCATCAAAATTACATAAGAATAAAGAATGAAAAAAAAAATCACTATAAATGGGCATTATGCTTATCTCTTAGTGCACAACATACTATAAACCACAAATGAATATGACATTTAAAAACATACTAGTTAAACATTGACAGCTCATTACTGATTATGCCTTTTCTGGGAAAATGTTTTGTATATCTTTTTTAAATGCATCACATATTAATAAAGTATTGCTGCGAGGAGTAAATACAGAACTCTCATTCCTTAAAGTAAAAACCCAGGAAGGCTTCAATATAGAAGCAATTAGCCAGTGGCAGAAACAACCACAAAAGACAGATAATACAATTTATAATATCTGTTGCACATTGAAATGAGGTGAAGTTAAGTTCCATCTATAACTTTTCAGTGTTTGGTTCCCTTTCATTTTAACATTTGTATGTTTCTCTTTTTCATGTCATAAAGGGATTTTCATTAGAGCAGCATCTGTTCATAAATTAATATTACTTTTACTCTTTAGTTTAAGATGGAATTGATTTCATTACAAATGGATTTGACTTCAGGGTTCACACTTTCTCACATTTTATACATAAATCCGGGAAATCCTGAAAATAGTGACTAGCAGATTTTGCAACTTCTTTGAAATACACCCGAAGAGCATAAATTAGAGTTTGATATATTTGAACTTAAAATAATTTTTTCAACTGACTCATTTATATTTTTTATTGATTTCCAACATAGATTTGTTCCAACAATGCACTGTAAAAGTATTTGGCAAATTTGAATTTTTCAATTTTCAGTCTGATTTTTGCAATAATTTATTTTATTTTAATACTTTATATATTTCATTTTATAATTTCAATACTTTATCATTTTGGTCATTAAACTATTTCAAAGTGCATAAAAGTGAAAAACATTAGTTCTAAGTAGTTTCATTTTTTTTTATGTTTATTTCTTTTATCAAAATTATCCTATTCAGAAAATGTTAAGAGAATTTTCTTATAATTTTCCAGCTAATTTCCAATTTTCTGAATAATATCATTTAGAGAGGTATTAACCTTGAATTATAGTTCAAATGAGCAGCAGCATCAGCAAGATTATTTAAGCAATTTTTCATTTGGAATGCAACAAATTTGAAGGTATCTCAAGCAGAAAGATGCAGCTCCTTAGTAATACATCTGGCATTTAATACATTTAAAACACTTACCAGCCAAATGATAGACAAGTAGCAATTAAAACACACTAAATCCCAAGAGAGAGATACAATTTAGTACAGTAAAACAGGAGAACAAAGGCTTACTTCATCTTTGGTTAATGTTTCAAACTCGTCCGCTAATGAAACTGCAGTGCCTTGACTGACTAAAGATCTACCTTCTTGCAAACTGGTGGCTAACAGCTGTGCATTTACTTCTTCATTCGCTTCTAGTAATAACTTATTTTCCTGAAATACAAAAAGTTTGTTTAAATATCACAATTTAAAAGAGTATGTGTGCTATACAAATAACTACATATTGCAGGCCATCATGTGCAGCTAGGATACCTGAAAGGCGAAGTGTTGCGACCAAGTGGTCAGGAGAGGGGGTTTACAATGCTATTTTATTTTCCAATATGGTTCCCCCAACCCCTTGTTATGCAATTACTTGGAATACATTGTTTTTATAATTATGCATAACTGGTATTTCTGCTAAAATATGAACACAAATATGACATTTCTGTTCAATTTCAGTAGAGGTTCAAGACAATGTCAAACTTATTCTGCTTTAATATAATCTAAAATAAGATATGTGAAGGTTAAAAATTGTCACGAAACTTTGTTTACCGCGATTAGCAAAAAATACTGCAATTTGTTAAAAAATAATAACTAGTGAATAGTGCATAATGAGAAAGTATTTAAGCCATTTTATGGCAATATCTACTCTCTCCTCAAAAGATTCCAGACATTTAACTAAATGATTAAAACATTTTTGATTTTGTAATGATGAACGCACATTGTTATCTTGTATTTTTAGATATACATAAATGCAACGTCAAATACCTCACACCACCTTTAAGACGTCTTAAATGCATGTCAAAATTCAAAATGAATGTTATGAAAATCATTTGTGTGCAAAAGTATAACTTTTTATAAGAGACAGCATATATGGCTGTTCTTATTTTTTCTAACAAAATCATTGGGCTTGATATAAATAGATTTATCTAAAGAAGCAGTTATCTCAAAATTATATAAAAGAAAAGGCCAATACCTAGATTTTTAATAACTCAATGTTATTATACTACTTGAAACTCTTTTTGACTGAAAGTAATAAATCTAGCCAGCTGTAGTGAGTTTATATTTTTACTAAACAACTTTGTGAATGACATTTTATGCATTTATTTTTAAGTCTTAAAATACATCCAAATAAAAAATGAATGTTTAAAGATGGAATGCTTTTTGGAAGTCTGATGTAAAGTGTATCTTATTTACATTGTATTCTTTGAAAACTTTACATCTAACATATGCAGTCAACAAATATTCCCTGTTTAATCTAAAATTTGTAATTAAGTATGAGTGAATTTGCTAGACTTTTAGGATTCAGAAGCAATTTCTATGAGGGCCATATACGGAAGTGTTTTCTTCTTTTAATTTACCAATCTGTGTTTTGAACTTCTAGTTAATAATAAAATAAAACTAGTATTTAATATTTATACTTTTTACTTTAAAAAACACAAGAGCTTGCTATACACTCTGAAATATTATCATTGCACAATAACAAAATTGGTATGCAAAATGTAATTTCTGATCGAACTTTTCATTACCATTGTAGACATTTAAATTTGAAAGCTTGAACTAACAATCTAAGGATTGATAACTTGAAATAAAGTTTTCATAACTTTAACATAGCTATGAGAGGACTTATTAAATATTGAGTTTTTAAATTCTTAAAAGCAGCATTTGATAGAAAAGGAAATAATACATTTTTATTTTTGTAGTATGACTGTATAATGAAGAAAATATCAAGCTTGTGAATAAAAGTAGTAAAATCCCCCATACTGTCAAAGTTATTTTTACCATAACTGGGATGATAGTAGATGGTAAATTTCATATGGAACAAATTCTAATATTTTTTTCACAATATAAAAGGTATCCTATTATGCACAGCATTAAAGGACACAAGGTGCAAAATTTTGAAATATTAAGTATAAAGTGCTAAAAATACCCACATGGTACATACATTTGCTTATACAGCAAAAGCCCAAAAATCTAAACTGTTCAAATGATCAAGAAGATAGATTATCAGATTTTCAAGTGGCAATTTTAAAATTTAAGGAGCAATAAGGAAAAAACTTGTAAAGTAGGACCACTTATTGCTTAGCATGTTTATTTTTTAGAATTTTTCACAAACAGAAAAGTAGATTAAATAATAACTGTATCTTTCATGATCCGAAACTGAGGTGAAGTAGGTTAGTTGGATTTAATAACAGTGGCATTTATTTTCTAAAAGTAGTAAAAACTTAATATTAAATAATTGCTGTACAAGACAGCATAGTAACTAGAACAATTTTACACCAAATAAATATACAATTCTATTTGGCAAAGTTTTTGAAAATAATTTTTCTCTATAGACTGAACATTATCTGACCTTTGACTTCAGATGTAGTACATAGATTGAAATTTAAAATTCTAGCTTCATAATGACCTAAAACATGATGAATTAAAGCTATGTACAAAATTTTATTTGAATCTGTTGAGTTTTACTAAGTCAACAACACTTTCACATATAATCAAATTCATATCTGTGTTAATGAAGCCACACTTGGAACTTACTTCGCTTAAATTAAAAAGTGAATACAGAAAACATTCACTATGAAATACACCAAGTCTTAAAATCATTTTTAAATGTTATAAATTAAACAATGACAAAAAAAAAGGTGAAAGAACACAACAAAATATTAATGAAATATCATAGGAAAAAGTATATCGCTTATTAATAAAAACAAGAAAGCATAAAAGAAAAAAGCAATGTGTGTTGCAGACTTTCTATCATAATTTAATTTACTTATTTCAAATAATCATAAATAAGATGCGTGGCACAATATTTTTGATACTGCATCATACATTAAAAATTTAACACATTTTTTGGTGATGTTATATAAAACTATTTCTTCAAAGTATTTAAATTAATCTATATTTTGCACAAAACCAACTTGACAATTATGAGCTTCTACTGAACAATGTAATCCATGTACATTTAAACATATATTACATGCTTTTAATAATTAAAAACTAAAATAGTCATTGCATAAAAATTATAATTTGAATTTCAACCAATTGATTACTAAAATGTAAAATCAAGGTTCTATTTTACTTTTCATATTTAAAAAAAAATATTTATTTTTTCTTAAATTCATGTGGAGTAGCAAATCTGTTACTGAGGAAGTCATCTAGCCAAAGTCACCAGAGTGTGCATAAATAGATAAAACCACACTATAACATTATTGGCTTTGAATAAATATAATTGAAATTGCGTACGTTATGTGATTTTATTAGCCGAAACAAGAGAACTTTACACTAACATGCAAAATTCACAACAAAATGCCAGTTACATTTAATTAATCTTATGAAATAAATAAAAATTGGTAAATTTTTTACACATTTCTACTCACTTGAATGCAATACGCTAAATCAATGAGAATGTTAGTTTTGATGCTCAATATTGCATATGAAAAATTTGTGAGTATATTAAGTATTTAGAAATACTTAATGTTTTAATTTTATGCAATATCTGACAAATTTATTTTAAAAATTTGCAATATTTCTAGAAAAATTCATGTCAGCCTTCTAAAATGTGTGTTATGCATTTTGCGGATAAATTATGCATAAAATGATTGTTTATTTAACATGATTAAGTGTTCAGCTTTATAATATTTTTAAAACACTCACTTTAAAATATTGGAGTGGGGTAAGGACCTACGTTTGATTGAGGGGTAATAAATGAATAGGGCAGTTTGAATATGGTTCCAGTATTTACAGATTATGATAATTGTATTATTACTCAAAATTTTATTCACATTTTTTTTATTCATGAGATATCACATCCAGATTCATGAGCACACATATTTATAGACAATATTTTAAAAATGTTCAATGTATGCTCAGTTATACTCAAAATATGTATATCCATTTAAAATTAAAATTCAATTTCTTCTGCCATTATCTAAACATATGTTTCCATTATACTATGTAGAAAAAGTAATATTTACAAAATAAAATCTAAAAATGTAAAATACACATACAAAAAAAAAATTATTTAAAAGGAATGTATGGTTGGTTTCAGTAATAATCATTTAAGATCCATGCTACAATATTTTTGATACTGAATCATACATTGAAATTTAGGATGGTTTGGATTTTCAGATTTTAATTGTGCTAATTTGATGTGACAGAAAAGAAAAGAAAGCATACATCTCTTGCTTTCCTAAGTTCCTGTTGAAGATCATGAAACTTAGACGGCAACTCAAGGAGACTGGGACTCCGCAACCGAGATTCATGGCTCACTTCCGCGTGCTTTTCCAGCTCTCGCGTCAATTCTTCCAAAAGCTGTGAAAGAAGAAAATACATTTTATCAGAAAATTGTGTTTCACATTATAAACATTTCATGAATTTATATAGAACGACTAATTTGTGGAAAATAAATTTTAAATAAAACTTTTCCTGAAACATGGTTAAGTTCTTCAGAATGCCTAGAACCAGCTAAAGAAATTGCCAGCTAAGACCACATTACAGTTCAAAAATGTATCCAGAAATGATTAAGAGAAGGCACCCACACCCATAAAGTCAGGACATGGAGCATATAGGATGGCCATGTCAGCAGGATGATTGTCTAATTCATGGATATGCCCTAGCTATTTTTACTGTCATGAGTTAGGATACCTGCCAGTCAACCAATTTCCAATCACCTTGAGGAAGGATTAGATCTGTGACATCCATTGTGCTGTTTATCAGTAATCTTAGTTCATCAATGGCAGTGCTTGAATTAATGCCCTTCTCAAGTGACCTGGGTTGTAGAAAGGCATCAAGTTGTCCTGCATAGACTCTGATGGTCAAAATTTATATGGCGGCAATGTGGTGAACAAGACAAACTAGACAACGTATCAATGAGAAAACAGCTCAAACACAACACATAAAGGTTTGGGTTAGCATGAGACAATCTACAGACACAACCACTGCAGCAAGACTGTATAATATATCTGTACAATTCAATGTGACAATGAATAGTGAAAGACATTGCTTACAAAGGAGGAACTACACTGAACTCTCGATTATCAGTGTGTGGATTATCCGTGCAGTTTGAAACACGGCACATAAACAAAATATTACAGACTTTTTTATAAAGAAAAATTGAATTTATATGGAAGTTTTCGCCTATTACTTCTACTCTAATTAAACCGTAGCATTTAAAGTATTTTGTTTAGACTCTGTTTTTTAAATTTTATGTTAATTTTTGGTGGATTCTTGTTCATTTTTAACTTATTTACGGGTTACAGGGCCATTGTTCGATTATCCGTGTAAACCCGAACATTAATTAGCATGGATAATCGGGAATACAGTGTACTAGTATGGATATGGAAGTCTGTTTTCTATTGCTATGAAAAATTTATCAAGTCTTATTTACAATGTAATTAGTCTTGTTCACAACTGTTAGGTGAATCAGTTTTCCTTTTTGGTGTTGCAATTAATGTTATTATGTTAAATTGGATTTTATGTAAAAATGACTTAAAATCCCTTTTAAAGATTTAATGCTTAATTAAAAAAATATTTTTAAATTAAATTTGTGAATATGTTGCTACCAACCTCAATGTTGTCAATACCTTTGGAGTTAGACATAGGCATAGCCAGGATCTCTGAAAAGGGTGTGTATTATGACATGGGGTTTATAGTGCTGGATTTAGTTTTCAATATAGACCAAATAAAAAACTTCTGTAATTTTCCTGAAACGGGGAGGGGCATACAAACCACTCTGACTATGCCACTGGAGTCAGATGTGGATTTACATGCTTGGGGGCCCTATGCAGATTCTGACTTGAGACTCCTATGACTATCATATTTTGTGCTTTTATAAAGTGCAATCTCAATTTTTACAAAGATATTGCTATTCATGTGTATTTTGGCGATGCTTTTTATTTCATTATTTTAATATATTCAGCAACAATAAATAAAAAGATTTATTTAAGAAAAATATCATAGAAATCCAAGTATACTTGGTGAATTTCTTTGCATTTACTTTTTGATGTAGCTTACCCATCAGAGTCAAACAATGAAATGGTCTTTGATAAAGATAACTACTCTTAAATGCCTTCAAGTGGGATCCTAGATCTTTGAAAACTTTAATTCGGTTCTTTTCTTTTTACTACAGCATTGTAAGACATTTGAAAAGACTTTTAACTAAAGATACTTTCAGCTTAAATATATTGTTTTACAATTTTATGGTGGGAAGGGGGATGCAAATACTTTCTTTGGTTCCATATGTCACGAAATTGCATTTCAAATGTTTTAATATTTTTATTTTCTTTTATTATATATGGAACTCCGCATAAGCTAAGAATTAAATTACATAAATTAGAAAAATTTTAATAATTTCAAATAAAATACATTGAGAAATTAATGGTTCTCTTAAATGAAATCCTTAAGCAGAAACTTATTGGTACCTCTCCCCCCCCCCCCCCCCCTGCTTAAAGCTAAAAACTCTAATATTTAATTTTTTTTCTTTTTTATTCTTCCTCAAGATTATTTTAAGTTTGCCACATAATAACTGCAAAGATATAATTTTATACTTAAATGTACAAATTCACAAGTTGTTCAAACAATTTGTTTGGTTTTAATGAATTCCTAGTTTCTTATAAATTTAGATTTAGAAATGTTATTTGTCATACTTGCAATTGAATGTTTTTGGAGGGTGATGGATGTTAGACCCTGTTTGACTATGACCCTGAACTGCATGCAATTAAGACTTTTTAAATTATATATATATATTATATACATATGTGTGTGTATACATGAAAATCCAATGACAGAACAGAGAGAAGTTGTAACTCAAATAAACTTAACTTAAAATATGCCTAGAAATTATAAAGTATTATATATATATATATATATATATATATATTACAATTTATCTCTAATCTATCATTGATATTTCATATATTTTTATTATATATATATATATATATTAGTTATACTACTGTATGTAAAGAAAAGGTATTGTTTCGAATTACAGTGATTATATAAAATACATCATATTGATAATTTTTAAATAAAGATAGAAAATAATACTTTGTTGTTATTTTCCCTTTCTATTGTAAATTCTTCTCTTTCCCTTCGAATACCCTCCTGTAATCTCATGTGATCTTCACGAATATTCATTAATTCTGTGGTACATTCAAGTAGTTGATTCTGCAATCCTTGTTTTTCCTAAAACATTTGTAAAGCACATTAATCATTAAGACTGAACAATAATATAGACATATATTATGAAGGTTTTATGTGTTATGAAACATAGGCACTTTTAAACAAGATATGAAAAGAAAAGCTATACCAAAAGAAAACTGAATACTGAATGTTGAGAGAACAGATTACAACTCATAGGATAATTTCAAATTCTCAAATTGTGATTGCCTGACATGGGCATTTATAATTTGAGAATTTGAATTTATCCTGTGAATCGTAATTTGTTCTTAAGCTATGTAGTAGAGATGGGTGAATAACACTTTCTTGGAATATTATTCAGATTTAAATATTAATCAGATTTCGAATATTTGAATACTCAGAGTAGTTATTATAGTTAGAATAGAATTATATATATATATATATATATATATATATATACACTGCTGGACAATTGCTAACGACGGATGACACTATCGCCCATAGCAACCACAAAATGAAAGGAAGCAAAATGTGGAAAATTAGAATAAGTACGGGATACAATAAGAAGAGGTGTGCATATGCAAATTTTTCATTTCCACGACTGTTCGTCACGTGATAGAGCTGATAACAGATTTAAAGGATTTGACACGTATAGTTGTTCCAAGTGAAAGTTTTATGGGAAAGATTTAATTGATGATCTTGAAATTTTTGGTGTGTTTTCCTGATATCACTTAGATGATTTTACACATGGTGGTATTATTACGGGCGCGGTAGCCCATTGGTTAGCGTGCTGGAGTTGCACTCGGTAGGCCCGGGTTCGATTCCAGCCGCTGCCAAAACTGCCGCCGTGTTCATGCGGAGTACGATCACGTTAAACATGTGGGTCCGAAAGTCCTTCCGAGAGGTTGGTGGTAGGGGAAGGAGGGTACGGTCCCTGTGGATGCCTCCCCCACTGGGTTCCGGTCTAAATTGGGTGGCACTTCCCGACCGTCCAAACAGTTACCTTACACCTTTCTGGTAGGTCGGACGGGCTAGGTTTCAACATCAACAACAACATGGTGGTATTATTGGAAAGATCGAAGAAGGGTGAAAAATAAAAAATGTTGAATGAAGCAAAAATAAATTTTATGGTCTCCTATAAAGCAAAAGTAAAAAAACAAAATAATACATTGAGCATGAAAGATGAGCCCTCAGCATTTGCCTATGGTCTCAAGGAATACTTATAAAAATTTCCGCCATCACTTATGAAATTTTATTTACATTCGAGCAAAATTGACATATTTTGGATCTTGCTGATTTGAAAATATTTGGCAGACTTTTAATGACATTTTGTGCGAATGATCATGAGTAAGAAAAGGTGAGCTTTTCATGACCACATTAGACTTTTACAAATGAATAAAAAAATGGAAGAAAGCTTATTTGGTCCGAAGATCAAATGGTTATGACTTTAATAATTATACACCAAAATGAAATAAATGTTACACAAAAAGTTCCCTGCAATTTAACTTCATTGAAGAAAAGTAACAAATATTACACAAATTGGACAAGAAAAAAAAATGACTTTTGCTTTGAAATTCGATGTGAACATATCAAAAACGGGTGTTATTTAACATACTGAGTAGAGGAGATGAACCCATCTTATAACTAAAATTTTCATTTACTACAACTTCATTCAGCATTTTTATTTCCTTGTCTACATATAATTTTAACTCCTGTAATATACTGTATATATCTGTACTGGAGATATTATAAGAGTTAGAAGCTAAACATGAATATTTTAATAGAAAGTCAGCATGATATCCAACACTATTTAATATCAATAATAAACATTAAAAAATAGTAAAATCATATTTCAAAATTTAAAAAATTATATTTTTCTTTAAAAAAAGTTCACAAACGAAACAACTTTTAAAAATGCACTTGTATCTAATATAATCTTATTTTACAGTTTTTAATTTTAGTATTATGAATCTAATAAAAGTAGTTTTAGAAATATTTAACTAAAGCTTTGTGAGATAAAGACCTATGAAATTTGTCTTTTCATGGTTTTAAATTAGGGGTGACAATCAAAAATGTTAACTGATTAATTGGGATTTTTAACGGCCATTTTAAAATATCAACTAAAGCATTTTGATTAAATACATGTATATATATTTTCATAAGAATTACTAAAATGTAAACATTATAAAAGTGAAAAAAAAAATTACTTTTTTATAAATAAATATAAATGCCTTAACAAACCCATTGATAGTTACAAAAAAATCAATTTCATATTATGTACATATCTTGGCATAAAATATAAGGTACCAAATTTCAATTAACCAAAAAAATTTTTAAATTAATGAAAGATACAAATCAAACTTATGTATATATTTTGTTATAATGTTACACATTTTTGGAAGTTATATTGTACTTTAACCAGTTTCAAACAAGAAAGTTTACATTTTCTGTAAACTAATTTTTAAGATTTATTGTACCTAAATTCTGGTAAATCAAAGTCAAAAATTAATTTTACTCTAAATGGCTCCAATTATTAAAAACAAGAATCAAGATTATTTTTGAAGGAAATTGCCCACATTTTTAAAAATGCAAAGTTAAATATATATTCGACATAAAATCACTCAATACATACCTGTTTTAATTTTTCCAATACTGTTTTCAATTTCAAGGACTCTTCGCTTAATTCCATATAATCTTTCTGCAGTGAAAATAACCTAAACAGATTAAAAAATAACCATATAAAAATCTATAACCTATATTAAAATAAGTATATTATAAATAGAATTGGAAAAAACTTACTTATTAGCATATTGCTCTACTTCTAATTTGCTTTCTCGTTCGCACCGAGACTGTAAGAAAAATAAAAGTACACGTAAAAAATAAAGTTGTAATAATGGGCTAAATACACATTACTTCCCTATAAACTAACAAATTTCAATTTTGTGGGAAATCTAAACATTTATGAAGTTATCAATTTTGATAATTAAAAACAAGCAAATGTGGTTTGAGTTAACATTGTACCTATCAATTGGGATTTGAGGTGACAATACAAGGAAACTACTTCCACAATATTGGGATGTTTTATTAAATTTGCGGACTATTTTTTTTACACCAAAATATTTTTATTTTCATTTTTCTATCTTTTTTTTATTGTACATTGCAGTAACATTACCAAAGTTTAATGAATACTCAAAAGCAGAAAAATATATACAAAATTTTTCTGCTTGAATAGCTTTACAACATAAATTAAACATTTTCAGTGGTGTCTATGTATGTCACTGATTTTGCATTGTGTGTATCCACTAGTGAAAAAGAGCTAATTGTATCTGCATGGAATTTAATAGATAGGTATCATTCAACTTTTATGAGAATAAAAAAAATATATATAAAGTACTTTTTATTGGAAAGAGCCACAAAAAATTCTTAATAATGAATTAGATTCAACACATTTAATATTACAAGTAATGCACTTGGAATTTAATACAAGGAATTTTTAATTTCATTTTTATTATATTATTACATATGTACTATATTTGTTAAAATTACACATACCCAATTTACATATAACATCATTTTTATGAATGTTAAAGCCACAGAAAATTCTGAAAACTGTAAACTTCATGTGAAATTTGAATGCTTAATGATTTCAAGGCCAAAATCAATGATGTACTCTTAAGAATTCAGTACTACCACACAATTAGAATAGCTGATAAAGAGGATAATTCTTGACAATGATTCTTTTGCATATTTTTTTATTAAAAATACATCAAACCAGATAATAAATTTTTAAACACTAAAATGTTTCAAAAATAACTCCACATACCATAATCTCCTTGAATTTCTGTTGCTCAGTCTCAATACGATCTTCACTTCGGATTTCAAGTTCCCTTAGTTGTTCCTCCAAGGAATGGATCCTAAATAAATATACATGAAACAAATTATTTTATAAACATCCAAAAATAATATGCTACAAATTCTACAGTAATACATTTTATAATTCTACAAAGAAAGTACATTTCATAATAAGTTACTTTTGTTTCCTAATTTTTTTAATTACATAAACCTTAATGGAGATATTTACGTGCGTATGTATCCGAGTACAATACTGAGTACATACAAGCGAGTACATAATCCGAGTACACTGTGCTTCCTTTTGCTAATTATTAGGCCTAGATGTTGATGACCTTTATAAAAATGCCTTTAAAAAGATGAAAAAATGCTTTTAAAAAGATGAAAAAATGCCTTTAAAAAGATGAAAACATACCTTTAAAAATAAAAAAATTGCCCTTAAAATTTGAAGGGAAAATCTCTCTGCAGCAGTTTAATTTTTCAAAATTATAAATTAAATAACTTCAAGGCAATTCCTTGACTTTTCTTTATAAAATACCCTATAAAATCTCAGAACAGAATAAAGCAAGTAAACGCCTGTTGTAAATGGATATAAAGTTCAGTACTCAAATCACTTGCAAGTACATTAAAACTGTAATAAATAATGATATCTTCCAGAGGTCTCCAGAGTAGGAAAACAAGTCCCAACAAGTTAGAGCCAATCAGTGGTGATCAGGCAGTACATAAAGGGTTTGGAATGTCAGCACAACAGTATAAGAGATAAGAAGCTTTAAATTTTAATCCTTTTGTTCCCTTTATACTACCCCTTTTCCAGTTCTTATAAAAGAGGACAGGGGGAGGGGGAACACTCTCTTCCTATTTAAAAGAGGACAATGGGTATTCTCTTTCTAAAGGGTCTCCAGAACTGAATTACTAGAATTAGAACTTTTGAAGCTTTTTCCTTTGTTGATATTTATGTGTGTATATGTCTGAGTACAATGCTATGCACTGTGCTTCCTTTTACTAATTATTAGGCCTGGATGTTGATGATCTTTATAAAAATGCCTTTAAAAAGATGAAAAAATGCCTTTAAAAAGATGAAAATACACCTTTAAAAATAAAAAAATTGCCCTTAAAATTTGAAGGAAAAATTTCTCTACAGCAGTTTAATTTTTCAAAATTATAAATTAAATAACCTCAAGGCAATTCCTTGACTTTTCTTTATAAAATACCCAATAAAATCTCAAAACAGAATAAAACAAGTAAACACCTGTTGTAAATGGATATAAAGTTCAGTACTCAAATCACTTGCAAGTACATTAGAACTGTAATAAATAATGATATCTTCCTAGAGGTCCCCAGGTGTTCAGTAGGAAAACAAGTCCTAACAAGTTAGAACCAGTGGTGATCAGGCAGTACATAAAGGGTTTGGAATGTCAGCACAACAGTACAAGAGATAAGAAGCTTTAAATTTTAATCCTTTTGTTCACTACCCCTTTTCAGTCCTTATAAAAGAGGAAACAGGGGGGGGGGGTTACCTCTCTTTCTTTCTTTATAAAAGAGGACAATGGGTATTCTCTCTCTAAAGGCCCTATCACATTCAAGAACTTTTCAGGCAATTTTTCCAACAACCAACTTTTTGAACAATTTTTACCAGGAGTTGGGGGGGGGGAAAACCCATGTGTGATAAGGGCAAAAAGTTGGGACAACCCTGAACAACTTTTTCTGAACAGAGTAGAAAAAGTTGTTTGTTTGGGACAATTTTTCAACAACCATCCTTAAAAAAGAAAAAATGACAAAAGGTGCAAATGTCATCAAAATTGGAACCCTACTAATTATTGAACAACTCTACTCTGCTAATTCCATGCCTTTTTCAAGTATTTATTGC
This sequence comes from Amaurobius ferox, assembly GCA_951213105.1. NCBI lineage: Eukaryota > Metazoa > Arthropoda > Arachnida > Araneae > Amaurobiidae > Amaurobius > Amaurobius ferox. The sequence goes on from OX578135.1 coordinate 104,249,403, forward strand.
TCTGTTCACAGGAATAGTGAGGCTGAAAAGAACACAGGAAATTAGCATTCACAAAAATAAAATGATAGCTGCATTTCAACAGATAAAGTGAATATAGATAATCTTTACTAATTAATGCATTGCAATCACTTTTGTTATCAGATCAAAAGGAGCAATTTGTGTACAATTTTAGCAGTTTGCAAACTCCAATTAAAAAAAGAAATTTTCCAGGAATAAAAAGGGAAATAAAGGTGCTTGAAAAATATCAGAATAGTATCCTAGGTGATAAAGAAAATAGTTATGATGTAAATGTTGAAATTAGATAGTGTTAACATGTAAAAGGAATAATAAAATTGTGGATAATTGCAGACCGGCAAGAGTTATTTATTTATTATCGAGGCCATCCAGCTCACCCAAAGGGTATAGTGTAGTTACAAGGAAACCTGTCAAGTCCTACTCTAGGCTTTAGTATAAACAGTGCTTTGGGATCCTAAACACAGTTTGGGTGACCCCATATTCAAGGCTACCGACAGGAGAAGGCAAAAGGATGCATTGAATAGGAACAGGTTGCATAAACAGTTTATGAAAAAAGGTCAATAATTTGTAAAATAGAAGGTAGTACGGGGCCAAATCAGGTCGTAAAGAGAGAGTGTGTGTGTGTATGTATGAGGGGGGGGGGGGGGGGGGGAGCCAGTATAAATTTCTGGTGTCTGTGCAGTCTGGATTTATGAAGAACAATTTCTATCTACATGCAGTTTTTTTCATTGTCATGTTTCCTGGAATTATTGTTTTCCCGGGTCGCCCATATAATGTATTTTTCTTCTGGGACACTTTACTAGCCTAGCCCCTACATGGTCGCTTAGCCCGCCTATCGGTAAATCTGTCTCTGAGCACAGGTGCATCTTGTGAAATTAAAAGTTACAATTAAATTTATAAGAGCTTGTAGATGGATGTTCTACTTGCTTCTGATTATGCAGGCAACCATCGTTTCATCACAGGGTAGTTCTAGGATCAAGACTCTCCAAAAACAAATTTCTGCAGCATGCCTTTTTCAATAGATGGCAGCACCAACAAAATTGCTATTATAGAAAAAGACTATCTTCAATCCCCAAAGACCATCTACTTAAGGTTGAGCGTAAGTAAATCTTCTGCCCTATCCGCACTTTGTTAACTTTTGCAGAACACGTTTTTCGCCGAAATTCTGCTCAAACAGTTGCAAAATATTTTCTGAAAGATAAAATGTAATGCTTGGATTACATTAAAACTAAATTTCATACTTAATAAAATACAGAACATATTTTTTATTTTAATCTAAAATAATTTTGGTGCTACCATCTGTTGTAATTTAATTCATACAGACTATTTTTTAATGAACATTTTTAAATATCTATTACTTCTAATACGGTATTGAATACAACAGATCACATATAATAATGCCACAATCATGGTAAGGTAATTTTTCATTCTATAAATTTGATAAGGGGATTTGAATGTACATGACTGACGATTGCAGCTTTGTCTCCCCTTTCCTTCAAGTTCCTTTGTCTTCAAGTCCAAGTACCTTTCCGTGATTGTGGCATTATTATGTATGATCTGTTGTATTTAATATCCTATTAGAAGGAATCGACATTTAGAAATGTTCATTAAAAAATAAAAATATGAATTAAGTTCGGTATGAAATAAATTACGACAACAGATGGCAGCACCAAAAATATTTTGGATTACAATAAAAACATATTTTATATTTTATTGAGTATTAAATTTAGTTTTAATATAATCTAAGCATTGCATTTCATTTTTCAGAAAATATTTCGCAACTGTTTGAGCAGAATTTCGGCGAGAAACGCGTTCTCAGAAAGTTAAAGCGCAGATAGGGCAGAAGATTTACTGACTCACCCTTAAATTGAGGAGCAATTACTTATTAGGATTAATCTAGTAAGAGCTCTTTGATCCATATCTACGAAGGAAAAAAGAATCCTCGCGAAAAAAATTGCGTAAAGATTTTCACGGGAAAATAAAAATTTATGAAAAATAACAAGAGCCGACTGCAAAATCAGTTTGTTTGCTCGAAAAATTTACATTGTGTTTGCTTTATTGATCATCAAATATATATGTTATTTTGAGTTTTTCAAAGCCTTGGTATTCCTATTTTTACAGTGATATAGCTGTCAAATCGGACTTCGATAAGCAATGTCCGCTCAGGACAGTTTCATGGCCACTCGGCCTGTGTGTCAGAGACCTTTTCACTGATATTTACAATATCTACTCCCACCCGTTCCAGGCCAATGTTTAAAATCAAATTTTAAAATCGTCTCTTAGAAATCTTTTACGGAAAAATATGGCATAAACAAACTTAACACTCTATACATTTGAAATTCGAATTAAACATGTAAATAGTTTAGATGCTACATACCGAAGATTCTTTTAAGGAAGACATTTCTTCAGGTTTAATGATACAGTGACCTCTCGCGTCCATCCATAACTAATCCAAACGACAAGTGCACAATCATCACCCAAACAAACCCCTGTTTACAATATATCCATGTCTATATTTATAAATACGAACAGCTGTTATGGAGAGAGCAGGGAAAACATTAGTACAACCGCGCAGTTGCCGAAATGAATCTGGAGTTTTCGGGCGGGCGGGATTCTGCGCAGCCTGGTTCCACTACCTCTACACAGAGTGGTAGTGAATAAATAGATCATCAGAAAAGCTCCGTGACGTCACGCGTTCAACTTTTCTATGGTTTGCTTTTTTTCTACGGCAGAGTGAGTCACTCGGAAGGAGTCTGAACCCAGGTGACACAGGCGAGAGGAAGGTGAAACTTAAAACAAGACTAGAAAGATGCAATGATTGCTATTTTTAATGGGTCAAAGGAAAAGCAATTCTCTTTCATAGAGCTGAAAGGATTATTAAAAATAACCAAATCATTTTACCATCAACCAGTAGCATATTGATTGGCATTCAGCAAGCACGGGTTAAATATAGCCATATCACCAAGTGGGATACATTTTATGGAGGACATTTTAAGGGAAACTTCCATATTTAATTTACATTTACGGAAACAAACCAAATTCAGTGCAGCCTGCCTAATACTGTTTAAACGGAGGCTTGAATTTACTTTAACTTTCTCCAACCTATGTATTATGTTCGACAAAGGATTCTAAAGTTTTGTGAATTTTTAAAAATCAAAACAATAATTTTTGTAACTTTAACTAGTTTTTCTAGTACTATACACTATATTATGGCAAAGCAGGTATAGTTCATCTAAAAATACCTATATGCATACCTATACTCATTTTATGACAGCACAGCCACATTTTGCCGCTCTATATATAGCCTTTATTTCTCAATAAAACATTATTTCAAATAAAATTTTAAAAGTCAAAGATATTTTTGGAACTAAATACTGTATACATAAATTGCTTAAATAATGTATTACTATAAGATAATTTAAAAGTCCGATATCAAATTTAGTTTCTCCAATACAATTGTCACTAATGCTCCTGACTATTATTTGGCTGGTAAGTGTTTTAACAAAAATTAGCCATGAGAAATCGAAAATAAATGTGTATATAATTCATAAATATGTATTTGCAAATAAATCGGCCTAGTAAAGGGCCAATCGAATGTATTAAAATCTTGTCCATCAATCCATTATGAAATGTCCAACTGGTTCATCAGTCTTTGCTCATAGGAAATAAGTTTGCTACAGTACTTTAATTATAATTAAGAAATTTAAATAACAATAAATGTAAACAATAGATACTGAAAGGAAAATCAGATGTATGGGGGAGGAGGGGTACCTACAACAAGTCTCTGTTGACTGTCAAGATAAAGTTAATTCACCAATCCAATGATAAAATGCTTTTTCTTTTCTATCCAACCAAAACTGACGAGGGGGGGGGGGGGGGGGAGGAGTAATTCAGCCATCTATATTTTGTCAAAACAGAAGCGTGGGGGGAAAATTGTAGAACGCATTTTCTTTTTACATTTTATACCCATTGAAGTTCCGAGAAATGGGAAACAACATATTTGGTTATCACCCCCCCCCCCCCTCCTCTTTAAAAAAAAAAAAAAAAAAAAAAAAATCTGGCGACGCTACTAATTACGTAAAAATATAATCTGTGCTTAATTTTTGCATTATGAAATTTTCGCTATATCTGTTTTTAGTGCTTGGATTAAATAATTGAGTAAAAAGAGACTTTTTCAACTTTTAACAATATAAACCAAATTTTTATTTTACTAGCTAAAGCAAATCTAATAGTCAATTGGGGATTAATTATACCATTCTTCTCAGAAAGTTTCGGAGGTTTTATTAATTTGTTCACGAGATATCCTGCGCGGAAGAACAGAAAACGTGTTTAGAGATAAATGCGGTCAAATCTCCAAGGCAAGGATCAAAACAACGGGTTACGTGTTTATATTTTCAAATATTTCACGATAGGCTGAAAATATAACTAAGTAATCGGTATCAACTTTTTTAGAATTTATTTTGGCTACAAAATGATGTTAAAACGAAGAAAGTTTCCTTTAAAACTTCAAAGTTTTAAAGGCGTTGTCTTCTGCCCCGCTCCTGTTAGATAGTAGTGTTCTATGGTGAAAATTACATATATTTTACTATGACTTTAATTTTGAATAAAGGAACAGGTTTTTCATATTTTTGAATACAAATTTATACCTTAACATATGCACGTTGTTAATATGAATATATTAATGTTTTTTAATACATATCTTGGCTGATTTTTAAACAAATGACTAAGATAAGTCATAGTTCAAAAAAACAAATAGAGTTGACCGTCTACTACATTACTTTTCAATTAAAATCATCGAAAACAATTTTTCTTTTATTAAGTGAAGCTATTTAATACTTCTATGCACTAATAATAAAATATTTAAAAATAAGTTTCAAATGATAATTTTCAAATTTTAAATAATATTTTAATTAAATTGTTCATAATTCAAATATTTTTTTCATTATACATTTATTTTTCAAAAAATGTATGTTTTGTGCATTTATACTTATATGTATATTAATTTTTAAGCAAAAAAAATATAATTTTTTTTGCAATCATGCAGTCACACAAAAATTTGAAATTGAGAAAAAAAAAGGATTTATAGAATCGCGGAACTGGGGTAAATTGCAAATGCACTTTCTATCGCTGTATGCATAATTTGCGCCCGATTTGGATGCAATTTGCTTTAAAATAATCATGAAAATGTAATAAATTTTCAATATTAAATTTGAAAAGTCATTTTTTTTTACAAAGCTCATCAGAAAGTGAATTGAAAATTGTCTATCATTCTTACCATTTTGATGTTACGACACTCTGTGGGAATGATTGTCCTAGATAAAAGATGTCACAAGAAACGCCTTTTCTTAAGAGCGTGCGATACACAACATCAGAGCGTAACGTTCCGAAACATTTCTGTCGATATTCGTCAACCACGAGAAGCCCATTTTCTGTGTGTTTTTTAGTAAAATAATGTTCTGCAACAAGTAATGAAATTTTAATGGAGAATGTTTACTGTTCCATGTTAAAGGTGTAAATAGTTTTTCCTCATATTTCCTGGCGTGTGTGTGCTGCCACGTGAGATAATCGAAGCAAGAAAAGCAATCGAGTTTATTCAGACTCCAGTATAAGGGCAACAAAAGATTGCAAAATTGCATTCAAAAGTAGAAATATAAATAGGATTGCACGTAAAAAATTAGGAGCCTAATCCCAGAAGTTAGAGTTATGACTGTTTTTTTATGAAGTTGAATAGGGAATTTTGAGGATCATTGTAAAAATATGTATGTGTTTTGCATCATTGTAAGTGCATGATTTATAAACAATACTAATATTTATTTTATGCATTCGGAAATGTAAATATCTGAAACATGAAAAATTTAGAGACATTTGTTAGATAAAAAAAAAATTAAATTATGTTAAAATGAAAATTAATTCCTCAAATAAAATGTAATTTAACTCGCTGGGATAAAAATGCCGTCAATTCTTAAATACGTTTTTTTTTTTTCCCTTTTGAAAGAAAGTAAAAATTAAAAATTTTAGAAGCCAGAAAATCCGGATGAACGAGATTCGGATAAGTGGATCATCCCTTTCTTTATAGCGGGGTAAACACAATGTGGCAATATCTTTCGCATGCAACACAGGAATAACAACGCAGTCAAAACAATAAAAGATAAGGTCGTCAGAATCAAACTTGACTGGATGAAATGGCCAAAGAAAATTAGCAAATTAAAACGATTTTTATGTTTTCAACCAAGAACCGGTTCGCCAAAGGCATTTCTGAAAGTTTGAGGTAAGGGAAACCCTGGTTGACAGAGAAGACGGCAATCCAGACAGCACGCAGACAAGTAATTCTATCATTCATACTTGTAGAACACGCCTATTATAAAGGATACTCCCAAAGTTAAGATTGTGCTTTTATTGCAGATTTTATCCCATGAACCGTTTTCACGCTTTTTATGAGCTCGTCGGCATGGAATAGCCTATATCTGCAAGAAAACTTGCTGTGTGTCACAATACAGTGCCCGTTCCGCCATTCTTATCCCCATACTAAAAAATTTCATTTATCTAAACCATCTCCTGTTAATCAATCATTATGGTCTTCAAATATTTGTAAAAACAAAAATTCTCTCAATTGAATTAAAAACTGTATCCTTATTGAAAAAATGATTTGTGATGGTATTAACTGATTTATGAGTTGCATATGCTTTTAATGAACTTTTGATCAGTGGAACATGGGTTACATTTTTGCACTGTTCAATTTTTTGTTTTAGCTTTCTTTTAATTTTCTTTCTTTCTTTCTTTCTTTCAACTGTTTTAAACCTTTGATTCAAAATTATTTTTCTACATTTTTGTATCATTTTATTTAATATCAATAAGCTATTTATAATTTAAAACTATTGTCTCATTTGCTGTTATTTGGGATTGAATGTTTTTATTACGGGATTGTATATATGTCAGTCTTTGTATGTCTATGTGTATTGTTTTTCTGTTTGTATTGTATGTATGTTTATTGCATATGTTTTTCTACGTATGTCTGTGCATTATTTTTTTGTATTTTCCCGGCCGTCCCTTGTAACTACTCAACACCCCTTGAAAATCGAAATCGAAAATTTTCGTGAAAGCAGTACTTTACACTATATTATTACATGAGAAAATAAAAATAGTGTACCCACTTCCTTGACTATTAGCTTATTACCATTACCTTTAAACCTAGATGAATTGACTTATCAGCAAAATATTACTGTTACCATAAAAAAAAAAAAATAAATAAAAAAAAACCCACTGTATTTATTTGATTGAGATGAACTTTTAAAATAATCCGACATGATTTCTTGGACACGTCTTACTAATGATGCGACTTTCAGTTAAAAATCATGCATTGGTTAATATTTTTAGCATTTCAAAATCTCCCTGATTGACTGAAAAATAAAAGTTCTGAACCAGCTTTCAGAAAATAGTCATATGAATTAATAGAAAGTTCTGTGAAAAATGGTTTTCTCTTGGAAATAAATGGCTAAAATGTTTTTTTTTTTTCCCCCGTTCTTAGTTCGTTACAACAGATGTTTTATTAACAATTTTTTAACTGGCCGTCCGTTTCCGCGTTGTGCAGGTTCCGTTCCATACTGGGGAAATAACACAAATTTCCTATATTTTTCGACAGGATTAAAATATTTTCCGCTTATGATAGCATTCCGTTTTAAACAGGTTACTATAAGTATTACTGTATATGGTATTACTATAGGTTTTCAATACAAGCAGTGCACTACTATTCCATCTAGTCATTTGAACTATTTTCGTAAAATCTATGCTTTTAAATCAGTCAATCGAACAATGGCGAAAATTCAATAGCTAACAAACATTTTGCTTGCAATAGCGCTGCAGTGGTTTGAAATAAATTTGAAAACAGGAGTTTGTAGTTGGTTAGTCAGTCGTTTATATAGGTCAATCGCAAACTACCCGGATATTTAACTACAAACTAGCTTTTGCATGCAAACGTCTTATTTCAAGAATGCTCTTTTTTTCAGCAAAAAGCTTGAAATGGGTAATAGTGAACAAACTGATGTGGGGTCACTGTTCGTCATGGTTGGCAAGATCCCAGCGGAGCATTGACAGCAGTAACACAGCACAGTCGCCAACATCTTTTAGGTAAGCTACAGTGAAAGACAAAAGCATAAGTCGCAGAAGATTCCAAGAATTCTGAATAAGATTAGAAGAATGGCAACGTTACTTTGGCAGTAATTTTACAGACAGCCACAAGGAACGCTTTATCGTCTGTCCGGCGGTATGGCTGATCACTGAGGCTTGAATGAGGCGAAATAGGTCGTCACGAGAGAGGATTGGAAATAAGGTTAATGTTAAATGAATGGTTAAACAGAGTGCAAGCAGAAGCCGTAAAATTGCTTTTGTCATCCAAGATATACAAGCGTTTTAAAACAAATGGCATAATAGATGACTGTATCATGAGCAAGAATAAATACCTACAAAATATTAATTTGCATGCAACTAGGCAGACAAGCATGCGGGACAGTTACGAATTTCACATATTTGGTTTTATTGAACTTTAAAATAACAGGAAAATGTGGAAAAGCCTGAAGGACGTATATGCATACATTCTAATGAAAGTCGACTGGACAAATTACTCTTGATGAAGATTTTTTTTTTTTCATTTTTTTTTAAGTCCATATATGGTCATTCTGTCACGGGAAATGCACAGTTTTTATTTTTAGAAATAAGCTAGGAAAAACAGGAAAATTTTGCATGGGCAATACGAACTATGAATACTATCTGACCGGAGAATCGATTTCACGCGCTGCAGTTGTAAATCCTTAGGATTCAGTGGTCAACATAGTAATCACCCTGCAACGAGTTGACTGCAATATGGACCTTGCCAAATAAATTATATTACGTGGAAATTAGGGGTTATTGAAAACCAAAAGTCAAAAATATGGTAGACATGTTTTTTGTTTTTTTTAGCTTTCACCTCAAGTGAATCAATTTAAATTTATTTAGTAAACAGGTAAGAACAAATTATACACCCAACATGAATTTTTGTAACCTTCTATCTTGCGACAAACACGCGTTATTCAAGTCCATATGAAAAATAATAATAATAAAAAAGAAAAAATTACGTACTTGTTCTGAAGTGCGGCATTTTCCTGTTTTACTTTGTTGTATCGCTGATCTGTGTTCACCTGATGATCAGTTAGGGTTGCTACTTGATGCTGAAGCTCTTGAACCTGAAAAATTATATTCCACACAATTTCAGAATGGAAGAAATTTAAAAGTGCGATAAAAGTAAATGCGATAGGCGTCTCAAACAAAAATATAAGGATTCTGAAATTATAGGAATTTCAATAAATGCGTCACACTGCCTGTTTGCAGTCTTGCCTGTGAGTTTAATACACTATCAACTTCAACGACAGTCTAGATTTTAGTTATTACGAAAATTCATGGTACTAAATCCTCTTTTAGGTAGAATGAATTTTTAATTACAATATGTGTTTTCAGTCTTGCCGGTGAGTTTAATACGCTATCGACTTCATTAACAATTTAGATTTTAGTTAATATAAAAATTCATGCTACTAAGTCCTCTTTTATAGGTAGGATGAATCTTTAACTACAATATTTTTATCAAGTATCCCCTGGCATGGATAGAAAAAGCTATTTCTACACTTTTTATCAACACTATACCTTTTCTAGCATTCGAAACTTAGAAGCCTGAAAATACGGTATTTTTTTAATTTTACACTATTTTATTAAAGTTGGTTTCTCTGTTTAATTGGGGGTTTATTTATTTGGGTTAAATATTGAAATCCATTTTTGACTATTTCTACCAAGCAGATTTTCTTGAAATTTTACACACATACGTATTTGGGGTGCGGTAGTCCAGTGGTTAGCGCGCGGGAATTGCACTCGGTAGGCCCGGGTTCGATTCCAAAACTGCCGCCGTGTTCACGCGGAGTACGATCACGTTAAACATGTGGGCCCGTAAGTTCTTCCGAGAGGTTGGTGGTAGAGGAAGCCGAGTACGGTCCCTATAGATGCCTCCCCCACTGGGTTCCGATCTAAATTGGGTGGCTCTTCCCGACCATCCAAACAGCTACCTTACACCTTCCTGGTAGGTCGGACGGTCTGAGTCTCAACAACAACACATACGTATTTGCGATGACAATACAAGATCTCAAATTTGAGTTGATCCCCTACCCGGATTTTGACTATGGAGGCCATAATACGGGACCTACTCTTCCTATCGGGGCGGGGAGGAGACTACCCGGTCCCATTCCATCTTTTGTTATGGAAGTAAAACATTTATATACTAAATCTGACTCGCGCTACAACTTTCCAATTGACTTTTCCCCTATTTACAAAAAGGGACGATATGGAAACCTTAACTCCACCCCCCCCCCACCAAAACGGGGCCTTCCATGGTCTCATTGTGTAGGCCACAGGGGAGGGGGTTCCTATACAACGGCACAAGAAGTACACAGCTAGCTGCTATATAGCTTGAGGAAAGCCTTTCCTTTCAACCCTGTATATAGAAGTGAAACTACATATTGAACTATTTTACAACAATGGGATTATGCAAAGTGAAGGAAATACTTTTTTTTTTTCAATAGCCAGGCATTGACTCTTTCATCGTCGCCTATACATCGGCCAGAACAGTGAACCTCTTAGCCGTCAAATGACGTTGCCCCAGCGCACCAGTGGGGGTGGGGACACATTGCGCCAACAACACAAACATCCATGTCTTACGTGGGACTCGAACCCACAACGTGGCGGCCGATCAATCGCTGGAAACGCTCGCCTTGACCGTTCGGCCACCACGTCGACTCAGATGAGCCAACAGTACGCGGTGTTCCCAGGTGGTCACCCAGCCAAGTACTAACCGCGTCCGATGCTGCTTAACTTCGGTGATCTAACGGGAACCGGTGTTTTAAGCACGGTAGAGCCGTTGGCTCAGTGAAGGAAATACCTTGTGGGCCATTTTGCAAAAACATTCCGGTTCTATTTATCGAGAATCTGCCAAATTTTAATAGATTAAAATGTTCCATTGGATTAAGTTGTGTATTAAATTTCAGATCTTTAGGACGTAAGCAAGTATGTTAAAAATGCCATCAAAGAAATTGAAACAAACATTCAGATAGACAGACAACTATCGGCCATGACGAATTCAATAAAATATTTCTAAAATGTTTGATTGGATATTTGATGAAAAATTGATTGCAAAAGACTATAAAGTATAAAATAAAATATAAAAAAAAAACTAAGTTACACACTTTTAGTAAAATTCGAAAATAATTACTTGCTTATGTGATTGTTTCTATAACTTGTACAATTTTATTGTTATATACTTCGAAAGTTTGTAGGACAATGTTTCAACATGTAAACAAGCGGATACTTTTGCTAGGTTGTTGTAGAAATGTATAAACAACGTCATTATTGTTTAAACAAGAAAGATCAATCATGCTTAAAGCATTGATTATGAAACACTTTCCAACTTCAATGCAATTTTATTTAAAAAAGTCGAAAATGCAATACATTCCTCGGTAATATTTTAAAACTTATCACGATACTACATTGATTTATTATATTTGAAAACTTAAACCTTCATTGAAAAAAATGAACTTCATTCAAAAGACGGAATTGAAATATAAATTGCGTGGTTTAAATATCTCTAAAATGCAATACATTCCACGGTAATATTTTTAAATCTATCATAATACTACGATAATTTATTATATTTGAAAACTTCATCGAAAACAACTGAAATTCATTCAAATGACGTCATAGAAAAAATAACACGCCTGGATCTCTCTATAAAAGCAGGATTTCATTCATAACTTTCTCCATTTCATTCATCACAATACTATAATAATTTATTTTATTTAAAAATTAAGACCATGGAGCTACAATTCATAAACTTTATGCTTAAAACTTCATCGAAAAATATCGTCCTTCTGTTTATAAAATCAATTAATATTTCATTCATATCAGCCATGCAGACTCCATGGACTGAATTATTTTGTGTTAAAGAAATACAGTAATTCTAATACAACTCATTCTACATATTTTGCTGTTTACATTTTACATAGGTGAAAAATAGGCTTAATTGTAGAAATAATCAAATTTGAATGAGAATTTAAACTCAAATATATTGTCATTGTGTTGTTTTAGTATGTAGATGCACAGAATTTAAGTAGAAATAAAGTAGTTTTATGATGGATACAACACTCAATATGAATTAAAAAGAACTTTAAAAAATCACGAATTTGAAACAAGATGGATGCCATATCTCATTTTGAAGTGGGTCATGTGATCGTTTCATATCATGGTCACGTGATCGTTTCATATAAGATGTGTAATTATTATTTTAATTTTTATTTAAAAAACTACTGAATATATTTAGCTGAATTTTTTTATATATATATTTTGGAACAATTTGACTATTACCTAAAATTTTCGAAGCAATTTGTGAATTTTAAATCCGCTTAAAAAATGTTAGAAAAATTAGGTCCCATAGGGCTCAATGTATTTCATTTTTTCAACCCGGGTTCAATCCAAAACTAATTGGGTGATATTATTCACTTATATTCCCATAGGTCCTACAGACCGTCTGAACAACATACTAAAATTTCATTTTGATTAAGTCATTTTTACGGCAGTTATCGAACAAAGTCATAAACACTTTTCAACTTTGTTGTAAAGTGTTAAAAAAAAAAGGTCAGTATAGAAATGCAATCTTTAAATATCAATTTTAAATCAATTGCATAATGACACATTCCCCAGTTTGAATTATCGTGCGCATACCATACACATGTCGATGTTACAGGTTAAAGCATCTTCGAATTTTAGGATAATGACCACTGCCTGTCGAAATCTAGAATTCGAAAATTTTCTGGAATACGTATATGTCATATTCTACGAGAGAACTACAGAAGTTGAGACTGCTGAGCTATGGAAAAATGGTTAACGCAACTGGGTTGCCCACGGTCTGAAAGCACACGATGCAAAGTAACTGGATCCCAATCGAGTTCTATGGCAAGTTAAGGACATATCTTAAGTTTTTAAAAACTTGATTTTATCTGAACATGGCGATCACTGGCATTGGGTTCATTTTTAAGTCACACATCTATGAAGGAATCGCTACAGAATCCGGATTTGTCTCTTTAAATTGAAAATATAGAGAATTGTAGAATGAAGCGTAGCCACTTATTAAGTACGGAATTTGACCATTGAAGGACTTGACTAGGACCACAACACACCGTCTTTGATTTCGACATCAAGAAACCCAATTATCCCATTGAAATATTGTCGAAACTAATGTCTTTTGTTTTGAATCAAATGCAATTACAATACTTCAGAGGTTGTGGCAACATTTCCCTTCCGTTTTTGCAAACATTCGACTGGAAAATCACGTTCTTTTTTATAAGCCAACTCATTTCTGTTATCAGCACAGTCAAATTGTTAAGTACGTTCAATGTAATGCGTTAGTTAGATTTCGGTGTACTTTGTGCACCCCCCCCTCCCTTTTTTTAACATTTGTTAATTGTCAATCCCGAAAATGTTCAACTCGTCTTTTATTATCGTGATAGTTATATACAAAAGTGTTTAAACCTAACTTTTGAATAAAGTAGAAATAAATATTTTTTAAATTAATTTAACCACTATTTGTATTTAGCTTTATCTAAGTGATGACTATGACCTATCGATAATTCACATCAGATAATTATTTCGGATAAAAACAAAATAATTGAGAGTTTTGCCCATAACTCGTAATAAAAATCAATTGGGATCTAGATTTTTTATTTATATATTTATTTATTTATTTGCACTAGGTGCGAAAAAAAGTAAAAATTAGAGACGTTCATATGAGAAAGTATAAATGTATTTCCCATCAGGCCTTTCAAATGTTACTAAATCTAATTGGTAACTATAGTAGCCTATTAGCTACAATAAATCTACAGATTGAAGGCTTTATTAGCAATCCCGTTAATTCTGCTCAATCATCATATTCATTGAAATATACATGAAACACCTGCATTCACACTAGTCGTTTCCGCAATTTCTTTTGTTATCGTGGTACACTGTATCCTAGATAACAGAGTTTCCAAAGTATATACATGTTAGGAACAAAGTTTCTTTTTAAAAACTTTTCATACAATATACTGCAGAAACTAGAAGTATTCGAATTTTTGTACAACTATAATTATTACACTGTGTCGCATGTTTTTCACCTTTAGAATCCAGTTTTAAATTTATTCCTAATTTACTTTCAACTCAAAATTAATTTTAATCAACCTTCCAATATCTAATATATATTTTAATTATAGTGTAAAAGTATTTTTTGTTCATTTATTATCATACATTTATTTAATTTATTATACGTTTATTCTCCCAGAAACCGTAGAGCCTTACGATCCAACGCAAAATATTTTCTAATCAATTTTTCTATTAAAAAGAGTACATTTTTAAGGACATATGTACATTCTTTATACCTATACTAAAAGCTAGAATGCCCAGCTTCGAGGTTATTAAATAATTAAATTTTATTTTACTTTGCGTTCAATAATGCTATGTGTATATTATATATATATATATATAAATTCATGTAAAAAATTCTGATGAAATTATTAATTTAATCTTTACAGTCCATGACTATAAAAGGTGAAATGAATAGTAATTTCACCTTTATAGTTATCGGTTTCAGATTTATTGAAATTTTCAGATTTATAGGGTACAGTTTGGTTAAGTAATCAAATATTCATTTTCAAACTTACTGTTAAACAATACTAGCAACATTGTTACGAACACGTAAAATGCCTTCGCTAGAGGTTCTTTTGAGAACCAGAAAGGAAAAACACCTTTACAAGCAGCCATTCCTATTACGCCAAAGCAGGGTTGCCATTTTTGAACACTAGTGGTGGGGTTTCCAGATTTGGCAATTTGCCGACTCTTGGAGAGTATACGAAAGGAGTCGTCGCTCAGTTGGAGAGCAGTTGACGTGATACGAGCTGCATTGAATGGTGAGATGTCAATGTTTTGATAAATCTGCAGTTTTGTGCAATTAATGGAGCATTTAATTGCTGTTTTACTGTGCCTGACATTTGTTCAGTGATCTTGTGAGATAGTTATCGAGCTATTTGCTGTATATTGTTCCTGTTTACTCTGCATTTGTGAATAAACATGTTAGCTACTCAGAAATTTGGACTCCTTCTTGTATCCCGCGAGTACACTCGCGATACTACAGGATACGTCGTAACAATATCATGTATTAAAGTTTAAGTTCCATCTTCTGTACCCTAAAGTTCAGTAGAGGTTTAGTCACTCATCAATTGTTTTTTTCCAAAGGTTTGGTTTTCCCGTTCATTTCCCAGGAATACTAACTGCCACATACATGCATGCATGCATGCGATTCCAATAGGATGCATATATTTCCGTCATTCATATAATAAATCTCGCTTCAAAATAGATATATCTCGTATGTGCAGAAATTATTTCTTAGATAATTTCGCTAATTAAAATAAAAATATGGAGTGAGAGATAAGGCGATAAAACCTTTTATATGGATTAAAAGCTTAAAAGTACCACAATGCTTCGAGAATGATACCTATAGATATTGCTAGTGTTTATGTAGGAATATTTGAGTTCTAATTTTCATGCACTCATAATTTATTTCCGCGAAATTAACAGTTCAATATTGTTTAATTCAACACGAGCCTTTCGACATAGAAATACAGTAGTGGCCAAAATTGTGGAAACCTTTTGAAAAAAAGTATTTTTGAGGTTTGATGGCTCATAACATCACTTTTTTTTTGTACCAATACCATAAAATTATACATCAATGGAAAGATAATTTAATCAAGATTGTAATGTAATAACATTTGTTCAATTATCTGTATTCTATCAAAAGTTATAGCCAAATAACCAGAAAAAAGAAGCACAACTTGCTTAGGTTTATATGAAGTAACCTTCCTTCAATTGAATGTAACCAATGAGCATGAGTGTTTAGAGAGCCAATCAGGTGTCATCTTGTTTTGGCAATGAACCAACAGGTTACAGGACATTTATCAGTGTGTTATGTGATTGCTATCAAGTTGGTTGGGATTTTTTGTGTTCTTCGATTTAGTGAGCTCGTAAAACGAATAAAATTAAAGAAATGGCGCAAAGAGTTAGTTGACTGGTCACCTAGAAAGCGATGTAAAATAGTACTATTAAGTAAACTAGGCTACAGTTATTAAGAAATTAGAAGAAATATTGGGAGAAACTAAACAAAAGTGGCATTTCTAAATTTTTGAAGAGGTATAAGGAGATTCAGTCACTACAAAACCAGGCTGGTAAAGGTGCACAACAGTAAGTGATGATAGAAGAATTAAGAAACTGTGCCTAGGTGACAGAAGAAAACCATCTCGGTGTATATAACGTGAAATGGCGCAATACAATGTGAAGTTGAGTGCAAGGACTGTTCGGCGCAGACTGCATGAATTTAGTCCAAATGCTAGAATTTCACGAAAAAAGCCATTTTTATCTCTCAAACAATGGTTGAAAAGATTAAACTGGGATAAAATCCATGTTAACTGAACAATGGGACAGTGTATTTTGGAGTGATGAGACCAAAATCTCCCTGTTTGGTAGTGATGGCATAAAATATGTCGAGAAGAATCTGAGAATATTTGCATCCTGACCGCATTACACCTACCGTGAAACACGCAGTTAGTGTTATGATCTGGGGTTGTATGACATTAAGAGGTGTGGGCAGAATTTGCGTGATGAATGGGAATATAAATGCCCAAAGATACATAAATGAAGTACTTGAGCCCAAACTGCAGCCTTCTGCACGTGATATTTTCCAAGATAATGAAGCATTTATATTTCAACAGGATTCAGCTCCATGTCATGTTGCTCGCGTGTGCAAAAAGTGGCTTCAAGATCATCATATTCAACTGCTGGAATGGCCTGGGAATACCCCAGACCTTAACCCTATCGAAAATCTATGGAGCCGACTAAAGAAACTTGTTAGTCAGAAGCAACCCAGCAATAAAACCCAATTAACAGAAGCAATAATTCAATCTTGGTTTCACATATAACAGCTACAGAACTAAAAATCTTTGTTTACTCCATGGGAAAGCAGCGCTGTAAGGCCGTAATTAAGGCTAAAGGTCACCCAACTAAGTATTAACTGACATGGTGAGAATTTTTGTATATCCTATTCTTTCTATGTATTTCACTTTTTTTCTTTAGAAATGCTGTTCTATTAAAAAATAATTCATATAAATGTTATTGCATTACAATCTTGATTAAATTATCTTTCCATTGATATATAATTTTATGGTATTGGTACAAAAAAAGTGGTGTTATGAGCCATCAAACCTCAAAAAACACACGTTTTCCAAAAGGTTTCCACAATTTTGGCCGCTACTGTACATATAGTGAAGTGGGACTTATCTTAACCCCCCCCCCTCCCGTCGCCACCTGAATTATTGTCTCAAACTATTTTGGCGTTTTCCCAGCATGAACTCTTAACTCCTTCCCTTCCATTTACCCCATATTCAAATATATATACGCCAACCTTTATTAAAATACGAGACATTTAAATTTTGATACGTGGCACCAACCAGATTTTTGACTTTACAGCAAAATAACATGGGAGTTAACTGGATAAAACTGCCTCTTTCATACTTCCAAGACGAAAATCGAAAAAAAAAAAAAAAAAAACACATACGACATGACTCGAACGAATTGGTGTCAAATGACTGACACATACATATAGATGAAGCTGTGTTCGCAGAAATCTATAAAAAATGGTTTTCAATTGCGTTTATATAAGATACGTTTTTCGAAGTATCCAACACAGACGTTTCATTCTTGTCGGAGATGTTTCTTTCCCTTGTGAATGCCTTATTTATAGAAACGGTGACAAAGATTTATGGAAAGCACGTAGAGGGAGGTGCTATTTCCTATAAATCCTCTCGCTTTCCCCTCAAAATAACTTTTCAACAGGGCAGGAAACTAAGGAAGACTGGGAAATGGCACTGCATCTCCAGATATGGATTTCAGCAAAGCAATCCATTCAGCGTGCACCTCGGAGTTTAAAAATACTTTCATGTCAACAGGATCGCCCATACAAGCTATAGGCCCCCTACAAGCATTTATCACGGACCTCCCTCCCTATTTGATTTTCTCTCTTTTTGTGGATTTTTTTTTATGGTGTCTCCTCCCTCAATACACACACACTGGTGTCCAAAATGATCTTTACACGCACAAAAACACTGATTTCTCAACAACTGTTCGATATAATTGAATGAATGTTTTTGTGGTGGTACATAATATTATAACACACAAATACAAACTGAAAAATCGAGCATTTGTGCATACGATACAAAACTAAACAATCTGCCACTTTTATCAATGTCTGCTCAGCCTCTAAACGGCCGACAGCTTTCCACTTCAAAAATTATTTACAAATAATATACTTCGGAACCATAAAAATATTTTAAGTCTGAACACCAAAATCAACTCCTGAATTGCAGAAGTTCGGAGGGAAACACAATTCGTGCACAGCTATTTATTTTTATGCATGTAAAGATAATTTTGGATACCAGTATATATTAAAGATTTGTTCCCCCTCTGGAGCCCATCCTTCTACTCCAGTGGTGTTCCTCTCCTTTATGGGTGACCTTGATTTCACTTAAAGTTGCTTTTTATTTCTTTCCAAATCTGATAAAATATGTCCGCAGAATTACAATTAAAGAGTTATGCGAAATATCTTGAGTGCATTTACTTAACTTTCTTATACATACGAAGGTCACACTGAAATTTTTGAGAAAGGATATGCACTAGGAAAATGACGATATGCGCTAGGAAAAAATTATTGGTCGGATATTTAAATTTGAACTCTTATGTCCTTAGACGATAATTTGTGGCAACAATTGCAATTTAGCTATCGCAGAATAAATTTTGAAAGAAAAGAAAATGGTGTTGACGCGAGAGCATTATCGAGCTATGATTTTCTACGATTTTAAAATGGGGCTAAATCAAGAAGAATACCTTCAACGTCTACAATTAGCATATGGGAATGATGCTGATACTGCATCTCGTAATTCAACTGGTTTACAGAGTTTAAGAAGAGGTCGAAATTATCTCTTGGATGAAGAACACACAGGAAGACTTTTGTCAGTTGTAGTCTCAAAGTCGTTGGGTCCCCCATAATTTAACAGAACACCAAAAGGCGGAGCGTGTCAGAATCAGTAAAGAAACCCTAAAATTATTTAATGATGGTGGACACCACATTATTTCTAAAATCATAACTGGTGATGAAACGTACATACCATTTCCTGACGTTCCAACACGTCAAGAAAGTAAAGTTTGGGTCTTTGAAGATGACCCCCAAACCAACAATGGTGAAAAAACAACGAGCAATGAAAAAAGTAATGTATGCCCTGTTCTTCAGAAGTACAGGTCTAGTCAAAGCCATAAAGCTAAAGGGACAGAAGACAGTTACAGCTAACTGGTACATCACTAAGTGTCTTCCAGAAATTCTTCAGGAAATGAATGTTAGGGGACTCATGCTTCACCATGACAATGCATCATCTCATTCAGCAAGAATAACACGCGAATATCTTGAACACAAAAACATCAAATAGATAGAATATCTACCTTATTCTCCTGATCTTGTTATGTGTGACTTTTGGCTATTTTTGAATCTAAAACAAATTTACGTGGGCGTCGTTTTCTTCCTCATTCCCAAGATGAGATTGATGAGGCTATAAAAGCATATTTTTCATCGATTTCAAGAAATGGATGGCTTGAAGCATTTAATCTTTGGAAAATTCACCTACAAAAGTGCATTGATGTTGGAGGGGGAGTACTTTGAACACTCCTAAGAGTTGGTAAGTTTAACTTGTACCACTTAGCCGTATCTCAAAAATTTCAGTGTGACTATCGCATACTTTATCTTGCATACCCCTTGTATCCCAATGGGGGATAAATTTGAGTTGTCTTTTAAAATACTCCTTAATTAAAAATACTCCTAAAATTAAAAAATAAAGTTGGCAACAAATAAGATACGTCGATGAACTGGATAAATTAGCTTATTTGTGTTAATATATACTATTTTAATATTCCACAGATTTATGGCGTTGCCAAGGGGGGGGGGGGGGGATTTGGAAGGTCATTATCCCTTCCAGGAATTCATTGAAGTTTTGAAAAATAAGATTTGGTAACTATCCCTCCCCCCCCCCCCCCTCATTTTTTTTTTCTGACGACGGTCCTGCTACAAATTTGTAGATATCGAACAATTGAAAGTAATGTAGCATTCACGTAGAAAAATAAAAATAATGCATAAAGATTAGAAATACTATAAAGGTGAATCATAAAATTTATGGGAAAAGTGAGAAAAAGATAACATTATAATGTTTCGGATAAATTTATGAAAAGCCAGATAAGAAATCGATATATCTCCTGAAAAATTATGTAATAGAAAATTGCAGTGAAATCAAAGAAATTGGATGTAGAATACATTTCATAAAAGAAAAGTTGAATGGAAAGATATACTGACCTTTTGGCTAAGCAGACATTTGAATTCACTGCTAAAGCAGAGAGCATCCGCCAATTTGTACTCTGTGCTTCCATCGCAATACACTCCGTCAAATGAGGATAATTCTGTAGAATCCTCGTAAGTCCAAAAGGATTCGGATTCCCATCGAGATGGAGTTAGTTGATCCTTATTCCAAACAGGTGGGGAATCCATTGAGATTCCCACCCGAAAACCATCCCACAATCCGAGAACTGGAAAAGGATTCCAGGCAGAAATGGAATGAAGAAAAAATAACAAAATCCGTAGCTGTTTAGGATTCCAACGCAAGAATGAATGCGACCTCTTCTATTATGCCGCAATTTTCGTTTTCGTTTGAGCAGGTTTGTAAAGAAGGCTTCTCGGAGACTGTGGTTTGTCGAGTGTGTTAACGACAAACTAAAGCCATCAACAGATCAAGGATGCGCAGTCTATTCTGGATACTCTGGAAAATAGAGAGGATTCCGGCATCTCCTCGAGGGTCGGAAACCCAACAGCCCGTTCACTAGGACCCGAAGGCATAATCTTGCAGATTACATAAGAAATATCCTCCGTTAATTCACATTTTGAGAAACAATTGGAAAATTGTGCACTGTGTCAAGGTTTGAAATAGTAATAATTGACACAAGCTAAAATGAGAGCATGTAAACGGATGTGTGAACCATGGACTCAACGCCGATTACAAATCAGTGAGAATATAATGTTTACATGAAAATAGTTTCATACACAGATTGATAAATACCAGCTGATAGAAGTAAATTCTCCAAATTGTATTTTATCTATCATATGATGTCTGTAAGAGAAAGGACATCAGATTCGCCACTCACAATATGATGTATGGTCATAAACTAAAACTTAAAATTTTAAAATCCAATTGAATTGCATAACCCCAAGTTTTAAAATTTTGATATGTACACGTCGAAAACGTTGGTAGGCGTTAGCAAATAGGGGCTAATAGTTCCATACTGTATAAAAATTTCTTATTTGTTTAACAAGACGAGGGAGCAAAAAAAGTATCAACTCGTAATATTCAAAGGTTGGAGAGAAAAAGCCGCTAAAATTTGACGCGCGCGAAATAAAACGTTTTATAGTATTACGCCATCGACATTTTTAGGAGGAAGTTTCCGCGAAAGTCTCGAAAGGTATCAAAGTCTCAGTAAGTTCAATTGATTGTAGCGTTTCCTGCTTTATGTCTGTTTCACCAATTTTCTTATTCTTTTTTGCAAAATTTAAGTACAGTGGCAAATTAATACTGGACATTCCTCTGTATTCCATTAATTTATAATTTAAAAATTCCATTATGATTTTCCGCATGCCACTGCTCTATCCGTAAACGTGGTCTGGAGCACTAGAAGGTACTGTTTGACAGAGTCTTCTGTGCAGGTAGTATCCTAAGCAAGTACAATATGCATTGTAAATATTTTAAACGACTCTATTATTAGGATACTGAATTTCAATATTATTACTTAAAGAACAATGCTTTACATGTGGAGCTATTTTAACAATTTTAATGCTATTGTGATAAAACTTTAAAATATGCCCATTGATGCTATAAAATATTAAGTAAATAGGTGACACGCTCTCCGGACTTTTTACTTGTATATAAAACAAAAAACTGGGCATTCTTTATTACGTTAAAACATGTAGTTTTTAATTTTTATTCTTTTCCTATAAGAATGCTCTATAGTGCATAAGAATGCTCTATAGTGCATAAGAATGCTCTATAGAGCATTCTTCTGTGAAGTAATATTTATATTTCTTACAAGCATAAAAGGAAAGTGAGTTTTATGCAAACTAGAATTATGAAGATAAGATAAAATTAATAAGTTAAATCAGTCTTAATTTAAGCTAAAAATTTAGAATAACGCTGAGCACATTTATGATAGAACTAGTTTTGAATCATATACTCGAACTTTCACTCACGCCGAAACCATTGATTTGCTTCAGGGATGTACTTTCAAGGTTCATGACTCAAATTCTTTTTCGCATCTACAAAGATTTACAGATTTACAAGTTTCAATATACAGAAATAAGCTTATTTTCCCGTATTAGAATAAGTTTTTTTACTAGCATCTTTATACTGCTTAAAGGCGTTGATCTATGGTCAATCATCAGTCAAACAAAATTTAGATAATAAAATGATAGGACTATTTTCGGATAGTAAGTTCAGGACAACTAACAGCTAATTCAGAAAATTATATAGAATTTCACATGAAACATTCATTCTATACAATTTGGATCAGAATTTTCTCTTTAGCAAAATGATTTATCTTTTTTCTGCTCTTTCCGTTATCTCTTAATACTCCTCACTCGCAAGAAAATAATAAATAAATATAAAATAAATCGGCGGTGGCTCCATTTCGATGTAAAGTCTTGTGAAATAAAACAATGTTCAATAAGTTTAGTCGTTTTTCGTCTCATTTGTTTTGTTTACAACAGATAATAGGGGCCTATATGATAACTACAGTACGATACGTAATTGAAACATTCTAAGTCAAGAGTGAATTTAAGTTAAGAGTGAATGTATAAGAGTGAATCTAATTTAAAAGTGAATCTATAAGAGTGAATCTAAATTAAGAGGGAATCTATAAGAGTGAATCTAAATTAAGAGGGAATCTATAAGAGTGAATCTAAATTAAGAGGGAATCTATAAGAGTGAATCTAAATTAAGAGGGAATCTAAGTTAAGAGTGAATATCAAGTCTATACAAATTTGATCGAGCGTAGTCGATTTTACAGGATCAATAGCAAGTTATAACCACAAAATTTCGAAAACTAAGAACCCGATCCTTAATCCAATTATTTATCCTTGTAGGGCTTTGAAAGAGCTACAGATCCTTATTATGCATAGCTAGTACTTTTCGTTTCCGAAATATAAGCATTACAAACTTAAAAACGAAACATTTTCAATCTTCAACTTGACAAGATAATTAAATGCTCGAAACTTACAAGAGCGTTGTAAAAACAAATTAAAAACTGTCTAAAAGCTGGATTTCCTACTAAACATTTTTGTTGATGACTGTTTATATCCATATTTTACAGTTTAGAAGATATTTTGAGCGAAGTAAGCAAAGTGAAACAAAATCTCGATAGGATAAACACTTTTTAATAGAGAAAAAAAAATGAAAATATTAATTATTGAAATTATTTTTGTTTATCCGTAAATAGTACCGTATTCCGACAAAACAAATGTAAATTGTTTCGATTTTTATCAACTAGGTTTGGAGATATAAGTGTCCAAAATGTTTACATGTTTCGTAAACTCTCCAATTTCAGTCGGTTACGTTAGTTACATCAAAAGTTCTTACTAGATACTCATATGGTTCAAATAAGAAAAGTTGTAAAAAGTCTAAATATATATATATACATATATACTCCAAGACATCAAACAAACGGTAAAATTTTCATCCACTATTTAAAACTCGTTCATTTCTAAGAATAGTAAAAAGAAGAGACAAAAATGTTAGTCAAAAAGAAATATCCAATTCGCCTTACTTTTTGGTTTAAATCCATGACATCATCTTCGATTGACATAGGAACATCCATGGGATACATCTCGTCCGAGCTTTGGGAATTGCGACGACTGCCATTGCGATGCAGCTGGCTGTCAAGGATAAGAAAAGAATACATGTATACATATTTTCGATTTCAATGCATAGCTTCAGTTACAACTTCGGTAAAACATATTCGCGATCACTTCAATCAATCGCTATGCTAGATTTTAATATTTATGGAATTACAGTTAAACCTCGTTAATCCGGACGTAATGAAGTACATTTATTTTGGGAGTAAAAATGTGTGTATGAATAAAAAATAGTATTAAAAACTTTGGCTAAATCACACGCCCATAGAATAAACAAGGAAAAAACATAGTTTTTTAAAGTACCCCCTTATATTATTTTCATGTAATTTAAATGTCTGACAAATGTATTAAAATACATGCAAATTGAATATATGAATGACAACGACATACCGAATTTGGATATTTTTTGCTACTTCCGTTCTGAAGTTATTCCTAAACAACGAGTTATTTCCTAAATAACATTCCCAACGCGGGCTGTGACAGTAAGGTTCAAAATCAAAATTTACCACGAAAGGGAACGACAAACTAAATTTGAACTTTCTAGCTACTCTGGTTCTCAACTAATTCCCACAAAAGAACACATTTCTATGGGGGACTCAAGACGGGATAAGGCTAGTCCAATAAAGTTCTAAATAAAAAAAAAATAATTATCACATAAAACGACAAACTAAATTTGGACTTTGTAGCTGCTTTGTTTTTCGAGTTATTCCTAAAAAACGAGTGCATTCCTATGGCGGGCCTAGGACAAGCTAGCCCAATAAGGTTCAAAATCCGAGGAATTAAAATGTACCACAAAAGACAACGACATACCAAATTTTACATTACTATGATGAATGGACCCTGATTAGTTAGGGCTCCAAAGATTCGAACACCAGATCAAGTGAAATAAAATATTGTAGTATTAAATCAGAATGGAAACTTTAATATTCGAAAGTAAAAATATAACATATTTACCTCGCTAAAGCACTCGTTGTAAGTCTCTTCGAACTGAAAAAAAAAAAAATTACATTTAAGAAGCAAAACAGACTGGACTACTGTGGACAATCCATTCGGCCACTAACAAATCGATTTCACTAATTTCTGCAACACAAATATTATGAACGGAAAATCGATTCTTTTAATCGAGTCGCGAAAACCGAAACACGTCTACATTTAAATCAATAACAGCTGTAATTGTTAAAACGATAGTGCATGCTGACAATTATGTTTTAGTGCACTAAACTGTTGAAATCATGTATTCTACTTTATCGCGATAATAAGAGTATAGTTCCAAAATTTAGAACGCCATATTTCGTCTTACTATATTAATAGCCCAGTTCTTCTAGCGTCCTGAAGTTCTAACTTAATAGATTTAAATTTACAAGTTGGCTGAGGCTACCTTTGTCCGTAACAACATACATAAAAAAGTTGTGTTTTACATCACTCGTTTTCTTACATTCAGTACTACTTGCATGCAATATTTTCGCCTCGAATAATTAAGTTATTCGCAGCCGGAGAGTTGAACCTAAGGCAAACTTGTTACCGCGACTTATTTGGCTGCATGAGAATCATTTTAAAATTCAGAATAACAATTTTTAGTAAATTACTGACGTATTAAACCCCTTGAAAATGAAAGGCTCGAAAATTGCTGCAACTAAGGCAAGTTAATGTTTTTTACTAATACATAATTGGTGTTAAAACCAAAGACTAGAAACAATCTTTTGGCCAATATAGGATTGTCTAAAGAAGCCCAGATAAAAAACACATACACGTTTCTAAATGAGATATTTTAACAATTGGTAAATATATCCAAATACAATTTTTGGAATTTCTTTAGTTTTTTCCCCCTCACTACATAGACCAGAAAAAGATTATCCATGTTAAGGTCATGGAGTTAGAAAGCAGATAAAATTTCCATGATGAAATGCTTGAAAATACCATAATTTTTTCAGAAATATATTTAGGTATCGTTAGTGTTAGCAAAGTCCCATCTGTTTTTATTTGACACAACAATCGTAGTATTTAATATTTTTGATTATTTTAAAATTAAAGATCCCTAATTATGAATAGAAGTAACTTTCTTCTAGTTGTACACAGAATATATGGAGACAAAAAGAAATGGAAAGTTAAAATGAATTTGAATACGTGGGAATATTCTATTTTGTTTAAAATTTAATTTGCACTGCACCAACAATTTTTTTTGAAAAATGAACAGTTTAAATAAATATTATTTAATTCAATATGAGCCTTTCAACATAGAAATACATACAATGGGGATTCTAAAGGAGTTTAATGATTGGTGAGGTTTGAACAGAATGGATTTAAATATACTTATTCAAGTACGTATATGTGCCGCCGGGCAAGTTTATAGATTAACAAGAATGTAAAATCTCATCAGATATATTGTAAAGTTTAATTTATGTACCGAAAAGCAGGTTAGGAAGATAATTTGATATTTTAAGGGTGAGCGTCAGTAAATTTTCTGCCCTATCCGCGCTTTGTTAACTTTCGCAGCACACATATTTCGCCGAAATTCTGCTCAAACAGTTGCGAAATATTTTCTTATAGATAAAATGCTATGCTTAGATTATATTAAAACTAAATTTAATACCCAATAAAACATAGAATATATGTCTTATTTTAATTTAAAATATTTTTGGTGCTGCCAACTGTTGTCGTAATTTAATTCATACCGACTATTTTTATTTTTTAATGAACATTTTTAAATGTCTATTCCTTCTAATACGCTATTAAATACAACAACAGATCATATATAATGCCATAATCACGGAAAAGTAATTGAACTTGAAGACAAAACTGCAGTCCTCAGTGATGTACAATCAGATCCCTTATCAAATTTATAGAATGATAAATTACCTTTCCGTGATTGTGGCATTATTATATATGATCTGTTGTTGTATTTAACACTGTATTAAAAGGAATAGATATTTAAAAATGTTCATTAAAAAATAAAAATAATCGGTATGATTTAAATTACGACAGCAGATGGCACCACCAAAAATATTTTGGATTAAAATAAAAAATATATTTTATGTTTTTGGGGGCATTAAATTTAGTTTTAATATAATCTAAGCATTGCATTTTATTTTTCAGAAAATATTTCGCAACTGTTTGAGCAGAATTTCGGCGAAATATGTGTGCCGCGAAAGTTAAAGCGCGGATAGGGCAGAAAATTTACTGACGCTCACCCTTAACGAAGTCTTATGGTCGAAGTATCTAGATGAAATAGGGGCGAAAACTTAAAGTGCTAGCTAGCTATAAACAGTTAGCTAGTAATTTGCAGCGCTTTGAAAGCATGTAAAAGACTTAAATAAGTATGAAAAAACCGAATAAACTTATTGAAATTTATTGAAGTTTTACACTACAAAATGTTATTCACGCAAAACCAATCGGCTCCATTGGACTGGAGACAATGATAATTTTTTTAATGGACGGTCATTTGATGAATTCATCATTCGCCCATAAATGATGTATATATTTAGATAGATAATGTATAAGAACAATTTTTCATGCTTTCACAATTATCGTATAACCGATTGGTGGCGAAAGAGCTATAAACCTTAATGGCTAAAATAAGTAAACATAAACAAAAACATAATGTAAACTGCCACAAAGGAAGAGCAGAATAAGAAAATGCTCAAATTTTCACCCAAAATCTTAACATAAACGGTATTTACAAGTTACATCATTGCAACTATCGCAAACATAATAAGAAAATAACAAAGGTATATTATTATTTCTCATGAAATTCTAGTAAATGAAAACCAATATGCCAAGTCAAATATTTTAAACTGATTACCAGAGATTTGTCATCAAAACACTTATAAATTTAATTGCAAATTGAGACGAAATCACAATTTTTTGCCAAATTTAAAATCAACAGTGACTAATTGAAAATATTAATTGTCTTTACGAGTAAATTTGTTTGTAGACTGTGCTAATGAAGTTTCTCGTGCAAAAGTATACGAAAATAATTGCCAACCAGTAAAATTTAAATAATACAATTATGTAACAGTTGAAACCATTGAACTATGTAACTGGAATACTCGCTTCAATGCTAAAGCGAAAAGAAGGAGATAAAACTCTTATGGATGAAATGCTTGAAAATGCCACAATGCTTTGAGAATAATATCTAGGTGTCGCTAGTGTTTCTAAATTAGCTGTTATTGTTAGTTGACACATAGTCACCTTTATCTAAAAATACATTATAGAAAGGCGTAGTATTTAGTTTATGTATTTTTGATTATTTTTAAATTAAGGGTTCCCTAATTATAAGTATAATTAGCCAGTATTTTTTCATAGTCGTAGGATAGAGTATAGAATATATGGAGTTAAAAATAAATTGAAAGGCAAAATAATTTTGAATGCGTAGGAATATTCTTTATTGCTTCATTTCTAATTTGCTTTGCGCTAATAATTTACTTTTACAAAATTGACAGTTTAAATAAATATTTTAGGCCTTTAGTCACAGAAATGCATACAATGCAGGATTACTTGTCTTATCCTAGCGCAAACTGAATTATTGTCACAAATGATATTGGTGTTTTCTTAATATGACGTTTAAACTCCTTATCTCCATGATTTGTACACTAGACTGAATAATAATCTAACTGGTTACTTGCCAATGTAGCAATTATGACTTTATCCAGTTAAGCACGATGCGATTTGAGGAAGATATATTAGGGGAGATTAATGTATCTGGTATACAATGCACCTAGTTTTACAATATGAGAGCCCCTAGTTATGGATATGTATAAGATAGTATAAGATGCCCCTAGTATAAGATAAACTCCACTGCATTGCATGTATTTCTATGGTGAAAGGCTCATATTGAATTAAATAATATTTATTTAAACTGTTAAATTTGCAGAAATAAATTATCAGTGCAATGCACATTATAATTCAAACAAAGAATATTCCTACATATTTAAAATTAATTTTATCTTTCAATTTATGTTTGTCTCCATACATTATGTAACCTGTCCCATAACTAGGAAAAAATACTTATTATTTCTTATAATTAGGGAACTTTATTAATCAAAAATACATTTACTAAACACCACGTCTTCCTGTTGTGTAAAATGAGGACAGATGGGACTATACTATATAGCGACACCTAGATATAATTTTCAAAGCATTATTAACAAGCTTTTCATCCATAAGATTTATTTTCTCTCTAAATCCAATGGCACGGCTTTTCCCAATAAGTCGAAAAACTGCCCGAATTTCAGTCGATTACCGATAAAACAGTAACAGAGTAGGGGGGGGGGGTGCAACGATCGCCCTGCTTCTCTCAATATCGTCATTCAGAGCAGAATCAGCAGCGTACGAAGGGCCCGTAACCCCCATTAACCGAGCAATTACAGAATTAAATTGATTCTTATTGAAAAACGGAATACAGTACTGTCCAAACATTCAATCGTCCACCTTCCTCTTTTTTGAGATCCTGGCTACGCCTATGGGCAAAAGTGCTCATTTGTTATATTTCATGTAATTTGCATCGCTGTCAAATATGTTCCTGCTCACACCTTTTCCGCTCAGTGAACTGCTTGAAAAATAAATTTTTCCTCCCTATTCTATGAAGAAAAATTAACTCAATTGTTCCATCTCAGAAAGGCTACCAAGAAACTTGTTTCAAACGGTTAAGGCGGATCTGGGCGTAGTTGCCAGTTACATTACATTGAAACGTATTGGAGTTAGAGGAGTGGCGGCTTCTAGAGCTGTGTTTCCGAAACTGTGGTGCGCTATGAATCCATTAACTTTACTTTCTACCACCAGAAACATGAAGAGCTCATAACGCTCGGGCTCATTTAAATGTAATTTACGTATTTAAATTTGAAATAAATTGTGTGTATGTGTGTATATATATATATATATAGTATATTGATGATTCTCTGTTTGATACTTTTATTTGTAAGGCATTTTGTAATGTTGGGGTTTTTTGAGTTGAAACTTCTCTATTCTTTCATAGGATTTTTAAACTTATATATATATATATATATATATATATATATATATATATATTATATATATATATATATATATATATACATAATATATATATAGGGTCTTTCAGAAAGGACTCCCTAACTTTGAAATGACATAACTAAACTGCGAAACAGTGATAGACAGAAAGATGAAACAAGTGGTATGTTGGATAGACAGGTCTGGAATTTTAAATACACAGGTTTGCAAAATTTACAAGATTGGCTAACAGAGGGTGCTGCAGTTTCAGTGCAATGTCCTTTAAATAGTGGGTGAGATTGTTTTTCGTAAACAGGGGTCAAATCACATTACCATGGATTTGATATGTCCACCGTGTATAGCAGTAACATGACGCAAGCGATAGGCGAAGTTTGAAGCCACCTTCTGCAATGTCTCTACTGAAATGGATACACATGCCTCACAGATGAACTATCGTTTGAGGATTCTTACTGTAAAAAGTGTCCTTCAAATGGCCCCAAAGAAAGAAGTCGCATGGATTGAGATCCGGGGAGTATGGAGACTGAGCTTTCTGTACTTCTAAGCATTTATAAGTTATTTAAAGCTCACTGTGCTTGCAGCACCTTCTGTTAGCCAATCTTGTAACTAATTTTGTAAACCTGTGTATTTAAAATTCCAGACCTGTCTATCCAACATACCACTTGTTTCATCTTATCACTGTTTCGCAGTTATGTCATTTCAAAGTTAGGGAGTCCTTTCTGAAAGACTCTGTATATACGTATAAATAAATTTTAAAAATAATCAAAGAGTTAAAAGTATTTAAGCATGTATTACATGTTAGTTTAACAATACAATAATACAATAGTAAAAAAATTGTACATTACAATTACATTTATTTATAGCACTAATTGTAGCATATAAATAAGATGAAGTTAATAAGTTAACTAAAATATTTAGAAGAGACATGATATAGCACCTAAAAACAAACAAAATAATTCTATTGATTACTAGATAAAAATCAAAGGAATGCAAGTCAGAAAAATGAAAATTAGACGGGGTAAACAGAAAAACAATATGTATGAATTAAAACCAATTAAAAAAGAACAATGGTAGTGATTCCATTCTCTTTTTAATTAATATAGATTGTTTTTCTGTTTATCCTGTTTAATTTTCATTTTACTAACTTGCATTCCCTTGATTTTTATTTATAGTAATCAATAGAATTCTTTTGTTTGGTTTTGGGTGCTATACTATGTCTCTTCTAGTTCTATTTTAAACCCACACCATTGAATTTTGTTGATTATCTTTAGCTTGATGACTAGAAATATGCATTTTATTTTCCTAATTATTGATGATTCTCTATTTAATACTTCTATAGCGTCCTTTTCGAGATATGGCGTGTTCTGGGTCCAAAAATAAAAAATCTGATGAGGGCAACACATGACTTTCCTTATATAATGTAATGAATTTACAACTTTTACAGTAAAAAAAATAGTTTTTTCTTACAGAAGATACTAATATTCTTTCCAAGATATTGAATTTTTGACAATTAGTCGTCATTTTCATTGATTTAGCGTCATTTTTATCTATTTGGCGGGATTTTCGCTAATGTGGCAACATTTCAAAAAGTCACCAAGTTGGCGACATTCCGCCAAATTCGCCGCCAAAATCTCATCAATCGTTATGGACGAAGAAATAAATTGTTCTTACAGCAGATAAATGACTATTGGCGTTCCAATACAAAAGTATTACTCAAAGTATCTTTTTTCATGAATGGAACGAACTAGATCCACGAGAATGATGTCACCTAATTTATCGCATGGTATTACATATGAAAAGTGAACATGTTCCTCAATAGGAATTTTTTTTTTTCATTTTATATGACTTTTTGATAATTTTTTTGAAAAATGTGCAATATCTCGAGAATGGTTCATGTTAGCGCTCTAAAATTTATGTCAATCGTTTTCTAATGAAAAATTACATAAGAAATGTCCATTTGCGTAACTTTATTAGTAGTTTTGATTTTTTGACGATTTTTTCAAAATTTTATTCGAAAATTTAGGGGGTTCAGAACATTCGATTACGTATAAAAACAATAGGCTTCCAGTGTTTACGGAGTGATTTTTGTACCAAATTTCGTTCGAATCGGTCCATTCGTTCGTCAGTTATCGTCTCCACAGACTCACTGACACACACACACATACTTCACACACACACGCATCACTTCAAAAATGTTTGATTCGCGATCAGAGATGCTTGAAACGTGTTCTCCCGTCGAAAACTCGAATTCGAATTTTTGACCCCGTCACAATACTTTCCTTATACATTATGTATATAAGGAAAGTAAAAAAGCCATAAAAAATTAAATCAAATAAATATAATGTAAAAGAAAAAATAAATAAAAAATGTATATGAAATATTAAATACAAAACATCCCATGATTAACACTATCACTAAATAAATGCTTTATACGTAATTTTAATAGGAATGGAAATTATTACAATCGGTTTAGAAATTATTGCCAAAAAGCCTACCGATTTTCTGAGAGATCCAATTACAAGGAAGCTCAAATTCGTGTTATTGCTTTCCCTCAGCATTGAAAACGGTTAATCTGTAGAAAAAGTTATATGTTGAACAGCTCATATTTTTTTAAATTTTCATTTAAATAAAACCGAAAAAGCATACAGTTATTGCAATGTTTATTAATAGAAATGTTTGAAATTGTTTTCTAAATCCGCAATAGTTTGAAATACGAATATAAAGACACGAGCTATTTCTTATAGCCAGGATGCTCATCACGAAACGTTATAATCTCCGTCTTTAGAAAAGTAAACATGTAGAGTGATTTCGCCAGAGAAACCTGCTGACCGTTAAACGCCTTTGCAAAACATCGACCTGAGACGCAGGTCACAATAGTGAGTAGGATTAGCACAGGATCTTGATGGTCCGTAAACGCTGATGAGTGGGTGTAAAATATACTTTTGACTGTTTCAAAACCCCCACACGAGTATTCTTCTTCTTCGGTGCTAAAGTCTGCTTGTTATGGCGAATAACAAGCTTATTCGCCACAGCACTGCTATCAGCTTACAGTGAAGAATTGCATTAACTGAAAAAATTGGATGAAACCAACACATGAGATGACTGTGGTTATAGATAACATGCAACTATTTTGTTATCAATACTTAGCTATGCATTTAACTTATCTTAAAGCAAAAATAATGCATACCTAAAATTTGCTATTTTTCTTATTGTTTTAGTTAATCTGCTATTTTTCTTATTGATTTTAGTTAATCTGCTATTTTTCTTATTGATTTTAGTTAATCTGCTATTTTCTTATTGATTTTTGTTAATCTGTTATTTGCTTATTGATTTTCTTAGTGTAGCAATAAAACCCAATGCTTTATCAGCCCAAGACTAAACGACAAAAATATATCTTCAGATCTGACTATCTGTAATTCGATATGTTTTTTTACATGGCAAGTCAGTGATCTTGCACTAGTCGATCGCAAGCCTAATGGCTGTCGTGCTACAGCTGTTTTCAATGACGCAAACTGGGTCGCTTTATTGCGTAAAAAAAAAAAAAGGGCAATATTTAGCTTTTGGTTTGTATCCAGAAAGTGGCTTATGCAGTTTTTAAGCTTTATGTATTTCAATTATAAAACAAAATCGCATGGGATCTAAAATACATTTTAAGTAGATTTCCATCGTATAGATTTAAAAATCTACTGGATCTAATATAAAAGCATGAGAAATTAAATTTAATAAAAATCCGGCAAGTAATTTGAGTGGAAGGTCGTTGATTATTCACTCTAACAGAAGAAACAAACCTCACACACAAAAGCTTCGACCTCTTTAAAAAATTTTAAACTTCTCATCTTTACAAATTGAAATAATCATATTAAATATTGTTCGAATTCGTTAGGAATACCTATACACACTGTGAAATTATGAATTCATATTCAGAGATATCTAAAACGAGAAGATTTGTTAAAATTCAAAAGTTGTGTTTCCTTACTCCATCACAAAACTGACCATTTACATATATTGCGTATTGTAAAGGGAAGTATACTATAACGATTGAGTGTGCAATTCATTTATACTGCTGTCATTTCATACGATTTATAATTAGACTACCTGCAGTGGCGTACGTAGAATTTTGAATGGTGGGGCGCTGAAGTTCAAGTTTCAGGGGGCTATTTTACGAAATATGTATTTAAAGGAGATTTTATGTTTAAGTCAGTGGCGACTCGTGATTTCAAGAATGGGTGAAGCAGGTGCAACGGCGGGATTCCCCTTCTTCCTTGACAACGAACATCATTAAAACACATTATGCTACTGGCACAAGTGTTGTCAAATATTATCTAAAAATTGCCAAGATTCGAAAAATTCGCTAAATAATAACCCATTCAGCTGATAACTAAGTGAAGCAACGCGTATACTGCGTCACATGCTTTTCCTCACGAGCCGCCACTGGTTTAAGTACACATTTGCCGAAACAAATGTATTTAATACCACATGAATGAGCGCGATGTCATCAAGAACCGAACATTTTTCATTAAAAACAAAAATAAATCCGCCACTTTCCTATTCTACAGCGTTACCAATCTACCAGAATTGATAAATGCCAATATGGTTCATGTTTGACGAGCTGGTTTACCATAATTGGTGAAAAATGCGCACCATTTTTGGGGGTCTAACGTCGAATAGCATAACTTATTTATGATAAACGAACATGAAGAAAGCATTTTTTCTTGGATTCATATGTGTATTGTCCATCATTTTATTACAACTTTCAATGTAAATGAAACGTTATAAAAATGAACGTGTAAAAATATAGTGAAATGTATTACTTTAATTATAAAAAGAATAAATATATATGCTTTTAATTTTGAAATTTATGTTAGCTTTCATTTATCATTTACTTATTTTTTTTTCGGGGGGGGGAGGAGGGGGGTATACCCATTAGCCACCCCTTTCAGTACGCCCTTGGTTAACTGCACAAAGATCTCAAGTATTAGAGTGGGTATCATAACCTCTATGAACACGTTAGAAGCCATATTTGTACAGTCGTAAGATCAGATCTTGAAAAGAGGGAGTGATGAACTGTCGAATGAAAACATATTGATAGCCAATTTCGTTTTCCAATGTGGGCCTTATAGAGAATCAATATAATTGTTCAGTTAATGAGGGGGAAGAGGGGCTAAGCT
The DNA here is from genome assembly GCA_951213105.1 of Amaurobius ferox. Classification (NCBI taxonomy): domain Eukaryota; kingdom Metazoa; phylum Arthropoda; class Arachnida; order Araneae; family Amaurobiidae; genus Amaurobius; species Amaurobius ferox. The sequence goes on from OX578135.1 coordinate 104,284,698, forward strand.
TTCTGCCAAGGTCACGGCCAAGACCTGATATGAATTGCAGATATCAAGTTTAACCTTAATTTGGGGGGGGGGGGGGGTTAACATGTTTAAATCCACTGTTATGAAAGTAATCGAAATTTGTAAAATATTTTGAACTTAAAATTACAAAAAGCACCACGTTTTGTGAAAGGAAGATTTTGTGTAGTTAATAAAAGAAGATAAACTAAAAAAATAAGAGATGCGAATTCTCAGTACTAAAATATAAGTTTATTATCTTTTATTAAATCAATATGTGATGGATATGATTTTCCATAATACATATATTAATAAATGTTTATTTTTGATCACACCTGCCTCTTGATTCAATCATAATCATGTTTTTATTACAGCGAACTTTAAAATATCAATTCTGCAAATGTTTATAAAATTCTAACCACTAGAACATTTATTCAAAGTTATAGATCATGTTTAATTATTCCTTCATGAAGGTATTCATATTAATTAATGAAGATAGTCTTAATGGGTCTATATACTTTCCTTGTATAGTATCAGGAGTACTAACAGCCATACCATCCTGATAACACTATTGTTGAAGACCCAGACTGTCCGACTCATCCTGAGAACTTTAGCAACTATTTGGACGGTTGGGAATAACACTATTGTGTGAATACTTTTGTTTTCTAATAATTATTGGTTTTATTATTCTGTTAACACTAAATTTAAACTTTTCCAATTTTTATTCATTTTAATATTACATATTGTCAATAATATTTTTCGAAACTGGTTAATTTTCCATCCTTTTTATTTCAGTAAACCATAACGCAAATGTAAGGTACGTAAAAAAATAATTTACACTCACCACATATTCGAAAATATTCAGTTTAATATCTTTGAAATTTTACAGATCTATAAAACTAATTGAAAACTGCATGAACATAATGCGTAGGATTTTTCTTGTCCACAACCTACCAAATATATAAATAGCGAACCATCGACAATTTGACATATATAGTAACCTACACAAAAAATCTCATGTCTCGTTTGCATTTAGCTTAGGCGGTTTTATCAGTGGATCGGAAAATCGCAGCTCCTTGACTTACTTAAGACGACTATGTGCGTGAGAGTTATAAAAAAAATACTACTGTATGTAAATTAAATGTTTCTTTTCATACTAAAGTGACAACTGCTAAAGGACATATCATGAATAGGGAGGTCAGATGCAGTGATGTAGCCATAGTTAAGGCGGGGGGGGGGGGGGGGCGAAGTCAAGATATTGCAAAAGGTTATAAGGATGGTTACAGTGCTAGATTTCGTTTCTTAATAAGGACCATATGGAGAACTAATATAATTTTTCCGCCAATGGGGAGGGGGGATTGGCCCTCCACAACCTGCCTACGTTCATCGATGCTCACGAAGAAGCTAAAGGCTACTTTGTGAGCATAGGTTTTGCCAGGAGATACATCTGAGCTATGACAAAAAATGCAATACAGCTGGATTACATATAATCTGAAAGCATCCGACGAAGGGAAAATATACCCCAATCGATTTTTCTTACAAGTTATGGATACATGTTTAAAGTTTTTAAAAGTTTGTTCTTGACCGAAAATTGTCGAACACTGGGTCCATTTTTTAGGCCATATATTTATGGATTCCCTACAGAATCAAGATTTACGCATATATATCCAACGTGAAAATATTAAAAAAAAAAATGTACAGATAAACACAGTCACTTCATGAGTATGAAATTCAATCACTCAAGGGCTTTGTCGGGAGTACAATACACCATCTCTGCACTAGAAATCGAAAATTCCAATTATCAGAAAGAAATAATGTCATCAAATTAGTTTGTTTGGAATCAAATGCAATTACTTCGTTTCGCAGAGTTGTGGCATAATTCATTCGTTTCTGCAAAAATTCGACTAGAAGATCCAAGTTCTTTTTCATACACCAACTCGTTTCTCTTATCAGATAGATCATCAAACTGTCTATTCACTAATGTGCTGGCTAGATTTGGGCAAAATATTAATTTCTTTGATCATTTGTTAATTGACAATCCAGAAAATGTTTATATGTTGAACATTTTCCATTGTGATAATTACGTAGAAAAAGTGTTCAAATGTTTCCGTCTGATTTGTTTAGGTTTAAACCTGATGTTTAAACCCAATTCTTAAACATGGCAGAAAAAGCTGTTTTAATTTTTTCTTTCTTTTTTTTATTGCTTGTCTGCTGAGTGATATGAACTGCTGATCATTCACATCGGATCATCCAAGTAAAAATATATATTTTTTTAGGAAGTTAAAAAATGTATTTATAATAACTCGTAATAGAAATTGATTGGGGGGGTCTAGATTTTTATGCATCACATGCTTTCAGAATATGAAGAACCCAGTAGCGACATCCCTTTTGCCATAGCTCTGATGCAACTCATGTAGTTCCCTCGTCATATGAGAACTATCTTCTGCTCTTCTCCAATATCAATTAAAAAATTTCATTGCTGAATAATATTTCATCATGGATATTAGATTAGTTAGTGAGCCACCGGCTAATATAATCCTTAACTGCTAACACACACACATTATATATATATATATATATATATATATAAAATATAAAATTGTAAATCCAATGTTAGAATATATATATATATATATATATATATATAATAAAACAATGTGTTTAACGGGGAACGCTTCCGCGACAACCTACTCCTGAGAATCAAAACAGAAACGTTTTTACATTTACCGCCATTTATCGGCCGAAAATATAACTAAAGTTCTCGCAAGTTGAATCGATTAGAAACTGCCTCAATAATATTCTCAAAAAAGCTTTTTGATTTGTGATGCTCTTTGAAGCAATTGAAGTAGCTTTCATTTTTTTTCCCAAGTTCATCCTCGCAGATAATTGCCCTACCAGAGCGGAAAGAAATTGTAAATAAACCCTTGATGTGATTCTTTTGCAGTAATTCATTTACCGTGTTAATTGGAGATTCTTTACAGTAACGTTTTTTGATATTCTTATATATTAAGATAAAGACAAACAGAATTGATTTAAGTATAATGTTTATTTACTTTCGTATATTTAAATATTTTCGTCAAAAATAAAATACTCAAAACGATACGAGTTTAGGAAATGTTTGATTTTGCTGTTGGCAATTGGCAACTATAGTCTGTATTTTCGTTTTTAAGCAGCTTTATTATTTTTTCGGTAACGTTTCTTTAACAGTAACGATTCTTCTTACAGTAAAGTTTTTGATATTCTTATATATTAAGATAAAGACAAACAGAATTGATTTAAGTATATATAATGTTTATTTATTTTCGTATATTTAAATATTTTCGTCAAAAATAAAATACTCAATACTCAAAACGATACGAGTTTAGGAAATGTTTGATTTTGATGTTGGCAATTGGCAACTATAGTCTGTATTTTCGTTTTGAAGCAGCTTTATTATTTTTTCGGTAACGTTTCTTTAGCAGTAATGATTCTTCTTACAATAACGATTCTTTACAGTAAAGTTTTTGATATTCTTATATATTAAGATAAAGACAAATAGAATTGATTTAATTAAATTGAGTGTTCACGGGTTGGAAATAAGGGTTCATATCTTAGTTCAAAATGGTAGAACAGCTATGTATCCAGAAGCTCTTCAATATTAATATTAATTACGGGGTATTAAACGATAACATAAATGATACTTAACAAATGATTTTTAATATAATTTATTTGATATTTTACAGAAGTTACTCTTCTCCTACTGTACATACATTTTTTACAAGCTTTCTAAATTTAATTTAGCCATTTCCACAAATATTGTGTCGAAAAGGCCCATATTATACTTGATATAATTTATAAATTTTGGCTGCAAAGAACTATGTAATTTTTTAGGGAAAAAACCACTGAATGAGGAAATATGCGTATAGCGGAACTCGCGTCATTTAGCGGTGTGTAACAAAAGGGGTAACGCATCTACCTCAAAAAGGGTGGACGTAGAAATGAGTACAAAGGAATAGCATTTTCTTTATTTTTACACTTCAAAACATGTGATCATAATTACAAGATTTAAGCACATGATATAAATGTTTAATTGCATTTTTTCTTTTTCATATTTTATTTCTTGTCCAATTATGTTCTTATGTTCATCCAAGATTTTTGATGTGTTTTTTTATTTCACTGCGCCCATTTCGCCTAACTACGCCGATCAATCATCGTCTTGTACAGCTATCGATTCTCACCAATAACAGTCACTTGGTTGACCTGCAGGGCCCAACCACTTCCATTATCATGGTGGAGATAGTTTTTAAACGAACAGTATCCCATTAGGCACCCAGGGTCCGCCCACAACTTTGGTAAATTATTTGCATATTTTCTGGTAGCTGTATCAGACGAAGGCTGGTCGTCGTAGGCGGCTAGTATATATATATATAGCAAACTTTTTAGATTTAAATTTAAATTTACAAAATTGTAATATGGTTATAAACTTGTATGATAATAGACAGGATTTTAAATTTAATACATCAAAAATTCAACATTTTGACTCTTGTTTGCATATATCTGTATTTAGAAATATTATAGTAAACCAGGCTCTTAGAATCAATAAAATTTGTGATGAATATTATAAATTAGCGCATTTTATGGAATTATTGAGTACAGCGACTAATAATGCATATCCTCCCAAGCTTGTTATTAAAATTATCAACTCAGTGTATCAACTTTCACTCGATAACATCCTAGAAAACTTTCCCAATTATAGTGACTAACATACATTTAAAAAAAAAATATATATATATATATATATATATATATATATATATATAATTATTTATTAATTATATAAATAAATAAAAATGAAAAATAATAAACTAAGTCAAAAAAATTAGAAAAATCAAAAAATCGGAAAATAAGATGCATTAACATTAATGTTTTGACTTTTATTTTCGCAAAAAAATTGTCACTTTTGCCAGTATTGAAACTACGATTTGAGCGCCCTTATAATGGTGTATAGTGGCTTCTCGTTTATCCAGTTTTCCTATGAATTACTTGTTTAGTAAGAATTTTCATCTTTGATTCATGTTCATATTCATGACTGCATATATGGGTTGTTCATTTTCTGAATTGCTTGTCCCGTCTCCAGCTTAGGCTCACTGGACGGGTCTGGGAGTATTACTGTGAACGTTCGTACTGCCTCCCTGGTAGAATTTCAACTTGTTCATTCCGGTGCTTCTAGATAATTAAGCTGTTGAGGTTGATCGTGTATACACGTGGTGGAAGAAGAAGGGTTCATGCTGCATGGTAATACAAATTTTCTTAATGTATCCTATTTTCATTTTTTCATGCCTGTAGTCTGAGTTTGGGTATTTATAGTAATGTACTATTGCGCAATCTGAAACAGGCATATGTTTGGGTTGGTTAGAGTTAAATACTCAGACCTGAGGAGGAATTTAACTCTGACTAATCATCGAATTTGGCTTGGTGCTATTCTCTAATTTTGTTGGCATTGTGGCCGTGGATTTGCGTCTATGGTGGTGTTGATATTGCTTATTTTTTTTTATTATTATTACATATTTCTAATATATATATATATGTATATATATATAAAAGCGAGGAAAAAAATGTTGATATACATAACGTACATTTAAATTCTTTAAGAAGATATGTACAAAATGTCGATATATTTTGTATGTGTATGTGGGGGGAGGGGGTGTCAGAACCATTCGAAGCGTTAGTTGTCCGGAAAATATTTGGAACATTGTTTCAATTTGGTAAAAAGTGTTTACATGGAAATAATGCTATTTTTTGCCAGGGAAGTAAAAATACTGACTGGGTAATGGTATGGGCGTCCATAGGGAAGGGAAAGGGGGCGAGCACTTGCGTTTGACATTAAAGCTCACAAAGGCAAACATAAGCTAGTCTATGTTGTAAATCCCATCCTTCAGTTTGCCCTCCCCCCCTCTTCTCCCGGAAAAAAGTTCTTTGGGTGCCCATGGGTAACAAACTTTTTAAATGTTCCCGTGCTCTTTTAGTAATCAAACATGCTTTTATGCATTTTAGCTCATGAAAGAATGCTTTGTTCGCGGTATAGATCAAATTAGAAAATGTATCAAGAATTAGGATAGAAAACATGACCTATCGAATGAAATATAATACCTTCCGCTTTTATGGCAAAGGGGAAATGGCTTAGGCTTTTGCGGTTGTCTCTACTCCACGCTACATGATGTTGCTGACTTACATCTGTGGTTGAATAGAACAGCAGAGTTAACATTTGAGCGACATTGAATACCGGTGGATAATGGAGCACAAAAGTTGTATCAACTAAATCCTACAAGTATGCCCTACTTATAAGGAATTAGAACTAATTTTTTCAAAAAACGAGTTTTATGTTGCCCGTTTTCATATGTAAATGTTATACATAATTTTTGCAATCGCCTTTAAAGGTCGAATACCTGGAATTTCACACGTTTTAAATGTTTACTTGCACGACAATGAAAATCTTTGCATATCCAATAAAAAATAAAAAAAAAACTTTAAAGACGGTTATCGACTAAGTGAGGAGTGGTGAGCAATTTGCAATTCGTAAACATGGGCAAATTAACTGGAGTGCGGCCCAATTCCAGTTTCTCATACCAGAATTCATTTTGAAATTGCTTGTAATTTTATTATTATTTTTTATTATTATTGCAAATTTTGAAATAACATTTGAAATGGTTGGTCCAAATGAGCATAATTCTCAATTATAACAGAGGCTGTTCGCACATTTTTTAGACGATTTTGGTAAGCGGTAATAAAAAATCGTTTGCTGCAAAAGAAATAATTCCAATTGTACTATGTTTTTAAAAGTCAAAATTATCGTCTGCGGCTTGAAAGTTTTGTTTTTATTCAAAAATGGCGTTTTTAACAAAACAGTGGTTCGAAGGCTACATTTATGCTCTTTCCGAAGAGAAATATGCATACTCTGTTATCCAAAAACGATGTGAGAGTCATGGTTTTGTGATATCTAAAGCGTCGATAGGTAGTATCGTCAACAGGAAAGGAAAAAAACGTCAAATTGGAGCCTCAAGTGGGACAAAAATTCCAAACAAGTATCCAAGGAAAAAACGGACATCTTCGAATATTGCAAAGGTACGTTGTTTAATGTTTATAGAAAATCCCCCTAGTCAAAGGACAGTTGCAAAATCATTAAAATGCTCGGTGTCCACTGTAAACAAATGATAAACGTTGATTTAAATCTTAAGAAAGCGAAAAAACGCAATGTGCATCGTCTTCTGCCAAATCATATCGCTGAACGCAGGACACGCTGCAGAATTCTATATGAGAAACACTTATCCAAAGAAAAATGGAAAACAATTGTCACAATAGATGAATCATGGGTGTATTTAAATGATTGCAACAAAAAAAGAGTCATTTATTATCATAAAAGGGGAGAAAAAAATTTAAGTACATGGTTCAAAGAATCGAAAGAAAGTTTTTCTAAGGGATTCATGATTGTTGCTGGTTTTTCTTATAATGGCAAGTTAAAAATAAAGAGAGTGGGAAAAAATGTCAAGATTAACTCCAAATACTATCAGGAACATATTTTATCGCCAATTTTTCTGAATGAAATACCATCGCTTTACCCACAGTGCCATCAATCTGTGAGACTCCATCAGGACAAAGCTAGCAGTCACACATCAAAATTCACTGTAAATTTCCTAAAAGAAATGGAACAAAAAACTGGTATCAAGGCCATACCCTTCACTGATATACCTACTAAATCTCCCGATGTATCACCTATGGATTTTTGTGCTTTCGGACTTTTAAAATCTGCATTATCCAAACGTCGTCCCAAAACTCTTACAGGACTCTGGAAAGCTGTTCAGGAGGAATGGGATAGAATACCTCTTCTGACACTTCAAAAGGCATTATTATCCTGGAAATTGCGGTGTCGAAAGATAGTTCAGAATAAGGGATGTCAAATAGAACATTTAAAACACAAGAATTTTATGTAATTTAGTTTTGTGAATACAATATACATCGTCTAAAAAATGTGTGAACAGCCTCTGTAGCATGTTACTTATCCCTTATTATAAAATCTTTTGATTGATACAAAGTTTGACAATGTTTCTCCCTCGGGGGTTATATTGACGCCCGAGGGTGGGGGCTAATGATGTCACGAACACAAAAATTGTATCGTGGCTTATTTTCACTACGATGCTTATAACTGTTAAATTTAGTGATTATTGAACCATAACCCCTCTTACGCATAATTATGTCAAATTTTGTCCTATGCTTCCATGTTAAGGAAATATAAAATTTTGAAGTATTCGCCGAATTTCAAAAAATTATATCTAGCTCTAGATATTTCGACAACGAAACCGGATATAAAGTTTAGTTAAAATCCATTAATATTTGTGGCAAGAAATCGACCACAGATAAACGACAGACGGACGTCCTTCTAAAAATACTCAAAATGTGCCAATATGTATATATTTTAGGACCTCCTGAGGAGGTCCTAAAATATATATTGGCATCAAAATCTGGAAATCGAAAATTTTCTTGGAAAACAAATACTTTATACCATATTCTATATAAGAACGTAAAAATACACAGAATCCCGTTTATACGGATGGAACGAGACTAGAGGTGGACTAGAAATAATCCGCGGACAAAGAAGAAAACGTCTATAGTGATAAAAACGTCGTAGTTTTGGGGCCATGTTTTTTACATCAAAGCCTATAGACGGGCGTAGACAGCAAAATATTGATTGCCAAAAGACACGTGGCAGACATGTGCCGCGAGTAGTTCGTAAAACAATGACGTTCAAAAAATAAGAATTACCAGACTTGCAATGCATCATCGAATCTTCCACCCATGCGAATAAATACTTTTGCATCTCTAGATTTTAATCAGAGAAGTTCCGCAAATCTGAAAGTTAAGTTTCTGCTTCATTGGACCTGAATATATAATGTGTTCCTTTCAGAGCACCGCGTGGAACCAGAAAAATTTTTAACACCATTCCGAAGAAAAACTTGTTTAGCAGGCAAACAGTATCGCGTTGATAAATCAAGGAAGACATTTTTTTTAAATATTTGAATTTCCTTATTTGTTAAGTAATTGATTGTTTGTTCCTCTTTCCTGTCCAAACATTTATAGACACCACCCAAAATGATTTTAGTCATAACAAGAAAGATCAATCATGCTTAAAACATTGATTATGAAACACTTTCCAACAGCAATGCAATTTTATTTAAACGTGTCTAAAATGCAATACATTCCTCGGTAATATTTTAAAACTTCTCACAATACTACATTGATTTATTATATTTGAAAACTTAAACCTTCATCGAAAAAAATGAACTTCATTCAAATGACGGCATTGAAATATAAATTGCCTGGTTTAAACATCTCTAAAATGTGATATATTACTCGATAATAATTTTAGAATTATCATAATACCACGATAATTTATTATATTTAAAACTTCATCGAAAACAATTAAAATTCATTCACATGACGTCATAGAAAAAATAATACGCCTGGCTCTCACTAAAAAAGCAACATTTCATTCATAAATAATTTCCCATTCATGTCATTCATCACAATACTATAATAATTTATTTTATTTAAAAATTAAGACCATGGAGCTACAAGTAATTTAACTCTATGCTTAAAACTTCATCGCAAAAAATCGTCCTTCTCTCGGTAAAGTCAATGAATATTTCTTTCATATCAGCTATGCAGACTCCATGAGCTAAATTCTTTTGCGTTAAAAAAATACAGCAATTCCTATACAACTCATCCTACATATAGTGAAAAATAGGCTTCGTTGTAGAAATAATCAAATTTGGATGAGCATTTAAACTCATATATATTGTAATTGCGTTGATTTAGTATGTAGATGCACAGAATTTAAACCAAAATAAAGTGGTTTTAGGACGGATACAACACTCAATATGAAATAAAAAGAACTTTAAAAATCACGATTTTGAGACAAGATGGATGCCATATATCATTTTGAAGTGGATCACGTGATACTTTTATATCATGGTCACGCGATCGTTTCATATAAGAGGTGTTATTATTATTTTAATTTTTATTTAAAAAACTACTGAATATATTTCGCTGAATTTTTTTTTTTATATATTTTATGGAACAATTTGAATATTACCTAAAAATTTCGAAGCAATTCGTGAATTTTAAATCCGCTTAAAAAATGTTTAAAAAATTAGGTCCCATAGGGTTCAATGTATTTCATTTTTTCAACCCGGGTTCAATCCAAAACTAATTGGGTGATATTATTCACTTATATTCCCATAGGTCCTACAGACCGTCTGAACGACATACTAAAATTTCATTTTGATTAAGTCATTTTTACGGCAGTTATCGTGCTAACGGACAGACAGACAGACAGAATGAACAAAGTCATAAACACTTTTCAACTTTGTTGTAAAGTGTTAATAAAAACAAGATCAATCATGCATAAAACATTGATTATGAAATACTTTCCAACTGAAATGCAATTTTATTTAAACATCCCTAAAATGCGATACATTCAATACTGACAATTTTTAAATTATAGTACTACAATAATTTATTATACTTGGAAACTTAAAACTTCATCAAAAAATGCTATAAATCGTCGTCTGCTTCTTAACGTAAAATTAATGAATAGTTCATTCATATCACTTATATTCCAGACTCCAGAGTTAGATAATTTCACTTGTATAAGAATTGCTGAATTTTTATCAACTCATTTTACAATCGCTTGATTTGTTTACATTCCGTATACTATAGAAATTAGGTTTTGTTGTAGAAATAATCAAAGTTTAGTGATCATTTAAAATAAAAAATATTGTAATTGAGTTGGCACAAAATTTGTATATCCAGAAAATATGGAAAAATCAATGCTGTTTTATGACGGATGCAATAAATATAAATTTAAACGGTCTTTAAACATCACGATTTTTACACAGGGGGGAAATGGATGCCATATTTTATTTCGAAATGAGTCACGTGATCTCTTCATATAGTATGGGTGTAATTAATATTTCAATTTTTATTTAAAAACTACCTAACATATTTTGCTGACATTTTTTTTTACACATTTTACATGATAATTTGAATATTTTTCTATAATTTTCGAAGCAATTTGTGAATTTTAACTCCGCTTAAAAAATGTTTGAAAAATTAGGTCCCATAGGGTTCAATGTATTTCATTTTTTCAACCCGGGTTCAATCCGAAACTAATTGAGTGATATTATTCATTTTCATTCCCATATGTCTCCCACAGACCGTCTTAACAACATACTAAAAAATCATTTTGATAAAGGCATTTTTAAGGCAGTTATCGTGCGAACTGATAGACAGAATGAATGAACAAAGTCAAACACTTCACAGTTATGTTGGAAAGTGTTAAAAAATCCGATATGAGACATCATGACTTTCGTACACAGACTAAATAATACTACTCATTTTCTAATATTAAATAATTTTAATTCAGAACACATAATGTAATTATTATTTTTTTTTTCTGGGTGTGTTTGGAAATAACCATGAAAAGAAGGGAACTGATATAAGACCAGAGGAACAATTTATCATGTTCATGTTTGGCAATCTATATATCTAGAGAGGCTCCAGTCGACTTTCACTCACTACATTTAGTTTCATTTTTATCACAATCATTATTAGAATGAAAAAAACAAACAAAAAACAGAAGCATATTTTTCAGATTTTGTACCAAAATTATTCTTTTAAATTATGTTGTATGGCAACAGCTTAATGACACCAATAGATTGGATGCATTTGACTTATATGTTTGGATACATTTAGTTTATATGTTTTGTTGATACAAACTATTTTGACAAAGGTTTAAACTAGCGAATAAAAACCTTTAGCATTTTAGCTAAAGGTTTGTCTAGCATCGTTATATTTTCTTTAGTCAAAGTGCCATTCTTTACTATTTCTTAATACCATGTGCAATAAATACAAGCTGGTCATATGAAAAAGAAATTGACGCTTACTATTGCTAATTAACAAATGTTCCATTTCAATGTTATTTGAGATACGAATCGTACTGAAATCTCAACTGTAAAATCGCACTACTGAGATAATATAGTTTCCACCAAGAATAGTAGGTGCTAATTGTCAGATAACAAATAAAATAATGGGATAACTTTATGCTCTAGTAGACCTAAACCATTATTTATAGAAAACAGTGGCAAGATTTCTTTCAGAAAATCTACCGAGTGCATGTTCTAACAGATTGATGAAGATTCGCCGTCTTCTTAGCTCGAAGCATATGTCTTCAGTCGCCCCTTCTTTCATAGTGAACAATTTTAACCAATTATAAAAATTTGCAAACTGAAAATTGTACGGTCGAATTTCACGTATCATTTTTGCTTTTATACACAATGTAAATTTCCTTTGCTCAAAATGTGCATTCTATCCAGAATCCCATGATCTGAAATTTGGTTTATGAGCTTTAGCTTTTAGCTAAACTGGCAGAAAATGTTTTAGCGAAATAAGATGTTAGTAGAATACTCAAAAAAGAATAGAAGAGAAAGAAAACTGTTTAAACTATGCTTTATACCATTAACAATCATGGAGTAGTTCAAATTATCGCTTCCCCCCATATTATTAATACCGTCATCAATGTTCACGAATTATCGTTGTTTTCCATAGAAAATAATGCCGTGAAAATCTTATAATGCATATTCTAATCATGGGAATCATTAAACATTTTATTTAATAATTTAGTTCTATTTTTTCATATAATGTATCTACACATTAAATTGAATAGTTGTACGAACATTTGCTTTTGAATTATCGTATCCACACCTCACAGATATGCACACACAGATGGGCACCTTTCCAAAAGTGTTCGAAACGGGTTCACGAGGTTTTACAACGTGCTTATACGTCAAAATCCCGAATGAAAATGTTTTTGGAAAAACAATACTTTATACAACAGTGAAAAAGTAAAACATTAATTTTTAATTTTAAACAATAGGATATAAGTTTAATTAGAAGCAACTAAGACTTTTTAAATCAAATCATAAATGCTAGTTCATTGAATATTTTCTTCAATACGAAATATATAAAATAATGCAGGTGATTTAGGGCGCTACGATCAAATTCGTGTGATATTCGTAATTTAGCAACAAAAAATAAAGCTACACTTATGGAATCAACTAACAACTAACACGAAGTTAAAATGTTATCAAACGTAACTAATTGAAGAGATAGCTGCAGACATGAAAATGAGACAAGGAAAAATTGTCTCAAGAATCTAGGATAATAAAAAGAAACTCGATTCTGTGAGATGACAAGACGGGTATTCTCAAAAATACATTTTAGAAGAACTGGAACAGCTGCTATACGAAGAGATTGAACAAAGATGGGATGAAATTGCAGGACTCATTCATGACGACTCATATGCAACCGGGAAGAAATGGATGTCATAAAGCAGTAAGGAACGCGTTTCAGAAGCGGGCAATAAAAATTGGATAAAGTAAAAATCCCTTTTCGTGAAACAATAGTTTCTTCATTAATGCAATGCAATTTCCGGTAAAAATGCAGCAGCGACATAAACACTGCGGGGACGAAAATGCACTTGCAGGAAAAAAAAATTACAAAAGTGCCTCAATAAAACTAATAGCAGTAGTAATTCCCTTCTGGTAAGCAAGTCGTACGGAAGCAATAAATGATCTATAATATTCTGATTAATAGCAATTTTATTTATTAAACAAATATAACCAATAATAATCAGTTTCCCTTACAACTTTCGTAGACTGCAGGACAGTAAACAATCAAAATATTTTCAGTTTGGAATTTTAACGAATTGAAATCATTAAAAAATGCTCTAAGTGGCCTTAATGAAGAAAAAAAAAAAATTAAATACTGTAAATTGAATGTCATTTCAAATGAGCGTCCCAGCCATGCGTTATCGGGTGCAAAACAAACTCAATGAACCAATATAACGAAAGAAAAAATATGTAATTTTTGTCTTAAGGGTTTTAATTCAAGTAGCATGATGCCCACATCAGTTTTTTTTTAAACAACATTATGAATTTTTATGTCTCAGAATAAGCAAATAATTCATGGCATTGCCTACAAATAATTATTATTTTTTCTATTTAACAGTAACTATGTGACATAATTCTTATACTGGGTGAGAATTAAATAGCCAAACTGTCCAAATTCCATGCAAATCTAAACTAAATCAAAATTTCTCCTGTGAAATTTCCCGAGTTAATTTCCACATTTTAGGCAACCGGAAAAATTTGAACGTCAATGCGATCAGAGCAGGTTTGTTTCAAACTCGTACCTACAAACTACGAGGTTTATCATCGCGATGACACTGCTGACTCAATAGCAATTTAATAGTGATTAAAATTTTGCAGTTGACAACTTTTGCTGCTCTAACTGCAGGTAGCGAGGACATTTATATTTGTCGTTAAAATAGATGGTCAGAAGAGGAAGGGAGAAAATATTAAAAGTCGCATAGACTGAATATTACTGTATTGTAAAGAAATATTTCATGGAACATTTTTAAGGAGAAAGGGAGCGTAATTATTCCAGACCATGATAAAAACATTATTAAAACTTTGCGTAATATGGCATATGCTGCTCTAATTTTCTCCTCCTTCTTGGAGCCATCTGTGAATATTTTTATTTTGCTTCTTCTCTTGGATTTTTGTTGTCTAATCTTGTCGGAATTCCTTTCTTTCATTCTATAGTCCTCCCTTATGATAGATAATTCTTCAATCTGTCTATGTCTAGTTCGATTTCATTAAAGTCATATATACTTTGTTTCCTATTTCTCTCTATTTTCTTGATCCCCTACTTGAACCGCTATGTTTTCGCTTCGTACTCAATTTGTAATTCAAAAGGCAATATTCTACAGAGGACTTGGAATGACACTTGTGGGGTCGTCTTGAAACAGTTTGATATTGTTCCACCAGGCTCCACATGCATATGTGAGAATTTTCTCGACTCCCTTTTTGCAGATGCTCTTTAGAGCTTTACTAGTAAATCCCCATTACCTCCTGCTCAGTCCATTTAGGTTGTTGATTGCTTTGCCTACAGCCAGCTTGGGATATCCAGTTTGTGTTGTGGTCAAGGACAACCCCTAAGCATTTCATTTCCTTCGTCCTTTTAATGTTCTTGCTATTGAACTTTATTCTTGGATTTTCAGTTTCCTTTCTTATAAGGCATGTATAGAAGTTGAGATTTTTCTGCACTGAATTGCAGTTTATTCTTCTTTCCCCAGCATTTTAATCTTTCTATAGCTAGTCTTCATAACCTTTCAATCTGTAGTTTTGATTGACCTCTTATGATAAATATGAAGTCATCCGTATGAGCTTGGAGCTTCACATTTAGTCCATAATTGATGTTCAGAGCCGTGTTGCATATTATATTTCATAGGACTGGTCTGGAGTTAGATCCTTGTGGACAACCGATGGAACATTTCTCCTGAATCTTAACGATATCCGATTCATAGAATATTTCTTTTTCGTTTAGAAAGCTTCTTATTACTTTACAGATGTTTCGTGGACATCTCTATCCAGCTCCTGCAGCACAGTTGGCCACCACACCCTTTTAACGTTCAGAGATATCAGGCATGTGTGGTAGCCACTTGCTTTATTTCCGTCCATTTCATTTAATATGCTTATTGTGTCTGTTATACCTTTATGAAGTCAGTATGTTTACCTGATATGAAGTCATATTGATTTTTATTCAAGACCCTTTATGTGGTTATATAGTAGTCTCTGCGTCACCAACTTATCAATGATCTTGGACAAAGCGGATAACAAGCATACTGGTTTCTAGCTCGAGGTGTCATCTCCCGATTTCCCTTCCTAGACACTTGTTAAAGATCTCCATGAAGAGTTTTATTTGCCAGAAATACTTCATATATTATTTCCATGGGAGATCGTCTTGCCCTGGTACCATGCTCTTGTTTGACGTTTTGAAAACGTACTTTACTTCAATTCTAACTCTATGTTCGCCCGTTCCCCAGATTGGCTTGTACTACCTCGTTCTTATCTGTTCAATTGAATCATTACCAGAGTTATTTTCGAGATGAGGTACTTTATCAAGTTATCTCTTGCTTCTACTGTATCTACTTGCTTTCCAGTGTTATTTCTTATTGCATTGAGGTTCAGCCTGCCCTTCATAAATGAGAAGCGGTTCCCGAATGGTTGATTTAGATAGGCTTTATATGTAGCCCTTCCAACATTCAAACTTGGATTTAGCAATCGTCCTTTTGTATTGGTCCTTCATCTTTTGTGTTTAAATTTCTCTTTCATATCTATGTCGTCATTATGGTGTTGATATCATCTTTGGCTTGTCATAATCCTTTTTCAAAGTATCGCCAATTACTTGCTCCACCATGGGATTTCATTTTGATGTGAATAACATCCATACTTGGAGTATCTGTGTCGGAAGCGTTTCAAGAAATGGACGCTAATAAACAACCAAACGTAATAGATTCAAATGAAAATAATTTTTCTTGTTTTATCGGAAATAGGGTTCGAATTATGAATATATAAAAATTTCAGTATTCTAATATTGAACATATTTTTTCGTATATAATGTCCGAGCGAGTTTTTCTTTTTTCTTACTTTTAATCGAAATATCTTCGAAACTATTACAGATAGATATAAATTTTAATCGACAAAAATATGTATTAAAAAATTTAGTTTCTAAATTTATATTTATTTAAAAAAAAATAGGTCTTATAGTTTTCGAGTAATCGTCTTGTCAAATTGAAAAAGAATGAAAATTTTCAGTTTTTAAAATTTGTAATGTTTATATCTCAAAATTAAAGCGCTAGCTCAAAACAATAACCAAGAATTTGTTGCCCTTTGAAAGCCCCACAGGTACATATATATATCTGAATTTTGGGTCGCTTTGAGATTATAGTTTTTGAAGTCAGTGGTTATAATTTCGATAATTTAGTATTTTAACCCAGGTTTTCCAATGGGTGGAAAAGCTATAATATTTAAAATGTCACGATTGTTGCAGCTCAATCTGTTTACTTACTCCTTGGTGAAATATTGGTGCACATGCACGATATCTTTTATTTTGTTTTAAAAAATAATGTAATTAAATGAACAGGGGGATTCTAAAGATGTTTAATGATTGGTAAGGTTTGAACAGAATAAATGGAAATATATGTATTTAAGTAATTATTTATGTGCCGTGAGGTAAGTTGATAGGTTAACTTGAATATAAAATCTCGCCAGATATATTGCATAAGTTTCATTTGCATACCGAAAAGCAAGTTAGTAAAATAATTTGATATTTTGGCGAAGTCTATGATCGGAGTATCCAGATGAAATCGGGGCGAAAATTAAAAGTGCTATCGAGTTACAAACAGTTAGCAAGTAATTTGTAACGCTTTGAAAGTCTGCAAAAGAAACAAATGAGTCTGAAAAAATCGAATTAACATATTAAACTTTGTTGGATTTTTATTTTATAGAATGTTATTCATGCAAAACCGTTCCAGCTCCATCGGACTGGAGTCACCTTAAATTTTTTTTTTCGGCTTTCCTTGCATTTTCGCTTACTTTGTCTTTTCATAGACCTCGTGTCCAAGTTGTTATTCTTTCGATTACCTCCTTCGTACCTTTCCCATTTAACCAGCTTGTTTTCAAGAATTCGATTTTCGAACCCAGTTGTGCTTTTAACTTGAGCCAATTCATATCCTTGATTTTATACTTTTCTCTGATTTGTTTGTTTTGATTATTAATCGGCAATTCCATCGCGATAAGTCGGTGGTTTGTGTTTGACTCTTTTTAATTTATTTGCCAATTTTCCAGTTTAACGTTTTCACTTTCCTTATATACATAATGTATAAGGAAAGTATTGTGACGGGGTCGAGAATTCGAATTCGAGTTTTCGACGGGAGAGCACGTTTCAAGCATCCCTGATCACGAATCAAACATTTTTGAAGTGATGTCTGTGTGTGTGTGAAAGTATGTGTGTGTCAGTGGGTCTGTGGAGACGATAACTGACGAACGAATGGACCGATTCGAACCAAATTTGGTACAAAAATCACAATCCGTAAACACTGGATGCCTATTGTTTTTATACGCAATCGAATGTTCAGAACCCCCCTAAATTTTCGAATGAAATTTTGAAAAAATCGTCAAAAAATCAAAACCAATAATAAAGTTACGTAAATAGACATTTCTTGTGTAATTTTTCATTAGAAAACGATTGACATAAATTTTAGAACGCTAACATGAACCGTTCTCAAGATATTGCACATTTTTCAAAAAAATTATCAAAAAGTCATATAAAATAGAAAAAAAAATATTTCCTATTGAGAAACATGTTCACTTTTCATATATAATATCATGCGATAAATTGGGTGACATCATTCTCGTGGATCTAGCTCGTTCCATTCATGAAAAAAGATACTTTGAGTAATACTTTTGCATTTGAACGCCAATTTATCTGCTGTAAGAATAACTTATTTCTTCGTCCATAACGCTTGGCGAGATTTTGGCGACGAAATTGGCGGAATGTCGCCAACTTGGCGACTTTTTGAAATGTTGCCAAATTAACGAAAATCTCGCCAAATGGATAAAATTGACGCTAAATCAATGAAAATGACGACTAATTGTCGAAAATTCAATATCTTGGAAAGGATATTAGTATCTACTAGAAGAAAAACCTATTTATTTTACTGTGAAAGTAGTAAATTCATTTCATTATATAAGGAAAGTCATGTGTTGCCCACATCAGGTTTTTTTCTTTAATAGTCCTTAAAAATAGTCAAAATTTGTGGTAAGACAAAGTATGCTTAACTGTATTCTCATCAAATGCTTGATAGTTTAACAAAACGAATAAAAGCTACTTCATTACTCTAGCTAGGATAAACCGTTTACAAAATATTTTTGTTATTTTATCCATCTTCTGATATTTTGGGACTTTATGCGATTTAAAAATACGGACATGCTTACGGGGTAGGCTATATCTGAAAATTTGAAAGTGTTGTTTGCTTGATCATAGTCTAACCGGTCAAGCTACGCAATTTGTCTTCGATATAAAACACAATTACAAGGAAATGAGACAGACCTCAGTTACGTTTGTATGGGGTAGAGAACGTTTGCACATCTAAAGCACAACACTGAAATCACAAATGCAGGTTTCAAACGGAACATCGACATTCACAAAGGACACTTACCCCGACCTGTTGAGCATGCGGGTATTCCTGCGCCTCCGGTTGGTTCCAGGATTGCTGCCGTGGCTACTCGTGCTCCGGAAACTGCCCGAACTGAAAATACACAAAAGCACGGCACACTCACAACAACGGCGACAACAATGCACAGACGCAGCAATAAAGCACAGAGAGCAAAGAGGAGAGAAGACTGGATCGAGTTTTTACAGTGGGCCAAGGTTAGGCGGTGGTGTAGCAACACTCGCAACAGGTGGAGGAAAAAATGGGTAAAAGAATGCAATATGCTGGCACGGATAAACGGAAGATTCACTAGAAGAGGAGGCTTTTAATAAGAAACGAGGAATAGCTGTAATTTAAAGTGTTTATAAACATGTAGAACTAGCTTCACAGTTGAAGATAGCTGCTGCTACCATATTGAGATGATATGAAGCGCTATAAAAGCAAAACCAGACATGGTACCGAGAGAGTGATTTTTTTTTTCAGTAAAAAAATAATAAACGTCCTTATTTAACGCATTTATTAAATTTGTGCTTTCACTACAAAACATAGTACATGTTCAAGATACTGTGATGAGACAGGGAAGTTCATACAAATTGCGGATTCCCCTATAAACACTAGTCACGGGCCCCCTCCATATTTGATTTCTACTCCATGAATTTTTCATATCTTCCCCTCTAAAAAATAAAAAAATATAGGGTGCCTGCCTCCCTCTTGAGTGACATGGACATATATATACATATATATATATATATATATATATATATATATATATATATATATATATATATATATATATATATATATATATATATATATATATATATATATATATATATATATATATAGAGAGAGAGAGAGAGAGAGAGAGAGAGAGTGGTGTTCCCCCATGGGCGGCCCAGGATGAGACAAAATGTCAACTAACGAATTTTAAAGATTTTTTGAACATCTTTCAATACGAATCCACATTTTTTTTATTGGTATAATATCCGTCAAAAAAATCAAAACGTCAAAGGTCTAGTGACCTTTAAGTCGCTTTAATTCAAGCGAAGCTCAATTTTTCGGACATTTTTTCCTAATTTTTTTTTTTTTTGGAGGGGGGGGGGTGGAGGTATCAACAAAGTATAATTAATCATGTTAAAAATTGTTACAGAATGCCTGCGGGTCTCACTAGTGTTCAATAAACGTTTAGTACTACGTTTTGAAACATTGGCAATCATTTGTTCGGTCTTCGTATCTAAAGTTAGCTGATATCTTGAATTTTTTTTTTGTGCAAGAAATATGAGACCATTTATTCTTTTCTTCTATCATGTGTATACCAACTACAGAAAAAGGGTGGGTATGGTTTCTACCAACGAAAATATTTAGAGGCATTTTTACTTAATTTTACGCGTTTACCAAAGTATTGAAAATATTCATATACAGAATGAGTAAAATCTTGTTAAAGTTTAGGATTATAATAACACGCTCCAGTTTTCATCCCTGTTTCATGAGAGAAACCAAATGTTTGTAGAAAGAATATGTTGTCTCACCTATTTTCGGGGCGGGACAGGTGCCCTAAACAAGTATAGCTCTCTCCGCCTTCTTCACTACCACTAAAAAGAAAGAAAAAATATTCAATACAAATGCATAAGTTTTTAAAAGATATGACTAAAATTTACATAATTTTTACACGTTTAGAAAACAAAATGTTCGGCTCAGACATGAAGTGTTTTAAATAAGTGTTAGCGTAGTCCAATTTTCTCGAAAATGCACAGTGCTAGCCAGCGAGTTATTTTTCACAGGGCAAATGCTTCAGAGTTTCATGTTCACTGCCGCTAAACTTTCAGCCAGTAATTATTACTCCAGATAACAGAATTGGTCCAATATTTTTCAAATTGGTGTATTTTATGCCAACTGATAGAAAGCATTTACGCTTAAATTGCGTATTAATATGCGACCATTTTATACTTTGATCCGCATCTAATGACACTTTCTTCCTCTTTTTAAATTACTTCCTGTATTATGTTCAAAAAGGACATAATAGATCAAAGGGTTCAGAATTATTTTACAACTGTATATCAAACAAAGTTTCTGATTTAAACCATGATGTTTTCTTTTTTAAACCATGGTTTTTCGGGTTGAAAAAAACCCTTGTTTTTTCAAACCCTGGTATCAAACGATGTCTGAAACAGAGCGAACGTTTTTCTTCATGCAAAAGCAGAGCAGTTATACCTGCACAAAAGTGTTTGAGAGTTGTTCTGGCCTTTGCTGTTGTTCTTCTTCTTCGACTCAGACCGTCCGACCTACCAGAAAGGTATAAGGTATCTGTTTGGACGGCCGGGAAGTGCCACCCAATTTAGACCGGAACCCAGTGGGGGAAGCATCCACAGGGACCATACCCTCCTTCCCCTACCACCAACCTCTCGGAAGGACTTACGGACCCACATGTTTAACGTGATCGTACTCCGCGTGAACACGGCGGCAGTTTTGGCAAAGCGGCGGAAATCGAACTAGGGCCTACCGAGTGCAATTCCCGCTCGTTAACCACTCGGCTGTTGCGCTCCTTGGCCTTTGCTGCTGTAGTAACTGTTTGGGTCCTGAAGAAGAAAGCTTATTTTGTTTCTAAAATTGCTTAAAAACATGATATATTTTGCTTTCTACTATTTACTAAAGATTTTTTTTTTTTATCATCAATAACTGTTTTTGTAAATTATAAAATGTGTCTTCCCTCTTCCCTAGACTACAACATTATTTCAACGTCAGGAATATGTTGAAATTATTACTTCGAGTGGAACTGTGATGCACAATTAATTATATAAGTTTCAAAAATTGAAAAGTATTATGGTGTCACAAATAATAATCTTATCTGGTACTAGATAAACCAGATATTTACTTCGTTTCGACTCAATTCATTACAAAAATAAAATAATCCCTAATACCAGCGTCTAGATTACACCGCTAGTTTGTACAATACACGGCTTAACGAATATGATCAAAATCAGTGGGGATTTATCGGATAATGACCCAGCGAATACAACTCGAAGTAACAGAGAATGAATGATAATTGTCAGATTTCGGCATTGATAGCAACTATCATAAGGTAATTTACAACTTATTTATAGACTATTAAATGAGTTCAATGTCGTTAAGCAAAGAAAAATAATCTATAATGCTTATGTGACAATTTTTATTTTCATATCGGTACAAATGATTCATTTATTTTTGTACTTGGCTTCATTTCCGTTTCAGCAAGTTCATCAAGATACCACGTTGTTAGAAACGGATTTACCTCATTTGGAACTATATCATAAGATTTAATAACTATTATTTTTATCAAAAGGATTAATTATTATTGTTAATAAGAAATAATATTGTTAATAAGAAAAATATTTAATCTTAGCAAGTAGCAATAGGTAATCCACAAAGCCTCCTTTATCCCGGCAGCCGCAAATTAGAACTCTGTAGAATTTAATTCACTGAAAACCAATCGAATAATTGATTCTCCACAAATAAACAAAATTAAATTCCGTTATGAGCGCCTGCTATTGTCAGAGTGATAGGCTGCATTTGAAAAGAGAATCTTTCAAAGGATGCATGTTCGAATTTTCGCTCGAAACGTCTGATGTGAAAATATAAATTTATTTAGGTTACTAAACAATCAGATGTATCCAACACATCATTTTCTCCCCTTATAGATTAACAAATTGGATATTGTGGGTATAATACAAACAAAGTTAAGAGTTTTCATATGACTGGACCTCGCTGAAAATTAACAGGCTTAATGTTGTTACCGATTAAAGTACACCAAATTTCATGGGAATCATTTGTCCTTTCAAGAGAGACTTTTGAAAAAAATTTAAAAAGCCTAATATCTCACGAATGACGTGCAATAACGTCTAAAAAATGGCATTAATTCATTTTTGGTAAAAAAAATCTGATGTGGGCAACACATGACTTTCCTTATATAATGCAATGAATTTACTACTTTTACAGTAAAAAAATAGGTTTTTCTTAGATACTTATATTCTTTCCAAGATATTGAATTTTCGACAATTAGTAGTCATTTTCATTGATTTAGCGTCATTTTAATCCATCTGGCGAGATTTTCGTTAATTTGACAGCATTTCAAAAAGTCGCCAAGTTGGCGATATTCAGCCAAATTCGACGCCAAAATCTCGCCAAGCTTTACTGACGGAGAAATAAGTTATTCTTATAGCAGATAAAATGACTATTGGCGTTCAAATACAAAAGTATTACTCGAAGTATATTTTCTCATGAATGGAATTGAGCTAGATCCACGAGAATGATGTCACGCAATTTATCGCATGATATTACATATGAAAAGTGAACATGTTTCTCAATAGCAAATATATTTTTTTTATTTTATATGACTTTTTGATAATTTTTTTGAAAAATGTGCAATATCTCGAGAACGGTTCATGTTAGCGTTTTAAAATGTATGTTAATCGTTTTCTAATAAAAAATTACATAAGAAATGTCTATTTGCGTAACTTTATTAGCGGTTTTGATTTTTTGACGATTTTTTCAAAATTTCACTAGAAAATTTAGGAGGGTTCTTAACATTCGATTACGTTTAAAAGCAATAGGCTTCCAGAGTTTCCGGATTGCAATTTTTGTACCAAATTTCGTTGGAATCAGTCCATTCGTTCGTCAGTTATCATCTCCACAGACTCACTGACACACACATACTTTCACACATACACAGACATCACTTCAAAAATGTTTGATTCGTGATCAGGGATACTTGAAACGTGCTCTCCCGTCGAAAACTCGAATTCGAATTTTCGACCCCGTCACAATACTTTCCTTATACATTATGTATATAAGGAAAGTAAAAACAAATCATTTATTTGATAATAATGGTAATTTATGATTTTTTCTATATTAGATAAAAAAAAAACTGCAATATTTCAAGAATGCCGCATGTTGTAGATCTATAAATGTCATTCGCGCTTAATAAAAAAAAATTATATATTAAAATGATTATTTTTTCAAGTTATAAATTTTTTTTTTACGTTGTTTTATTGAAAAAAAAACAAAAAAAAAAAAAAAAAAAAACTCGTTGAATACATCGGCAAACTTTGTTCAGTTCTGTTGTTCTAATGACGAATCACATGTTTATAGCGCTCTCTCGAGAGCAATCAATGTTTCGTAACAGTAGACAAACATTCGGTAGTTATTTAAGTTCTAATTTTTTATTTCTTTCAAGGAAATTAGAAGAAGCCTCTTCTAACCTCTTTGATTTCTAAACATAATTGATGATAGTTGGAGATTGAAAAGAATTCATTAATGGTTGTTGAAATGCAAAAATTTTTCGATAATGTGACGAAGTATAACTACATTATGCCAATATTTAATTCTGAAAATTGGCTTGGTTGAGAGAGAATGCAATTCATTAAACAAGGACCAGACGTGGGGCAATACTGCCAAAGATGTGGTGTAATTGATGGAAAACATTCAGTGCCACATACGAGTTACACGCTAGGAAAATAACACGCGTGGACTGTCAATACAGCTCCGTCGAATTAGAGCCCAAAGCCTACTATAAGACGTACAGTTTGGCCTTCCGATCAGCGTTAATAGCCCCAAGTCAAAATTGGAAAAGCCAAACTGATGACTGTGGATTTGATGACTGCGACATTTGAACTGTGGACTTCCTCAGTTCTGCTAGCCGGCCGGCGGTTAAATTGCCGTGACCTTCCGGCCGAGTCTTCAACCCGTAGGTTTGCACGCTTTGTCCAGTATCGTATGTAAACCTCAGAACAAGATTCCAAGGAAGATTGACAATGATGGACCAACAGACCGACATGTGTTGTCTGTGGGACGCGGGATAAACAAGCCTAAATGTCGAGTTTGGCCTCTCAATTCTAACTGTAGGTCAAACTGTACTTGTATGACTGGCCTAACGCTTAATTGCAACTGATTTAGTAGTGATTAGTGTCTTAACCAATAGGCCATGGGTTCATCCAAAATTTGGTTGGGATAAAATAAACATTCGAATTTAAAAAAAATAAAATCGAATTTAATAAAAATAAAATTAAAAAATGTAAAACTTGGAAAATAAAAGTGATGGGATTACCTGTCATGTTTGTGATCCTCGGCCAGGGATTCTCGGCTAACGTCGCTTCCAGTGGCGATGGCGCTGTCCGCATCCCCAGGAGGCGGGGATCGCTTTCTGTTGGGACTCCCATCAACCTCAGAACCAGGACTGTTCACCATTACATTCGGCTGAAAAGAGAAGTAACTTTATCAATACATTTAAAAAACATAAAAAGAATAAAAGAATTTGGAAAATAAATTAGTCTTTTATATATATATCAAATTACATAGTAAATGATGCTAAAGTAAGAAACATATCCGAGTTTTTTCTCATCAACTTTTTGTAGAAAGCATTCTTCTCAGATGTCAAAAAAAGTAAATAAAGAAGTATTTTTTATTTTTTTTCTCAAAACTGAATGAGTAATTTAAAGTTGAGCAAGCTTAAAAAACATGCAATAAAAATAATTTGCATTTTAATATAATATCAATAATTATATGTCAATATTTACAATCTGGCCAATAGCATAATTAAACTGTTTTATGTTTTGGAAAGGAAAAAACAAATAAGAAAAAACGAAAACGTATAACAGACCCAATACTCAACCGGAATTAAGCACACATACACAAAGAAAACACATGCGTATTATGCTAAATTTCAAAATGCAGATGGCAATATTAGATGCTTACTTCAATATGCGCACTGCATTGCACCGTTAGTAAGACAAACATTTCTTAAATTCCATAACACAACGCCGAACTACGTAAACTTAATAAAGTCCATAAAGTTAGATTCAGGTCAGATTCATAGATTTTATCTCTTGTGGACAAGTTTATGTAAAGAAAGGCCCTTTTAGACGCTTTTTATATAAATTTGCTAAGTAATAAAGTAAATATGAGTTTATTTATAAATAAATTTACAGTATTGTTCTTAATTACAATTTAAGCTGCTATGAAACCAGAAAAATTATAATGCACCAATTTGATGAATATGTAAATTTCTCACTTTGGACAACTTTTCTCATTTTTAAACTACGTCAAATCAGTTAGTTTTAATTTCTTTATATTACTAACATAAATATCAACATATTTTCATCAATAAAATAATTCGTTGTTACTTATCCCTTTTGTCTAAAACAAGCCCATAAGATAAGAAGTCCATAACAAAGGGAGAGGGAATGCAGCTTCTGTTGGTCCAAAGACCCCGGCACACAATGGCAGAAGTCTGATTTTGCTATATACTACTCAATTTAGACCGGAAGGTAATGTGGAGGGGCATTCTTTCCACAGAGATTGTATACTCTTTCACGGCCCATCACCACAGTAGACAATCTACCACACCACTCGGCAGGACTTTCGGACCTACAGATTTAACGTGCTCACACTCTGCGTAGACACGGAGATAGTTTTGGAATTTAACTCGGGTCCTCCGAGTGCGATCTCTGTGCCGCAACCACTGGTCTATTCCTGCTATTATAATTTGAATAGTTAATTTCACTTTAAAAATGTTGTATATTACTTTTATTTATATAAATATTGTGCCGCAAAAAATTTAACATTGATTTTTCTGCATTTGAAAGTTTGCAAAAGTTATTCGTAACTTCACTTAATTTTATTTCAAAACGGCTGCATCTAATTTAGCCACCCTAGTAGTTACCCATGACTAAGCCTGGAACCGGGCCTCTGTAGATTAAAGTTAAATGTTCCCAAATCAAATATAAACATTTGCCAATCAAAAAAACCCTTGTAACATGCGTGATTAAAAAGACAATTTCGAAACCTTTAAGTTAATATATCAACTGAATATCAAAATAGTCTTAGCGTTTTATCATGCCTATAAGCAGTCATAAATGTATAAAAAAATAAACCAAAACCATAACAAAGGCAGCACTGCTCTTCAAGGAGCTTATGCGTTATCCAGGAAATTACAAATTTCAGTACAGATTTTATTATGGAGTGCAGCAGAGCACTAGCCAAGTTCAGATCAAAAATTTAACGTACAAAGCTGAAGGTTCTAACGGGACACCTTTTACACGTGCCATAAAGTGGCTGTTTTTACCTTCTACATCTCGGAAACCTATGTTGAATTTTCTGATGGGCGTGATGAGACAATACGTTGTCAATTTGCTTTATTTTGTCATCGTCAATTTTTGGTATAAACGCGTTAAAGATAATACATTTTATTTTTTGATAAATTTGCCATTTTTTGTATAAATTTGCCATTTGCCATTTTTGTAAGTCCAGTTTTCTCTTAAATAGGGCGCCTTAAATCAAAGGTCTACAGGAAATATGTATAAGATACACAAATTCGTTGAGCGAAGTGTCCTGTAGTAATCTATAAAGGACAAATGATAAAATTCAAAATTTTAAGGAACCTTAATGACTATTCGAAAACTCACAAATGTCGTATTTAGAATCTAGAAAAAGAACCGATATCCAAGAAAAAAACAACTCATGTCGGTCATAAAATGATTGAGATGAAGAAGGTTTGCCAAGTTTATCAAACTTCATGAGTGAAAGGTATAGATGAAAAATTATTGGATGCATTTATTTTGTAATAACAACTTGACAACTTTATCTCTTTGAACCAAAGCAATTTTTTGCTGCAATGAACTTAAAATAAATTGAAAGGATTTGGGATGATAAAACCATATATATATATATATTGCATCTATACATATATCGTAATTAGGTCAATTTGCCAAGTTTATTACGAAATACATCCAAAAAATTGTTCCTCTCTATGTATTTTACTCATGAAGTTTGATAAACTTCGTAACAGTTCTTCATCTCCATCATTTTTATGGCTAACACTTTTAGTTAAGTTGAACTTTTTATTTATTTTTTATAGGTTTGTATTTTTTTTATCGATTTTTTTTGTTACCTTATTCATTGTTGCAAAATATCAAAATATGCAACGGCATTTCATCTCATTAATAGCAATAGATAACCCAATCCTTCGCGCCATTCTACCAACCGCGAAAGCGAATAATCTAGCAAAATATTCACAATATTTAGATTTTATCTCTAACGGAATGGCTATGGTTAAGGCATTTAGATCAGCATACTTGGCCAAGCAACCAGTTCTCGTTTTTAAGATAGGTTTAGCATGCATTAACCTACATGAGGCCACTATATCTTCAGGTATATAGACACCGTAAATAAATTTAACAGATTATTGCATATTAGCAAGATGAACTTAACTTTTGCATTGTAAATGAAAGAACAAAATTATTTTGGCAAATTAATAAATCGGTTTTATTATTCTACGGTCGTTTTGTGTACATGAAAGCAAAATGGATTTATACAACTGGATTCTAAACCACTATAAATGGCCAAACATTCTTAAGGAACCATCACCGTCTACGTAATTTGGACACAATTAGATAACATAAAATCCAAATTGCCTAATAAAATAAAACATCTATGACTTTTTGTAAAATACATATTAAATTTATGTAACAATAGAACGAAAACTATAACTTACGACGATAATTACAAATATGGAGGCAGTGGCACAGACTTCGTGGGTTCAAGACACATTTTGAACCCCTAATAATTTTGTTTCGGGTTCCTCGAACCCCTTAATGTTATTGTGCTCATTTGGTGGAGAGAATGTATACATACATGCATACATTTTGTCATTAATTCTTTAAGTTTTCCATTATTCATTCACCGTTTACTATAAAACCGCGCGTATAGAAATTCCCCCATCAAGACTGTTTACTGTATTCTGAATACAAGATTTTAACTCAAAAATGGTTTACAGAGAAATTTGATATTTTAAACATTGGTAATAATACTTAAAAATAAATTAACATTTTTTGTTAGTGTTATAAAGAAAATTGAGTTGGAAATTCACACAGTGTCGTACATTATAATAATGTTGCGCCTACAAAAGCAACATAAATGAAATAAATAATTATCTACAAAAAAACAAAAAAAAAACCAATATTTTTCTGTACTTAACAATAATTTGCTTTATTCTAGTATTTTAGGAGTCTTATTGTGCCAGATAATCTGATTCAATAAAATGTAAATTAGACTAATTCTTTGAAAAATGCAAGTCTCATTCGATTTAAAATTTCCGGAACTCCCAATAATTTTTTAAGTCGGCGCCTATGTATGAAGGCCAGTGATTATGGTGAAAAAATTGCACGAGGTAGATCAAAGTCCGATCCTCGCCGCCGCCTAAAACTGTCATTGTATCTACGCGGAGTATGGGCACAACGATCTTATATAACTTGTTATATATTATACACATGTATATAAGCTCGTTGTATGGACACGATAACTCTAAGATATTCTAGTAGAATATCTATGCGAAAACTCTACAGGTCGGAAAGTCTTTCAGAGTGGTGATGAGTCTGGCGATGGACGGTATTACTGGTGAAAAGAGTACGGTCTTTGTCATCCTCCCCCATACACACACATGGAGTTCCGATGAAGGAGTTAAATTGAGTGGTTGGCTCGCTCCAGGTCGTCTAAATAATTCACATTTTCGCGTAGGTCGGAAGGTAGTACGATAAATACATGTACTAAAACATAAAAAATGTATGCCTAATTTAATTAATGGCCCATTGATAATTTAACACTTTTTACTTTCCTTATATATAAAATGTATAAGGGAAAGTATTGTGACGGGGTCGAAAATTCGAATTCGAGTTTTCGACGGGAGAGCACGTTTCAAGCATCCCTGATCACGAATTAAAACATTTTTGAAGTGATGTCTGTCTGTGTGTGTGTGTCAGTGAGCCTGTGGAGACGATAACTGACGAACGAAAGGACCAATTCGAACCAAATTTGGTACAAAAATCACAATCCATAAACACTGGAAGCCTATTGTTTTCATACGCAATCGGATGTTCAGAATCCCCCTAAATTTTCGAATGAAATTTTGAAAACATCGTCAAAAAATCAAAACCACTAATAAAGTTACGCAAATAGACATTTCTTATGTAATTTTTCCTTAGAATACGATTGACATAAAATTTAGAACGCTAACATGAACCGTTCTCGCGATATTGCACATTTTTCAAAGAAAATATCAAAAAATCATAAAATAAAAAAAATATATTTCCTATTGAGAAATATGTTCACTTTTCATATGCAATACCATGCGATAAATTAGATGACATCATTCTCGTGGATCTAGCTCGTTCCATTCATGAAAAAAGATACTTTGAGTAATACTTTTGTATTTGAACGCCAACAGTCATTTATCTGCTGTAAGAATAACTTATTTCTTCGTCCATAACGTTTAGCGAGATTTTGGCGGAATGTCGCTAACTCGGCGACTTTTTGAAATGTTACCAAATTAATGAAAATCTCGCCAAATGGAT
Organism: Amaurobius ferox; assembly: GCA_951213105.1. Lineage (NCBI taxonomy): Eukaryota > Metazoa > Arthropoda > Arachnida > Araneae > Amaurobiidae > Amaurobius > Amaurobius ferox. Next base: position 104,315,220 of record OX578135.1, read on the forward strand.
AAAAATGACGCCAAATCAATGAAAATGACGACCAACTGTCGAAAATTCAATATCTTGGAAAGAATATTAGTATCTACTATAAGAAAAACCTTTTTTACTTTCCTTATATACATAATGTATAAGGAAAGTATTGTGACGGGGTCGAAAATTCGAATTCGAGTTTTCGACGGAAGAGCACGTTTCAAGCATCCCTGATCACGAATCGAACATTTTTGAAGTGATGTGTGTGTGTGAAAGTATGTGTGTGTGTCAGTGAGTCTGTGGAGACGATAACTGACGAACGAATAGACCGATTCGAACTAAAATTGGTACAAAAATCACAATCCGTAAACACTGGAAGCCTATTGTTTTTATACGTAATCGAATGTTCAGAACCCCCTAAATTTTTGAATAAAATTTTGAAAAAATCGTCAAAAAATCAAAACTATTAATAAAGTTACGCAAATAGACATTTCTTATGTAATTTTTCATTAGAAAACGATTGACATAAATTTTAGAACGCTAACATGAACCGTTCTTGAGATATTGCACATTTTTCAAAAAAATTATCAAAATGTGATATAAAATGAAAAAAAAAACATATTTCCTATTGAGAAACATGTTCACTTTTCATATGTAATACCATGCGATAAATTGGGTGACGTCATTCTCGTGGATCTAGCTCGTTCCATTCATGAAAAAAGATACTTTGAGTAATACTTTTGTATTTGAACGTCAATAGTCATTTATCTGCTGTAACACCACCTTATTTCTTCGTCCATAACGCTTGGCGAGATTTTGGCGACGAATTTGGCGGAATGTCGCCAACTTGGCGACTTTTTGAAATGTTGCCAAATTAACGAAAATCTCGCCAAATGGATAAAAATGACGCTAAATCAATGAAAATGACTACTAATTGTCGAAAATTCAATATCTTGGAAAGAATATTGGTATCTACTATAAGAAAAACCTATTTTTTTACTGTAAAAGTAGTAAATTCATTACATTATATAAGGAAAGTTATGTGTTGCGCACATCAGATTTTTTTTTTACTGTAAAAGTAGTAAATTCATTGCATTATATAAGGAAAGTCATGTGTTACCCACATCAGATTTTTACTTTCCTTATATACATAATGTATAAGGAAATTATTGTGACGGGGTCGAAAATTCGAAATCGAGTTTTCGACGGGATAGCACGTTTCAAGCATCCCTGATCACGAATCAAACATTTTTGAAGTGATGTGTGTGTGTGTCAGTGAGTCTGTGGAGACGATAACTGACGAAGGAATGAACCGATTCGAACCAAATTTGATACAAAAATCACAATCCGTAAACACTGGAAGCCTATTGTTTTTATATGTAATCGAATGTTCAGAACCCCCTTAAATTTTCGAATAAAATTTTGAAAAAATCGTCAAAAAATGAAAACCACTAATAAAGTTGCGCAAATAGACATTTCTTATGTAATTTTTCATTAGAAAACGATTGACGTAAATTTTAGAACACTAACATGAACCGTTCCCGAGATATTGCACATTTTTAAAAAAATTATTAAAAAGTCATATAAAATGAAAAAAAAAAAAAAAATTCCTATTGAGAAACATGCTCACTTTTCATATGTAATACCATGCGATAAATTGGGTGACATCATTCTCGTGGATCTAGCTCGTTCCATTCATGAAAAAAGATACTTTGAGTAATACTTTTGTATTTGAACACCAATAGTCATTTATCTGCTGTAAGAACAACTTATTTCTTCGTCCATAACGCTTGGCGAGATTTTGGCGACGAATTTGGCGGAATGTCGTCAACTTGGCGACTTTTTAAAATGCTGCCAAATTCACGAAAATCTCGGCAAATGGATAAAAATGACGCTAAATTAATGAAAATGACGACTAATTGTCGAAAATTCAATATCTTGAAAAGAATATTAGTATCTACTATAAGAAAAACCTATTTTTTAACTGAAAGTAGTAAATTCATTATATTATATAAGGAAAGTCATGTGTTGCCCACATCAGATTTTTTAAATATATGAATGAAATACATTATCATTTCTTTTATGTAACATAGTTGAGATTTAAACACAAATTTATTAAACCCCTAAAATGTTCAGACAGATTATTCACACATACAGTCTTCGTTACTCTATGTCTTCGGATGAGTCGGCTGGCCTGGGCTTTCGACACATACAGTCTGTTACAAAAGTATAAGACCACGAGACTTCTTGTTATTTAGGTAATTAATGAAATGTTTTTTTTGGATTCAAAATCAAAACCACTCCATGTCAGTACAAGTTTTAAATAAAATTTAGCAACTTGCATGTACGAAATTCATTTAGAAAAAATATAACAGCAATATAACAAAAGCGTGGCACAAATACCTGTTACAAAATTATAAGACCACATGAGGGAAAAGAAAGTTTTAGCAAATTTAGTAAGTTGTTGCTCCAACATTTTTCTGAATAACTTGAAACACACGATTTGGCATCGATTTAATTAAATTTGACAAATAACCCCACAGGTTTTCTATGGGGTTTAGGTCAGGGCTAAGGCTCGGCCAAGATATAACAATCTTTTCTCTTTTGAGCCATGCTTTTGTTGATTTAGATGCATGACTGGGAGCATTATCTTGTTGGAACTTCCACTTCGGCCCTCCTAAAAGTGGCCCAAAAGGATATCAAACTTCCGTATAACATCTGTTGATAACTGTCCTAGTTCATTGTGCCATCAAACTCTTTGCAGATCGCATTTTCCTGCACATGAGAAAGCTCCCCACACCATAACGGAACCGCCTCCCATCTGTCTACTGAAGAACTCACGAGATTCTTGCCTTAAATCATGCCAGTAGTAGTTATTGCCGTCCGAACCATCTAAGTTAAATTTTTTCTCGTCGGAAAATATTATATTTTTCAATGTAGAGTGACATAGTGTAGTAGGACATGACATTCTTTGCTCACTTCGGAAGTGCTTCTTTATGATGTTTAATAAGTCATGGTTTGCTTCTTAGTTTCCGAAGTTTAACATCAACATTTAACTTCAAATTTCGCCACACAGCTAAATGAGACACTTTTATTTGTCTGCTGCGCTATTTTACGAGTGGACTAGTAGTTTTTCATTGCAAGCTTGAAAATTTGAATATTATCACGAGCTGATAACTGCTTTTTGCAGCCAGATCTTTTCTGTTTTCAATACGCTTCTTTTTTACTCAAAACATTACGAATAGCCGTTTTAGAAAGATTGAGTCTTACTTATTTCACGTTCGGACTTACCTTTTCCATTGTAGAACAAAACTTTTCACACTTCTACTTCAGACAAACCACTTCCACGAGGCATTTTAATAATCCAAAGAATCAAGCAGTTCAATTCTGAATTTCTGCCTTTTATTTATTTCCAACCTTTTCAGATGGTTTAAGTTACAGTTTAACTTCGAAGTTTAACAAAAATCGTCTGCATTATTGAAAAAACTAAAGTGGTCTTATATTTATGTAACACCGTGATTTCAAAAAATCGTTTGGCACGAAAATAATATTCGATCTGTTTTTTTTTTCTAAGCTAAATCAACACTGCAAAATTGTTTCGTTTCATACACATTTAAAATTCACATTTAATGTTGCATTTGTTAAGAAAGGGTGTAATTTTAAGTGGTCTTATAATTTTGAAATAGGCTGTATTCCTTGAACACATACATGCTAGAAACAAACATTTTTTAACTATTAGGCTAAGAAAACCACACACTACGATTCACTCTTTCCTCCAAAATGCAAATGAAGACATTCTATTCACTCAACATTATACATTTTCTAAGTTTTAACACGTTCAAATGCTATTAAAAGTCAACTCTACCCTTAGACAGGAATCGAAACTTATTCTAACTATTACTCAAACAAGTAACCAACAGTTCTGGTCTTTGCAAATTGCACACTGGCTTTGAGGAAACAGTTATTGTACGGTTGCAAATTTTATAAAACCGGAAAGTACAACAAGAAATTTCTGAATTGGCACAATAAATTACAGGATGTACAAGTTAACATTTCTTTAATCTATCTCAAATCAAATGATTTACACTTTATTGTAGATGAACATACTATATCAGAAATGGACAAGAAGTGAACGATTGGAAATGAAAATAAATCAACAAGTAAATCAATAAAAGTTAACCAACAGAACACACTCAAGGTATGAAAGAAAAATTAGTTGTTAAGAATCACATTAAAATCAACATCATATTAGAAGAATCACTTTCTCATTCGAAATACAAACATTTGCTGTTTAACTCTTATGGTATTACAGAAGTTGAATCAATTAAATTTTCTACTTCAGGGGAAGCATAAAGGCTATAAATTGACATTTGATTAGCATAATAAAGGCATTCAGTGAACACTCTGCCTGAGCAATTCAAACAAGATGGTTTGAAAAATAAAATATTACGGCAGAAGAAATCTAGTGATAGGCAGACAAAAAGTACAAACAATAAGGTATGTTGCTAAACGAATTTATTTAGATTTCTGTAAACTATTCCATTTATAAAGATGACATCAATGTGGAAGATGTGGTGGTAAATACTGGATAACTTTTTTCGTACAGACCCAGCTTATCTAGAAGACGAAATATTGACACTAAAGCGATGCATACTCGAAATCAAATCAAGATATTTGACTTTAAATAGTTAGAATAGTTTTGAACACCTTTGTAAAGAGAAATATCTGTGTGTGGATGGATATCTATATATTGCAATTCATTTTTGTCGCTTCATTTTTGGTCCCCTTTACCTGTGCAAATAGCATTCTCTTCAATCAATAAATGCCATTAAGGCTAAACATCTATCGTTTAACAGATCAGCATTTGAAATCACGCTTGTGAATTGCAATAACCTCTTTAGAGCCAAAATATGGAAATGAAAAACTTGCTGCATATATGCAATGCCGAGTCTTGCGTGCTTCTTATGAAGACAAGTATTAATGACTTCTAATATTCTGTGGGCTACTTTGATTTTTATACCTTTTTATTACCTAATTTACACATTTTACGTTTCAAGTAGACATATTATTTGTGAAATATAGTGAAGTTAATACATAAGGTTTAGCTACCCATGTTCTATATAATAGTTTTTACTCGTGTTATAACTGTGAAGGTAAGATAAAGACTCCTAGAGGCCTTACACTCAAAATTTTAAATCGCCCATATCTATTAGTAACGTTCATTGAACTCGAATAAGGAACAGTGCGCTATTCACTAGATTCATGTTTAATAAGGTCGACTGATCAGTAAAAGATCCCGTAAAATTACGAGATGACCATTTTTTAAAAGGGGTTGACTGTCACAAAAATCCATAATACTGTTAAGATAAGGATAGTTCAGTGTGCGATTCCAAGTAAGAAAGCGAATGAAAACATTCCAAGAGTCATGCATGAGCCGCTATCGATATATTGAAATTTGATTATGTTGAAAAATTCGACATTAAAATATTGCAATTGCCACAATTAAATGTTTTAACTTTTTCACATTCATGTATAAGCAAAAACTCATAGAATGCATTGTCTGATCCATAAAAGCCAAGCTTCGCGACTCAATGAGTCGTTAGAATTCAAAACCACAAACCATTTCTTTCCAAAATAGAACTCAAAGTATAGAAAGCCAATTTTTCATAAAGGGACCACTTTTATATACAATCAACTAAACAATAGTTCATTATGCTATTTTATGTGACAAAACGAATCGGAATATATTGAGGGAGAGTTAAAAGGCAACCCGGGTGTTTTCGAGATAATTTAGAGCTTTTGCATTTTTGGCAATATAAAATGACACTAGAACGAATAATGCAGATCTTGCCAATACAGCAATATATATATATATATATATATATATATATATATATATATATATATATATATATATATAAACGCCTGAAGGTAAAATATTGAGGCCAAGAAGAGAAAGTTTTTGCAAAATAGTCGTCAAGGGTACACAAGCTGGGGATAAACAAGTAAGATCGTCAAGGGTATAAAGTTGGGGATAATTAGTAAAGCAATAAACAAATAATTGCCTTACTAATAGGGTTTTACTTCGGTTATCAAAACCACTTGAGTATGTAAAATGATCAATAAAATTACATCATTAAAAACGGAAAATCAAAGACATCCGAAAATAAGTGCACTTACCAAGGACATGCTGTCATTATACACAGGGATGAGCAAATCCTCTCCAAATTGGAAGAAAGATTCAACATACATTATAACGAAGTAGCACCAAAGACCGACTGCACACAAGATTTAGATCTCCAGCCCAGTAGGCGAGTAACGAAGAGATCTGATGGAGATTATGGTTCTGTGTTTAGAACGTTTCTTGGAATATTGCAAGGTGGGTGGGGGGGAAGGGACGGCCAGGAATCGGATTAAGGCTGGAGAGTTGGTTAGCCTCTGAAGGTGATGGTGGTCAAAAGTTTCGCAAGCGTGCATACGTACAATAAAGAATTCTAACGACTTCATAATCACCACCGGCATAAAAAAGGTTTAAGTAAACAAGCGAATGCATGATTGATTTCGAATATTCAGTTCTTTCGCTAGTCTATAAAAGTTTCTTCATATTCTAGTTTTGATAACGTATCCCTTCAGGCTTTATGTCTCGAGCCGGAAGTTTGCATACGTTTACAATACATTTAATGTTAGACAAATTGAACAGGTTTTATATCGGTAATGATGAACTGAAAATGAGGGGTTGACCAAGAATGTTTATCAAAGATTTAAAGATCGAAAATATATTTGTGAAGAAACGGATCTTTTAGAAGATGTTATTTTGGTATAAAATAACATGAAAATTATTTTATATTTTGTATGTGATTCTTTGAGCTGTGCTTCACCAAAGTTCGCAGTATATTTCTATTCTTTTAAGATGCATTAATGAATCATGTTGTACTTAAAGCAACAGTAATCTTCAAGGTTGCAAAATGTTATGTAATATTTTATAATCGTGTTATGTTACGTACATAAGTTTTTCTTTCTTTAAATCATTGATATACCATCAAGTAATTTAATTAATTTACTATGGCATTAATGAACGACAAATGCTAATGTCCTCTTTCAATCGTGTTGCGTACAGATATTTTATTTTCTCAACTGGACCAGACAATTACAACTATTGGAGCAATTACAACTATAAAAGTAATTTTTTCCAAAAATATAGATTTAGAAACTAAATTTCCTAATGTATATTTTTGTTGTTTACTATTTATATCTATTTTTTATAATTTCGATGGCATTTCGAGTGAAAGTAAGAACAAACACATCGGCAAAAACACTCGCTCCGACAGATAATTTTTAAGTTTTTTCGAAATAAAAAGGTTAAAAATATTATAATTTTTATATATTCATAATCTGGACCATATTCCCGACAAATATATATATAGACTAAATGTATTTACATGTTTATCTCTTAAGTTCGGAAGTTTAAAGCGTTTCGTAACGTTCCGATTTCCGCCACAGAAACCCCAAGCATACATATTACTCACATCATAAAACGTCCAGAAGCAAACTTCAGTACCGTAACATCGGCTGAAAAAACTGGTTTTCATTTTAGAGATTTCTCTTAATTACGTATTATCGGTGACAGATTAACAATTATTAAAGGTGTTGGTCAATATTAGAAGCAGTTAAATAAAGATGGAGGGAGGCAATTTCTCGAATTTTGACGACAGAATACGTTTTGAACACTTGCGAAAATGCGCCAGTCTCTGTCTATAATGTGTGAATCCGATAACTCAATTATGATTGCTTTGCTATGAAATTCATTTCAATTTTTAATTTACAAATAAAACAGACTTGTCCAAATACGGATTTACTATGCAACTAATAAAGTTTAACCTTTGGACCCCAATCAAAAAAAATAAAAGCCCTAGATCAACATCACCTCGAGTCCTATGTGGGGTTGCCCAGATACCTAGTTACTTCAGAAGATCTTGCCGTGTAAAGGAAATTAAGCAAATTTGCATTTCTCTTTTCAAGTTTTCATTCTACTAAGTAAATTAGCATTTTTCTTTTTCAAGTTTTCATTATACTAAGTAAATTTGCATTTCTCTTCAAGTTTTCATTCTGCAAAGTAATTTTGCATTTCTTTTTAAGTTTTCATTCTACTAAGCAAATTTGCATTTCCCTTTTTGAAGTTTTCACATTCTACTGACTGTCAAGTAAATGGACCGTGTGTTCCCATTTTGCTGCAGAAAAAACTTATTTTAACACATTCAAATTCAAGGTTTTGCATATAATTCAACTAACCTTGAAGGTCATTTTTACCCACTAATAAATTCACATTTTCAACAATCGTCTGCAGGGTAACTCAAAAAGAGAAGCCCGACCCACCCGAAGGTACACGGAAGTAGATGAACCGTCATCGCGACCATAATCCAGCCGCCCTCAGCACATGCCCCCCAGCCCAGCGACCACCGGCGGAAACACCACCGGCAGAAGCCGACACCAGCGGGACAGAGCCGACGCCTCCAACTCAGAACCCCCAACAGCCACGCACCGACACCATGCGCCGAGCAGGTCGTCGGGGACCAACACGAAAACACGACAAAAAAACCCACCAGCCAGAACAAAAACAGATCCTCATCCTCTGACAGGAATAACAAAAGCCAGGCCCCCTTGGCCGGATACAAATAATACAATAATATACAGTAAACATGCATTTCAACAACAAAATTCCCTAATCAGGAAAACAGAGCCAACAAAAATATTTATTTAACAATACAATGCATAGCAACTCCAACCAACAAACATTGCTACTCGAGCCAATCCAATAAAACAATATAAAAACCAATAAAACAAACAAGCAAAACAACAAAAAACATACACTTAAACAATAAGTCCATAATCGACTTTAGAAGCCACAAAAGAAAGTTCTTTCATGTAGACAGGGCAAGCGACATCATTGCACTTGTGATCCGTCTTAAATTTAGAACCAAATTTTCCATTGTGCTTTACACAGTTTTTGCACTTTACCATTTCTGTACAGTCAGTAGCTTTATGTTCTTCAGAACCACATTTTATACAAACAACTTTACCGGGGCAAAATTTTCCGATATGTCCGTAATTCCAACACTTAAAGCAGGCATAAGGTCGCAAGTGTTCTCTAAAATTAACTTTATACCACCCTAAACTGATCTTGCTCTTTTTAATTAAATTAGTAAAAGTCTCTGGATCTACTTCTAATATCCAGTTTGTGCCTCCTCTACTTATAAAACTGTATTTTGCTTCTACTTTTGCAGGATCATCAATTTCCTCATTCTGTTCTGTGATCCTCGCAACTAAGTCTTCTTTTGTGTATTCATCTTGGATATTATATAATATCAATTGGGGCTTCTTCTTTTTCGGTTTACTTATTATGTAGTTGCTTAAAGCATCCTTGTCCTTGAACTCTTGGATAAGGACATCAAGGTCTTCACTTTTTGAGGTTTCTACCAAAATGCCTCCCTTCCTAATCTTCTTCACCTTTTTTACACTAATATTCAACTTCGTAGGGTTCACCAATCCCTGAACTTCTCTTCTTGTTGCTTCAGAAGATTGTTCCATTTTCGGCAATATTGAGACAACATGGGTGATTCGCTTAACACTTAGAGATCGTCCCCGTATTTTGGTTCCAGGGACAACTACTGTCCCTTTTGGTTTATCATGCTCAACCAATTTCTGTGCATAGGAAGGAACAATCCTTTCTCTTTCCCCTTTTTTTGATTTTTCAACTGCAATTATTTTCTGTTGCTCTATGACAATCTTGATCAAATTACCAAGTTCTTCTCTAATTTTAACTTGTGGAGCCACATTAACTTTTTGTGAGACAATGGTAGATATAATGCTCTCTTGAGCCTGTAATGCTTTATCCACATAGTGGTTAAAGTCCTCTTCTACTTCTACATCTGGTTGTTCTAGATAAGCATGTTCACTGCTTTCAACTCCAGTTGCCATTTTCGGCTAAGTAAAATCCTATCTCAAATAAAAGTTTATATTTAGAGATATCTAATATATGTGAGCACTGATGGTACAAATATTTTCACTGAGTCGGATCTCGCCCCGTTAAGGGGAGCCCCCCGGCCACGCCAAGGCACCGACTCTAGGACCAGACTAAAACAATTACAAGAATACTCAAAATCACAATCCTTTAATCACTCAATTCTATCGCTTTTATAACACTATAATTAATTTATTTTCACTGGTCCCCGGGGGGTCGTCTGCAGGGTAACGAGTACATGCATTTAAGTAGCATACTACAGCAAGGATTGAAAAATAAGAGTACCTTTTTATATTTTGACATGACAATGCGCCATGCGATTTCGTCCTTTCCCTCCAGTCCGATTCAACCAGATGCCTTTCAGAGTTTTTTTAACTTTGATAACAAATTTATTATTAAACTTTTTTTTATATAAACAGACGTTTCCTGATTTTGCTGATGTTTAGCAGAGTCCTTTCGTTCTAAAGGAGCCCCCGTTTTGACACCGAAATTGGCTGACACTCTTACTTGTAAAATATTTTACTCGTTTTTAAATAAATCATTCTGAAACTAAATAGCTGCTTTCATTTCGCCAAGTACATTCAACCACAGAGTAAAATTTTAAATTATATTCTTACTTTTGGAGCTTACCCACTGTGATTTTACAGTATTTTTTTTTTATGAAGTAACTCGTCTAACTTCTGAAACTATTATTATTATTATTGGGTTTTAAAAGTGCAATATCTCAAGGGATATGCTTTAAGTAACCAATACGCTTTGGTACCACTTCCTGTGTCAAGAAGACGAGTTTCGCATTAAAGCATGTTTGCTACAAAGTGTCTTATTCAATTAGATTATTAAAATATTGAAACATTCAACTGAAATTTAATAATAATTTGAATTTTATAGAAACACTGAGAATAACCGCAAATTAGCAAATTACGAATCACCATTCTAAATATCTGTAGTTAAATATATCTACAGAAACAACAAAAAATAAAAATTTTACAGAAAAATGATTCTTTAGACAAAACATAAATACTGTGCAATCGGAAAGACTTGTCGAAGCTGAATGCCCATGAAACTAAATGACTACCTTTCCAATCAATTCAACCACGTGTAACTAAAATAATCCAGAAACTACAAAAAATATTACGCTTCGGTCAATAAAGAAATAGCATTGACCTCAAAGTCAGATACTATTTTCCTAGAAAGTCGGGAGGCGAAAAGAATCAGTGGCATCGTAATTCGTTAGTTGCTTAGAAACGAAAACTTAGAACAGAAAAGTAACAACACTAACATGGATTTTCGATTCCGTGTAGCCGTATTTTCCCCCGAAAAACGATTACGAAAAAAAGAAGATTGGCTATTAATGGCACTATAGTCTAAAACTGAATTGCGTGAATGTATTAAATAAGCTACGCATTCCGCGGAAGTTCAAGTGTAAGGGCAATAACCACCTGTACAATTAAGATAATTTAACGTTTGACTTTGTCGCTTATGTTCTATGTAGTTTTGCAAAGGACTAATTTCTTCGGAACCTGGACTAATGGAAGAATTTCAATGTTCAAGAATATAAGATAATCATGAAATCCGGATACGATATCTTTTAGTAAAGCTTTCAAATTGAAATTGGGTCAGGAGACAAACACTCCCTCATATTCATCCATCCAGTATTTGAGTATTGTATCAGAATCACTCCAGAATTTGAGGTCTGGATCGTAAGGCTTAAATTTCAGACTTTTCTTACTGTTTGACCGGCAAGGTCTAACATTATTCAGAGCGTCTGACCTACCCGAAAATGTAAGGTAACTGTTGTGGCCGGAGACCGGTTGAATAATAAAGAGCTCAAATTAGGCAGAACCTGAAGACATTTTTCAATATCAAGCCAGAGTCCGGCCCGAAAATGTTGGAGTGTCAGTCTGCTTCAGCCTGAACAGTTTATTTTTCTTTTTCACAACCGTTTTTTTTTTATATGATCTTAGGCACGTACATGTATATGGAAAAAAAAATAGGCGTTAAAAGACCGTTGTTATTGTGATGACGCAATAGGGGATTAACAACGTATAAAACAAGACAGACAAATGTCAATTCACAAGTGAATTGAATTTTGCTTGGTATTTAATATGGCCCAAATGCATGTCTCACTTCAGGGATAAAGATGATCCAACAACTTATAAAGGCAATGCCGCAAGGAAATAGAAGGGAATCAGAATGAATCTCTGAAATCTCAATATTTTTCTCTTCACAGAGAGTCAGGGTCTAGATGGAGCCAAATCCGCCTCAATCTTTCAGTCTTGAAAAGAAATAATTTTTAATATTCCTGGCTGACACGGTGATCTGAGAAGGTTGAGCAGAGGCTAGAAGCAACAGAGTCTGGAAATGAAGTTTTGTGACATTAATGGCTCCAGAAATAAGCAAAGTACAATTCGCGTAATATTTATTTGAAGTGAATGGTGCATCAAAGCCATGTTAGACAAGTAACCATGAACAAGTGCTATGAGCAACAGTCTTCACTTCTTGAGGAGAGCAGATCATTTCATGATAAATACTTAAATACAATTTAATTTAGTAAACAATGTGCGCTGCTGTCTCTTGATATTATCTGAATTTACAAAACATTCAATTGATTAATTAAGTGCCTACAAATAATTTACAAAAGTGCGATTAATTTAGCGAACTACACGCATAGCGCTCTTATATTACATTTGTTAATTATTGAGACATGGTAATGTTAATGGAATAGAGTAATGAATAATATAAAGCAAATTTAATAGAAATGCCTTAAATAATATGTAAATAAAATTAGTTTAACCAGAATAAATAAAAGTTATATGATAATAGATCTTGAAGCTTGTAGTGTATGTTCTATTTCAGTTATAAAACAAAATTAACTTTGTTACAGCTGTTAGAGTTATACGTATTTATTTCAATATCCTGAAAAATCTCGGAATGCAGAAAGTGTGAACTATGAATCAATCTAATGAGATCTTACTTGTTGGCATCTCAGGGTGGCTTCCTCGAAGCTAGTTCCTTTATTCTGCAAAGCAGATACCACTCCACGGCAGAAGTCCGGGAATGTGACCACGCCATGTTGATTTGGGTCTAAGCACTTGATCAGTTGAACTATTTCCTGTAACGGAAGGGTATATAATTAATAGACGAATCTAGGAACTAAAAACTAAGCGTCATGCAAGATGGTGATGATGTAATACACAATTTGATACACAATTATGATAGAGTAAACACCTCGCACTAACGAAGATCTTACAAGTATTTTGTGATAAGCAAAAGTTAAATATGGACTACAGGAAGAAAGCATGTTATAAAGATTTAAAAAAAATATATAAAATAAAATAAAACATAATGACAATTTGTGTTTAAGCAAGTATTTGAATCTATAAAAATCAGTATGAGGTTGAAAAATTCTTACATTAAATAGTACAAGTTCTATACAAAACATATGTAAATCAGTCATCAATGAATAAATAGTCATACAAAAAATTCCCTTAATGTGGGGACGTCACAGCAATGTATAATTCTGTATGTCCAGTTCTGAAAAATTACTCCAAAATATTTGAAATACCAAGCTAGCTTCTATAGCTATTCGTCTAAGTTTAGCTGGGAGAGGAATAATATTTAAAAGTACGAAACTTTAGGTCAAGGATTCAAATTGCATATATTATTGAAGTCCAAGGCTAAATGTGTCAAAAGTTAAGTCATTCAATCACATGCTCATATGGTTGAACATTAAAATCTATCAACTCGAGTGCAGCTTTTCACAGACATGCTCTAAGAAACTTCGGAATGTTCACTTTTATTTGAAGAATCAAATTTGCATACGTAAATAAATTTAATGATTGAAATTTTCGGGGAAACACCACTTCTCGTGAAGCTTCTTCACTTAAAATATTTTACTAAAATACTTCATAATTTTCACTTAAAATAATATTAAAATGCTTCATAATTTTCACTTAAAATATTATATCAACGAATATTTTTTCATACTAAAAATGCCTGAATCTGATTTGCATCTTCCCTAACCAGTATACATAACTTTTTGTATTTGCTAAAATATCAGAACTTTATTATAAGAACCACATAAAGATTAATAGACATTTTACCTACGTTCTTAAAGGTTGTCTGTCTTAATATCAACAAAGGGCATGGGTACATATCGGAAAGTTCAAGATAAATCCTTAAAATCTGTTACTTACGCGTAGTGCGGCAATCAAATGTTCGTCATCCATTTCACAGATGTAATAAAAATAATGTTTAATAGAAACACTTGAAGTTAGATGTTGCTCACTACAATTAGCTAATATGCTTGTATAGTCTCACAACCAGAGCTTAAACGGCCGACAACATTGCAACATGCTGCAACATAAAAATTCATACCACGCAACCAAAACAATTTGGCGAGAGTAGCAGTTGTTTGTCGCCAATTATTTTTAATGTATCTCATCTGAAGGGATTAGCCACGTAAACCCTTTATAAACAAAACTACACAAGCACCGTTATCAAATCTTAATCAAACCTCTTTTTTAGGCTAAACAATAAATTTTTTGAAGTAATAAAATTAGTTTAGTACCACAAGATCAGTCACGCTTACAAGCTCTCAATTCATGTCTGATACATTGCAAATTTTGTAACAAAACTTATTTTCTAAATATAAAGCATCTTTGACGCAACATTTTCGCCCATGGCATACTTTTTTACCCCGTATTGAAGGTACGTAGAATATAATTTTCATCTCAAATACATAATTTATTTAGGAAGTCTTCCGAGCATTTAATTACGTTTAAAATTAATAGGGTTGCTGTATTCAGTAATTGTAATATTCGTACCAAATTTTTTCGAAAAGCTGTAGAGAGATTACGTCCACAGACACACACATACATACATGCATGCTTAGAAACGTTCGACTGAGTTTAGAGTTACTTTAAACGTGTTCTTCCGTTGAAAACCCGAATTTTTGAAACATTTAATAGTACTTTCCCTATACATTATACTACGTATGTAGGGAAAGAGTATAGAGTATTTTTACGTGTTTCTTTTTAGGGAGGTGGGGGGATGAGATATTTTAAAAACAAATTGCAAATTCATTGCTAGACTTAGTGGATTGGGAAGGAATTTATGCCATTTGGTGTTACACGTACAACTATGTGCCAACGGTGCTACCGTGCTGAAAACACCGGATTTCGTTAGATCACCGAAGTCAGGCAACATCGGGCGCGGTTGGTACTTGGATGGGTGGGTAACCACCTGGGAACACCGCGTGCTGTTGGCACATCTCGGGTGCGGTAGCCCGGTGGTTTGCGCGCTGGATTTGCACGCTGCCACAACTGCAGCCGTGTTCATGTGGAGTACGATCACGTTAAACATGTGGGTCCGTAAGTCCTTCCGAGAGGTTGGTGGTAGGGGAAGGTGGGTACGGTCCCTGTGGAGGCTTTCCCCACTGGGTTCCGGTCTAAATTGGGTGGCATTTCCCGGCCGTGCAAACATTTACCTTACACCTTTCTGGTAGGTCGGACGGTCTGGGTCTCAACAACAACAACGTACAAGTATGTGTGGGCGCGGTAGCCCGGTGGTTAGCGCGCGGGAATTGCACCCGGTGGGCTCGGGTTCGATTCCCGCTACTGCCAAAACTGCCGCCGTGTTCATGCGGAGTACGATCATGTTAAACATCTGGGTTCGTAAGTCCTTCCGAGAGGTTGGTGGAAGGGGAAGGAGGGTACGATTCCTGTGGATGCCTCCTCCACTGGGCTCCCGTCTAAATTAGGTGGCACTTCCCGGCCATCCAAACAGTTACCTTACACCTTTCTGGTAGGTGGAATGTGGAGGACCCAAGTCCGACTCATCCAAGGATTTGAGTAGCTGGTTGGACGACCGGGATAGGAAGCTAGCAGGTGCCGACTTCCAAGGACAGCGACCGCTCTGGAGGTTTATTAAAAATCCACTTTTTTATAATTTAAGAATAAATTCGTAAGACAGACAGTTTTACAGACAAGAAATACGGACATAACGAAGACAGGTACTGTAAACAGACACAAATATGGACACGAAACATTCAGAAAAACATCAAGGATAATAATAATGAGACATTGCACAACATGATATAGATGATGAAGTAAATACAAAATGACATGGGAGGTTGATAATAAAAGATATGAAAGTGTTTTCAATTTAACAATAGTGTTATCAGTTGGCAATATGATGAGTGTATTTACAATTTAATATATACAAGTTTGTACAAACAAAAGCAGGAAAAGGGGAACAGCAGAGGAATCTTCATTGATCAGGAAAGTTAAAAGCAGTAAAGCCCGATGAACGGTAGGTCGGACGGTCTGGGTCTCAACAATAACAACGTACAAGTATGTGTAAAAAATGATACACTTAATAGGAAAATACAAACAGTTGCGAATAACTGATGGAAAATAAACAAGCTTTGAGGTATTAAATATTTTTCTTGAAGTTCAAAACATAGTAAACAATGAATTATAGGGTGCAGATATTATTCCAAGAGCACCACCAGCATCCAAAATAATTTCATTTCACGCGTGTTTACCGCAATTAGCTAGTTTTTGCCACACATATATACATAAGAAAGAGTTCCATGGTCATCTTATTTACCGCCTGTGTGTGTTTGGTCCTGATGGATCCCTCAGAGGGAAAAGCGTGTACATTACTCAGAAGAATGAAATATAAACTGGACACAATCAGGGCCTTTTTCAGATAAATAATAAATATTTTTTCAGATAGTCAATCCTCCATTTCGGCCCTTAACTCCATTAGAAACAAATCTGACTATCTTTCCAAAATTAAACTAGATGCAAATTTAAACAAGCATTTAATAAACCTCTGTTGGGTTAAAGCCCATTCTGACATCTCGGGCAACGAGGCCGCCGATGAAAATGCAAAACTTGCTACCTCTTCAGGTACCCCATCTCCTTTACCTTTTCCCTACTCTCTGTTAAAAAAGCATTGTAAACTAGATATCTTAAACGCCTGGCAATCCTATCTAAACAACTACATTTCCCCTCGCACCCATGACCCAGCCAGAATTTTAAACTTTCTTCCCCACGTAAACTTTAATTTCCTTTTAATGAACAAATATCTTATTTATTTTATCACGGGCCACGGCCCATTTTTGGATTACCTTTACTTTTTTAAATTTAAATCAACCTCTTGCTGTTCCTGCGGTTCCTTTGGAGATGCAGACCACTACGTCTTTGCTTGCCCCCACTCTAAACCTTTTCATCTTTCTAAACCTTCCCCCGCTAATTCCGCGGCCTGGTTCTCGAGTGTCTGCTCGAATAAAACTTCAATTAACAAAATTAAAAACTGTGTTCTCATAGCGAGAGAAATATCCAACAAAATCACTTGAATAGCCTGAGAGCCATTGCTGCTTTTAACTTTTTCTCTGGTTGTTGATCCCCTTGGTTTTTACTTGCTCCTCCCCGGTGGTGCCGCCTTCCCTTTTATTTTGGTTTGCTGTGTTGTTTTGATGTTGTGTTTTGTTTTTGATTACTGCTTTGTTTGTTTGCTGTTTTGTTTAGTTGTGTTTTTTCTGGTGTTGTCGCCGGATCTCTTCCCGGCCGTCCAATTAGATACTCAAGTCCTCCGGATGAGTCGGACGGTCTGGGTCTTCACACTCACACAATCAGGGCCTGATTTACACAATGCCAGTGGCCAAATTTTACTATAAAGTAAAATCGCCAAACTTTACAACAAAAGTCTGAAATTTTTTAAATAACTAAGAATATCAGCACACATTTTAGCAAAATTAATCTCTTCAAAGTGTTCCATTATAGATTATACTATTTGTTTCAAACATATATTTACTACTGTTCACGGTGCATATAAATTCCAAAATGTTTGGTACGAGGAGGGAAAAGCTAGTAAAACCGAGGGGGGCTTCATCTTTTGTAAGTCAAACCACCTCAATATTTCAATTCCGTAACAAGAATCCACCACGTTGAACATAAAACACATTCCATTATCTTAGTTTTGCTCATAGCATATTCGGAAATATAAGAAAAGTTGCCATATTAAGGCGAATTTCGTCTTCAACAATCTAGTTAGTTGATCTCCCTGTTTTTGTGGGTTTTTCATTTTTATATCTGAATTGTTAGACCATATTCGTTTTCAACTTTAAGGTGTAAACTTAAATTTTACATATCGTCAAAAGGAAGATCTTGCGAACTACTTCGTCGCTTTCTACCCATTTTCATGCAAAGCCTTTGTCAGTGAACAAACAAATGGAAGTGGAAAGATTGAACCAATAAAAATATTCTAGAAATACATTTAACAAAAACGCTTGTTCACTGAGTTTAATTGCAATTAGAAAATGGAGTTTTTGAAATATTTTGCAATGCAGATGTTTGCCGATATTGCCTGTTTTAAATCCGCGACCTATTACAAACAGATCTTGATGTACAAAAATTAGCCATTTGTTGGAAGTTCTACTGTAAAAGGATGCATACAGGGTTCCTATGAAAGTCTATAAGTCCCCCAATAACTTTGAAAGGAAAGGTCCGTGAGTGTACATATTAAGTCTATAGTAATGTGGCCATGCCCGATCAAAAAAAAAAAAAAAAAGAAAAAAAAAAGATTGTATCCTCCTCTAACGGCGAATTAAAAAAAGTTGGAATAAGAAATTTCGCAACAAAGTGAGATAGAAGAAAAATGTCAGTTACGAAGTTCTAGAGTTTTATCTAATGAGTAGCAATCGACATTAGAAAAGCACACAACGCATATATGGAAGGCGATAAATGCCTATCAAAAAGTCGCATTATCAGAGACCGCAACACGGTCACACATACCATGCTTGTCAAAGTACGTGGCCATATTCTTCTTCAAATTCAAATGTGCATTGTTGCTGACGGAGGACGTTTGAACAGGATGTACATTAGACATCTGTAACAGTTTTAGTGTCGATTCCTACTCATTAAACAATGCACTACAACTTTGTAGATGGCTTCTATCGTCTACTTCACTTTATTATCGAGTTCCTTTATCTTAACTTTTCAAATTCTCCGCTAGGAATACTACAGTCATATTTATTTGATCAGATATGGTCATAGACCTAATGTGTACATGTATGAAGCTTTTATTACGCAAAGTTATAGTGGTGCGCAAGAACTTCCCCTGTATATTAGAAGAGCAAAAGAAACGACAATTTTTCACAAATTTAATATATCACACATTAAACTTAGTTTCAAAAAACTTAATATGTGATAAGTAAAAATGTTCATACTTGTACTGTAAATATAACGGGAAACATTATACGTGCACTACTATTAGCGAACTTCAAAGAAACTGCTAACAACTCATAAAAGCTAACGACACATTGTCTACTCACATATGCAATACATGACACGTTGAAAGCATACAGAAGCTCTATTGTGATACTGACAATAAACTTGAAAGTGGATAGTAATGAACATGCTCAAGGCTAAAAAAAGAAAAATTAGAAATCTTTCGAAAGAAATACCGATAAGATGATGGAGGTTTCTCAATATCTTACAAAGGTAAGAAAATATCGTTGAAAGTTTTTATCCATTTTAGAACGTTTTAAGAGAAAACAAAAACGCTATATGAAGCAGAAGGTCAGTTCGCAGACCGGTGTGAGATGATTACAATATATCACGCAGGTCTTTGAAATTTTAGAACCGATTTAGTTATGGCAAATAATAAATTTTAATCCTTTATCAAAATGGATGGAAACACGCCAATTTAACAAAAACTTAAAAATAATAAAGACAACCAAATTTGGCAAATTAAAAGGTTATTGACAATTTACATTGCCACTGATGAGGGACGTAGTGACGTCTGAAAGTGCTCTGGATTTGTAATTTTACGTACGTCATAAATGGTGTTATTATTAAAGACCTTTTAATTTACCAAATTGGGTTGTCTTTATTATTTCGGGTTAAAGTTTTTAATCCTTTTGTCTAGAAAAATAAAAGTTTATACTTTAAAATTTTAATTACCGCGTCTTCTGAATCATAAGTTTAGGTATTAAACATTATGACGCATGTTACTGGAAGAACATTCGGCAAAACCATGATTCCAAACCATGAGCGCCCAGATAACCTTTTCCAGGGGAGAGGAAGACTGAAGAATAAGACGTATAGATATAATATCGACTAGCTTCCGTTTCGTGACGTTGAATGTCAAGGGGGGGGGGGGCTTACCCTTGCTGTCCCATATTGGCATCTATATTTCAAGCTATTAGGTTGGATTGTTTTAGCGCTCTATGGTCGTTTTTTGTTTCAGATAAGGACGAAATTATATCCCAATGCTATATATACTACTGCACAACAATTAGAGCAGTTAGCAAAGAGCTTCTTACAAGATCTTGTCAAGGCTATCGAAATCATTGCAATTATGAAAAAATAAAAAGGTGAGTTTCGGAACAAAGATTTTATCTCATTTCAAGATATTCACGGATCCTAACCTTAAATCGTTACAATCTTTGTATTTGATATAATAGAAAAAGAAATCCAGTACATTACACAGTAAAACGTTCCAATGGTATCACTTCATTTAACAGATTTTAGTTTAAATCTCAACCTGGATTATAAACACGAAAATCGATTTTGCTACAATTTCTACATAAACAGCTAATGGAAGAAAGCGAGACTAATTAAGCCATGGCCAAATGTGGCAATACTGCAAAGAAAGGGTTGCGTTTTATGGAGGACTTCTTAATGAAAACTGTACTGTATTTACGTTGCATGTTGAGAAAACAATCTAGCAAGCGCAACCTGTAAATACAGTCTGAGTAGATAATCTCTGCATCTTGATACCTTTTTATTCAGTAGTCGCAATAATCCATAAACTTCCGGTCTTACCGAATTTCGTAATGTTTCCAAAATTGAAATAGCACTTCCGACAGTAGCCCGATGGAAGAAGTTTGAAACTTCGTTCTTGCATAACATGACTTGCGTTGCGAGTCTGTCAATGCTACCTTGGGACGAGGGGATCGCTCCTCTCCCCTGTTTAAGGGGTCATTATACTACTAGGCCCTATGTAGGCAATTGCATATTTTATATAGTTTTGAAAGCAATACACTCTAAATTCGGAAGGAGTGAGAAAGTCACTTTTGGGAGGAGTGACAAGCCTAAAAACTGATAATCACTCTTTTAGAGTGATTTTTTTGGTCATTTCACTCGTAAAAGGGATGGATATTTCACCTGAAAAAAAAGAGTGAAATTTTCACTCTTTTTTCAAGAGTCATTTGCAGGCGATCTTCATAGCACTCCTTTACTGAGTGAAATATCTCAATCTTTAGAACAAGTGAATTTCATATCACTCCTTTTCCGAGTGAAAGCATTTCAAAAATGGCAACAGCGCTGTTGTTTACATCGTGCACATTGCACAGAACTAGTAGCGTTGGTGTATCAGCTCGTTTTATACGAAACTCTCTATTACACAAGTTTAATTTATTAATTTTTTCATGTGTTTAATCATTATTAGAATAGCATAGTTTGTATTCTAATACTGATCGTTAATAATCTTCGATCGTTAATAATTCGATAAGCGATACCGTAATGTATCAGCTGCCCCGAACGTTCTAGGCTTAACAGTTGTGATATCATTAATTTTTTCTTTTGAATTTAAAAAAAATATATGTATATATATGGTAAATGCATATTTTTAGGATATTTAGAGCTGCTTTTGTTTAAAATTTAGTTTCAATAGCTATTTTCTTATGAATATTTAATGTTTCAAAACTGTTGCTTTAACTTTTATGTGTAGTAAGCGAACGTTTAATTTCTAGCAGGTCGGATTTAAAATGTTTTTATTATTTAAGAGGGGCGCGAAAAATTTATCTTCGAATTAATGATATTTTGAGAGTATTTTCTATCTTCTCAAAAATATTAGAACTTCTTTTTTGATTACTCTGGCATCGAAACGTGTTCAAATTTTCAAAAAATGAATGTTGTTTAGTTAAAACAGTTACAAAACAATTATACATATATTTTGATACAATTTCTATGCTCTGTTGAATTTTCATGTTTTTGGACCCTTGAAAATACATTTTCCCAATCACTAACCTTCAATAAAAGTTGTACGCTTAACAGAAAATATTTTACAAACATAGCAGTAAATTGCTATTCTTCGTTCACTGTAAACCAACTGTTTTTTGCCAATTTTTTCAACATATTCTTTCATGCGAATGAGTAGATGTTATGTTTACTTCTATTTCTTTTTTATTTATGTATTTCCTGTTTTCCCTAGAACTTAAAACAATTTCGGTACTTCCTTATTATAGTGGCCCCAGAGGATGAATTGCCAAGGTAGGTTGTAAAATCTCGCCAAGTGTTTGCAGTCCTAAAGAAACAGCATCTATTTATATTATCGTCATATTGCTTTTTTGTTAACGTTTCCGATTTCGTACTAGTTTTTTTAAATTGCTTACTTTTTTTAAAAACAATCTTGTTAACAATCTTACCAGACAGATCTTGTTACCAAACAGATTCCATATCATTATTCCAAGAATAATGTCTTTTACCTGACGAACGAATATATGATAATGGCCAAGACATGAAGCTGTATGTTAACGACGAAACCATTTGGAGGTGCAATGTAAAAAGAAGGGCCTCCATGTTGGAAATTGGTTCAGCGGTTCCAGAATACTGTTCGTAACTGCTTTTAGATTTATGTGCTGTTGGGCAGAGGAGTTGACGACTTTCAAATGGTGTGACAAACACCTTAATATGTGTGAAAATGCAACAATTGATTGGAACAATTACATGAGAGAAGTGTGTTCCCTACATCTAATGCAAAGATTTAATGGACGAATAAGTGGTGTCAATAAAATTGTTAAGTTCGATGAAAGTTTGTTCATCTGGCATAAAAACAACAGCGGTATGGTACTCCAACAATGGAATTTCGGAGAAATATGCTGGGAAAATGACGAGTGCTTTCTCATTCAAGTTGCGAATAGATGCTAGTACACTCATGGAAAAAATTATTGAACATGTACAAGATGAATCAACGATCTGTTCAGACTGTTGGGAGGGATACAAAATGGTGGATCTTGAAGCAGGTTTGTTCACACACAAAATGTAGAAAGAATGTGGGGTTTTGTCAAGTGGAATAATAAAAAAGATCAAGGCACGGCTCGGGATCACCTCGAATCATATCTTTCAGAATTTATGTGGAGAAAATACAAAGGGGGAAAAAATGTTTTTGATGAATTATTGAAAACAATTTCAGAAATATGGCTTGTAATGTACAGCATAATGTCATAAAGATTATTCTCTCTTATAAAACATGTAAGTATTATATTATTTATTTTTGGGTGATCGGTTGATAACTCTTCTTATAAAACATGTAAGTATTATATTATTTATTTTTGGGTGATCGGTTGAATTTCTCCCCACAGCTTCTTTGGCGCGAAACGTCTGGTTTTTGCGAAGCACCGAGTTACAATTCTATTCTGTTTTCATCACTAGTCTGGTAGCCTGCGACTTTCTGACATCAAATCAACATGCGGCTTTTTTGGATTCTTCATTTGAATAGGAAATAGGTATTTCATCGGATTTGTTGAGTATTTTTGCTGTACATCTATCTTGCATTTTCATTAAACATTTCACACGTAATTTTCGTATCTATTCATTTATTTAATATTTTCTGTAGATTTAATTGGATTGCAGATAAGTTTTAAATGACATCTGGTACGCGGCAAATGGATTTGTGCGAATGTTTTAGAAAACGTGTTTCGGTGAGGAATGTTTAAAAAGTGTGATGTCTTAGGGGAATGTACGTGTATGTTCCAAAAATGTGTTTGTGTGGATGTAAGTGAAAATGTGGATATAAGTGCATTTACATAAAGGTTAGATCTTTTATTTATTCATCCTGTGTTTTAAAATTGTCTTTTGTATTTTTCTGTGTTTGTAAAATGGTTCAAAGTACAATCATTTTTCTAAGTATCGTTTTTTCTTAAATTTCGTTAAGTCCAATTATTTCTCTAAAAGTATCGTTTCTCCTTAAATTTCATTAAAGTCTAATTTTTTTTCCTTTTAAATTTGTTCTAAGTATCGTTGTTCTTAACTTTCGTTAAAGTCCGTTTGTCCTTTTAATAAATTTTATTAAAATCCTTTTAAAATTTTTGAAGTTTCGAGTTATAAGTTTTTGAAATTGATTTTTAAAATCACAAAATATTTTAAGTATCGTGTGTTTCAATATGTTTTCTAAAATTTAAAAAGTTTTTTATTCTGCAATTACACTCGCAAGTTATGCAATATTTTTAGAATGCACAAAAATCTTGTAATCTTTTTATGAGTGTTATTCACTTTTATTCAAATTGAATTCCATTATCATAATTACATTCAAAATTCCAGTTCATAAAACTGTAGAATACGTCACTTTGGTATGAAGAGCCTATTTTAAAATATGGGAATATACGTCACTTTAGTGGGGAGGAGTCAATTTTAAAACACAGAGAAACATGTCAACTTGGCTCACTTTTGGCGCACCGAATGGAGGGGGGGGGGGGGGGTATTCTTTCGATCTGCCTTTATTTTTATTTTTCTATTACACATTCGCTCTACAGACCTTTGCGAAATCGTAATTGTGGGGGCCACTATAAGAAGGAAGTACCACAATTTCTAATTAAAGATTTTTTCCAACATCCACATCAAATCTTTCTTCGATCTAGGATTCAAATTTCCATACAAAATTACCTGCTTTTCTTTTACTGACCTGTGATCCGAGCTTTTGGCTACCTCTGTGCGACAAAAATGGTAAATTTTCTGAAGTGGAAGCTAAAGCTAATCTGCAAGCTAAGAAACGAAATCAACTGATGAAATTGACTGATGAACCAGCATTGAAGCTAGTGAAGGCTATGGTAGAATGGAAATTGGATTATATGGATGCTGTGACAAATCAATATGTCTTTGTGAAGAAACTAAAATACAAGTTTTGTTGCAGTTAACCTGAACTGGAAAAAGCATATGCCAAAGGGGGGGGGGGGTAATAACAGTGTTAATTACTTTGATGGAGCTTCATCAATTAAAAAATGCAATGCTGAAAACCATTCCAAATACAAATGACTGACATATAAAAGTAATGGGAAAATATAATGCAGTGCATGCGAGAACAACTTTAGTCTAACTGTGGATGCGGTTTCATTGAGGAACCGAAATGAAATGTAAAGTTGTAAAGCTTTTTGACATAAGCCACTTTCTTGCAAAAGAAGAACTTCTAATTAGCCTTTTACCTGCTCAAATAAAGTTGGAAATGAGGTATAGCATTGTATGGGAGAAATTTAATGTTAACCACAGGGATTGCAAAACATTTACGATGTTTATTGCCAAGTCTAAAGAATGATCCATCTTAAATGTGCTCTACATCAGTTTTTTAGGAGCACAAATCAATCCCAGAAAGAAAAAAAAAATTATGTACCTGAAGTATATTAAAAAACCATAATCCCCCTAAGAATAAGTACAGATGGTCCTTCACTTTCAGATTTTAAGGCTGATTGAACAGTTAAAAAATGTTTTGCAAGTGATCCCATACCTTACTTTTAGCTATAAAAGTAAAATGCAATTTTATCTATGCATTAATAAATTTGATAATAATAAAAAAATAAATGTGTGTAACTACATCTACAATATATTTATATTTAAATGCTTTTTATCTGAGGTGTACTTTAGTGTTTCGTATTTAAATTTGTAAACAGTTTCCAAAGTAAGTGGTTTTCTTTTCATTATATTCATTCAATTTTCTTTAACGTTTAGTGAAAAATTTATAACAAATTTAGAAATCCTTTTTGATGGTTAAGATTGCTGTGAGCTTAATAGTTTTGGACTCCAACTTATAAAAGGTCACAACGGTATATGATGCCAGTTTTAAAATCTTATTTCTTGCCCTGATCCAAGCCAAATTAATTCATATTAATTTGACAAAAGCTGGTATTTATTGAATTGTTTTGAATAAAAACAATTCTGCAAATATATATAAATGAAGAGTTTTGTTGCTATGGTGTAAATAAAGCTTAAAATTCCCAGTAGCCACATGGTGATTAACGAAATCCTGACTGCCCCCCCAAATTTTATGATAGTCTAAAATGATTCTTCTCCTTAAACAATCCCTCCCGTGGAGTGGGAAAATCTGGCAACAATTGCTATGATACTGCGATTGTAATTTATATTTACAGCCAAGAATGAGTGTAATCCACATTCCTATCCTCTCCCTCCCCGTAATCACCAATGTGTTTTGAGCCATGTCCAGGAATAGCATCTCTGCCCTGCTCTATCCATTGACCCAGAGTGCCGCCCCCCCACTTTTATATGCTATACAATAAGGTTTTATAATTTTTACATCTACATTAAATTTTAAATGGTTCCTGAAAGCAGATGCACAAATGGAAATAAAATCACTCGCAAAAATAAAAATGGCGCATGAAATTCGCCCCCGCTATTTTCGGCTTCTTCTTCGACCCAGAACATCCGACCTACCAAAAGCGTATAAAGTATTTGTTTGAACGGCTGGGAAGCACCACTTTTTTTCTATTTAGACTGGAACCCAGTAGGGGAGGCATCCACAGGGACAGTACCCTTCTTCCACTACCGGACTCAGACCAGACCGGAAGGACTTACGGACTCAGATGCTTAATTTGATCGTACTCCGCATAAACACGGTGACAGTTTTGACAGTGGCGGGAATCGAGCCCGGGCCGTCTAAGTTCATTTCCCGCATGCTAACTACGGGGCTGTCATGCCCCATGCTATTTACAGCTTGTAAATTTATTTATTAGTAAATATTCATTATAACATATTTTACACCATGAAAATTAAAATAATCTATATGAAAGAGTTTCGATAATACGCTGCGGCCCGGGACTGGCACGAGCTAACCTATATTATGGGCATCAATCTTGGGGTTGGGGGAATGCTTTAAACTAGATCATGAGTCTTGCTGCACAGAAGTTTTTCGTTCAGAAAAATTTCAGAAATCCTTTAATTTAATGTATTGTAACTTATTTTAGTTATCTGTCACTGACAATGTTAAACACTAAAAATGGATTCCTAAAATGCTAAGAGCTTAGTTGTGTTTTCAGAAGTACTAACTATTAACAATTATCAATTCAAGGTTAAATCAGTTCTATTTTCAACTTTCTCGCGGCCAAGGATAGTTGACGCCAGACATATAGTGATACCTTGCACCTGAACAAAGTACTCGCCAGCTCAAGACATGGAGGACTGGTTGTTCGATTTGTGTCTACTGTATAATAAATCTAAAAATAAATAAGTGTAATATAGCTGTAATTTTCTAAACTATTACATAACATTTAGATATGTTTATACACAATTTATCATAATTTTAATTAAGTTGAAAAATATCGCACATTTAACAGCTGTCAACTGGCCACTAAACTTCACAAACTTACAGGTCATTGGCTACTAACTAAAACTGGGAAGCTTTAGATGTAAAATTCTAGTATTTACATCCTACTGAAGTAGTCCTAAGTCTTGTTATGTTTGATCGGCAAGCATTATTCTCTATTTTCTTTATAATTTAGTGCCTGTCATCTTTTGTACACTAGGGTAAATATAATATAGACTTACCTTTAAAATAAAGCTGATTTTGAACCAGAGCCGTAGGTAGAAAGAAAATTCAAGAAGAGTTTTAAATTACTATAGTAATAAATACTTGCTTTCCAAACAGTTACTTTACATCTTTGGGTGGGTCAGATGGTCTTGGTAGAAAAAACAAAACTATTCGCTAAATAGTGCTAAGGTAATGCTTCCTTGCATAGTGCAAAATTTTAAAAAACAAGTAATCGAAACAACAGTCCAGTTCCAGAATAATTGAAGCACATTAAAATAGGACAACCAATGGAATGCAATTGACCATCACGAAATCAAATAGAATGGAACGATTTAAGGAAACGGAACATCAAGGTGATAATGGAGCACCAATTATAGTGCATATAAATTTGTGAGAACATGATGTGGAATAGTATGGAACCAAAATTGTGATGAGAGAGCATAATGGACCATGGAATAATCTAATTTTAAAAACAAGGCAATAGAATGCAATGAAACTACTACAAAATTGTCTAAGCAGGAAGGAAGGAGTAACAGAATAAGAGAACAAGCAGATTAAGTCATAAAGGGAGCAGAACAAAACAGACTATACAACGTAGTCTAGGAAATAGAACAGACTAAAATCCTGTAATTAAGATGGAATAGTTCAAAAATATTTATTAAAAGGATGAACAGTAGCTTCATAGTGGAGAGAAAAAGAAGTGCCATAATGAAACATAATATACAACAAACTTTTTATGGAACATAGAACAGAATGGGTTACTGGTCACAACTGATGCAAGGGCATATCCTCCAACCAATATTTATAAACAATTTTATTGAACACTAATCTACATTAAAACAATACTAATTTGAATTAATATTGAACCATAAATAACATTGTCTAGTGTTTTTGCCCCTTATGCAAAGGCAAAAACCGACTCAACAGTGAAGAAAAATTTTCTGTTGTCTGTATCAAGATTTTCACTGCTTTGATGCATGCTATCTCCTCATTAATATACAAAGATTTGAATATGGTAGTAGAAAAAAAAATGCTGCATAACATGGTAAATATGATACACATTAAGTGTCTCTTGGTGAATTGTCAGTCATAACAGAAGTGTATAAAGAACATGGTATCCTCCTATAAAACATTTAATGAATTCGAAGTCAAACCTATCATCAATTTTCATTTCTTCTGTCTGACCAAGACATTAATGCTGTCATGTTTGCAGTAAAAGAACTGGTTTTAAAACCGAAATTATTTTGTTTCTTGCATTAGTTGATTTTGCGATAAATTTTTTATAATTATCAAATAGCTAATAATTTGAACAAAATTCTTACAGGTATATTATTTTTCCTTTTCACAACAATAAAAATAAGATAACATAATTTTCTAATAAAGGAATTTAGTCAACTTTTAATAAATTATACATATATATATACAGCTTTAAGACTGTTTTCTATGAATTATTATTTCAAGAGTTATTTAGGTTTTCTTCTTTTATATACATATTGTGGCTCTGAAGCTATGTTTGATCCTTAGATCCCAGAGATTGACCTGTATATTGTGCTACTGTTTTGAGAAACCGTAAACATTTGAATACCTGTATAGGCTACGCTTATAAGATTTTCTATCTGGTATATTAAAAAAATTGTATAATTGTAGTGGAAAAAAGATATGCAATTAGGATAGATTCACATATTGATACTCTATAATACTACCGGTTTGAACATCTTTGGTAAGGATATTTTTAGGCATACACAGATTTAGAATTTTTTTTGTTCGGGAGTGCTAAAATACTTTAGCTCCGATCCAGTGGTCGAGCGGTCAGGGGCAAGTGTTTCCGTCTGATTGCTGGATTGCCGGGTTGTGGTTTGAATCCCGCCAGCGGGCACGGATGGTGTATTGTCGAGGCAAAGTCAGACTTCCCCCCTTGGGGTGCCTCAATATAAAGTGAAGCTGCAAATTTCTCCCCTTCGCCATGGAATCAGGTTGTCTAGTTGATGTGGTGCATAGACGCTCCTTTACCATGTGGGAATAAGTAACAACAACACAAAAAAATACTTTTGCACACCTGAACAAATTTTTTGCAATGTATGATGTCAATATACAATTGAAAACAATACCACATTTTTGCATTTTATTTGCAATGTCAATATACAATTGTAAAATCACTAGGGTGTTTTTGAAACTTTGGGGGGGAGGGGGTATAATCAAGCCTTTCCTACCTACCTACCTAGCTCTGCGTTATATTTTAAGAGTAAAGAAAATTGAATTTTTGTTTCTTGCTGGTTAATTTAGCCTACATGTGGAATTGTGTGTATCTAATAAAACTAACAGATGAAGCTGTTTCATTCAGAGGTTGTTCGTGATTTCAGAAATGGGTTAAGCAGATTTCAGCGGTAGGATTCCTCCTCCAGCT
This sequence comes from Amaurobius ferox, assembly GCA_951213105.1. Classification (NCBI taxonomy): domain Eukaryota; kingdom Metazoa; phylum Arthropoda; class Arachnida; order Araneae; family Amaurobiidae; genus Amaurobius; species Amaurobius ferox. The sequence continues at coordinate 104,345,150 of OX578135.1, forward strand.
TGACAAAACATGCATCATCAAAACACATCATGCTACTGGCACAAATGTTGTTAAATTATCTAAAAGTAGCCAAACGAGTCTGAAAAATTTGCCAAATAACAATAATAATAACCCATTCAGCCGATAACATTGAAGCAATACTGTGTCACCTGCTTCACTTCACAAGCCGCCACTGGTTTCATTTGCTTTTAGTAAGCTGTATTTAAAGACATATATATATATATAATCAGATAATGCTCTGAAAGAAATTATATTTAATGAAGATTCTCGGATGCAAATTTAAGCAGATATTTTCAAATAATTGACTAAAATGAAATATATAAACAAATTGGGTTTATGGAATAAAAAGAATTAAATTTGTATGAAGTTTTGTCATTGCACATTGAATTTCACAAGAAAGATTTAGCCCTACTTTAAATCTTTGAGCTTGTTATGCGTTAAGGTAATCACCTGATGAAATGTGTATTCAATTTAATTTAAAAATTTGTGCAATCTGTCGTTAAAAATTAAATGCATTAATGTCTAAATGTTAAATTAAATTGCTTTATGAATACCAATAAAAATAATCTTGATAGCTGCAAAGTTAGAAATCTGCAGAAATTGTTATTTTCATTCAAAAAGAAGCAAGGATTGAAAACATTTTTTAATGAGGAGACAGTAATAAAATGTACTTTAAAGTAATTTTAAAGTACAATTATTAATTTTTAATAATTTTAATGTAAATGTACTCATTTAATGGAAAATGGATCTAATTAAGTAGCTAAATTAAATAAAAGTGCCTGTGAAATTATTCTAAAATAAGTTATTTTAATCATTGAAATTGTAAAACTTCACTTTTATGCTTGCTTAAAGCCTAATCTCTGTATTTTGATAATGTAAACACTAGAATTTAAAATACATAGAATACAGATAAAATCTTGATTTTAGCTCAGCTAAAATATATTTTAATGCTTATTTTAAAACTAAAAACAGGATTACCTCCACTGAGATGACACTATTTAGGAGTGCATATTTATTAGCTCCTAGAAGAGTTTTGTTAGAGTTTTGTTTAGAGTGAATACTCACTCTTTAGAGGTTGGCTCAATTTCAAGTCTTTCTTAGAGTGACTATTCACTCTTTTTGAGTGAATTCTCACTCTTTCAAATTTAGAGTGTATATTTCTACGTAATTTAGCTGGATAATGCTACATAAAGCTAGGACGTGAATATATTCTAAAATATATTCCTGTTTAGTTTTTGCAGATTTTGAAAGTACTATTCTGGCACGGTGAATCCTCAATCTTGTCCATTAAAAATCCCCCCCCCCCCCCTCCCAAAGAAAAATACAACTTCTTAATTTTAGAATTTCTATATTGCAATTAAAAACGTTTATTTTCCAACGAATTTCCAAAACACAAAATCAGATCCCGAACACTGAACCTAAATATGAAACATTTGCAACTGTTGCATCGGCAGACGAAATTTTTTATTAAACAGAAACGATGAATCAACAATACTTCTAAGAGGAAAGAAAAACTCAGCAATCAACGCAGGAAAATTAAAATTTCTTTTTGAAGAACGAACAAAAATGATCAATCATGCATAAAGCATTGATTATGAAACACTTTTCAACTTCAATGTAATTTTATTTAAACATCTCTAAAATGCGATACATTCCTCGGAAACATTTTAAAAATTATCACAATACTACATTAATTTATTATATTTGAAAACTTAAAACTTCATCGAAACAAATGAACTTCATTCAAATGACGGAATTGAAATATAAATTGCCTGGTTTAAACATCTCTAAAATACGATACATTCCTCGGTAATATTTTTAAAATTATCATAATACTATAATAATGTATTATATTTGAAAACTTCATATATTTGAAAATATATTTGAAAAAATAACACACGCCTGATTCTCTCTATAAAAGCAACATATCATTCATACACATTTTTCCATTTATTTCATTCATCACAGTACTAAAATAATTTATTTTATTTAAAAATTAAGACCATGGAGCTACAAGTAATTAAACTATATGCTTAAAACTTCATCGAAAAAAATCGTCCTTCTCTCTGTAAAATCAATGAATATTTCATTTATATCAGCTATGCAGACTCCATGAGCTAAATAATTTTGTGTTAAAGAAATACAGCAATTCTAATACAACTCATTCTACATAATTTGCTGTTTACATTTTACATAAGTGAAAAATAGGCTTCGTTGTAGAAATAATCAAATTTGAATGATCATTTAAACTCAAATATATTGTAATTGCGTTGTTTCAGTATGTAGATGCACAGAATTTAAGCAAAAATAAAGTGGTTTTAGGACGGATACAACACTCAATATGAATTAAAAAGAACTTAAAAAATCACGATTCTGAGACAAGATGGATGCCATATTTCATTTTGAAGTGGATCACGTGATCTTTTCATATCATGGTCACGTGATCGCTTCATATCAGAGGTGTAATTATTATTTTAGTTTTTATTTAAAAAACTACTGAATATATTTTGCTGAGTTCTTTTTTATATATTTTATGGAACAATTTGAATATTACCTAAAATTTTCGAAGCAATTTGTGAATTTTAAATCCGCTTAAAAAATGTTTGAAAAATTAAGTCCCATAGTGTTCAATGTATTTCATTTTTCAACCCGTGTTCAATCCAATACTAATTGGGTGATATTATTCATTTATATTCCCATAGGTCCTACAGACCGTCTGAACAACATACTAAAATTTCATTCATTTTGATTAAGACATTTTTACGTGAGTTATCGTGCTAACGGACAAACAGACAGACAGAATGAACAAAGTCATAAACACTTTTCAACTTTGTTGTAAAGTGTTAAAAAGAAAAAATCACGATTTTGACACAAGATGGATGCTATATTTTATTTTGAAGTGGGTCACGTGATCTCTTCATATAATATGGGTGTAATTATTGTTTTAATTTTTATTTAAAAAACTACCGAATATATTTTGCTGAAATTTTTTTCATATTTCTTAAAACATTCGAAGCAAGATGTTAGTTTTAAATCCGCTTAAAAAATGTTTGAAAAATTAGGTCCCATAGAGTTCAATGCATTTCAACCCGGGTTCAGTCCAAAACTAATTGGGTTATATTATTCATTTATATTCCCATAATTTTATGGAAATTGATTGATTCTGTCAGGTGATAGGACACTTTCTATAAAGAGGGTCAAATTTCTAATATCTCCTAAAAATAGTTCAGTTCCAATTTATTTCTGGTTAAAAGAATTTATACAAAGCATCCCCTCCATTGAAAATAACGAGTCTATTTAATTTTTTATGATTTTATCTGTTTTCTATCCAAACACTGCTATAAATGATATCACAGGGTCTCTAATAAAAACTATAAATCAAAATTATCTGAATTTTCTAGAAGAAAATAGACTAAATTTCCGAAATACTTTCACCATTTTGTGTGTGCGAATCATGCTAGATCCTGAATACGTGGTAAATGTAATTAAATTCAATGTACATTTGAATTTAATTCACATATAGACAATTCAGATATGTAATATTTTAAAGCGTGAAAATTATAATTATCAGATTACTCAAAAGTAAGAAGGTGAAAAACCACTTGTATCATTACACACTCGTGTGTAAAATAATGTCAGGAAATTAAACATTATGTGCAAAGGATAAGGTAGAAAGTAACTAAACACAAAGTAATAAAACATAGCAGCATACAGCTGTTTCGAGAATACGTTGAATCCCTTTCTTGAGTGCAAGATAGACCAACCAACAAACCCGAAGTCGAAAAGGCGAAATGGGCGGGCGAATTTTGTCTTTTTTTTTACTTCGGATTTGTTGGTCTATCTTGCGGGATTCGGCGTATTCTCCAGGGATTGAAAACAAAAACTAAATGTTCCAAGTTCGAAATTCTATAGGTTACAACCGGTTATTCACGATCTTAACTTTTACAAGTCCTTAAAATTCTGTATTTCCTTCATTTAATTAAATACGATCTAAAAATAATGTTTCTGTAGGGAAAGATCTTAGTCGATGCAGAGATTGCAAAAATGGAAAATATTTTCACAATGAAATGAGATACAATGAAAGAAAATTTTTTGCGAAATTGTCCAACTATCTTCGAAAAATTACTTAATACATGAAACACGTTGAAAATCATTTTGCTTTCATTACTGGATAAAAACTTTCAGTTCTGAGTTTCCCTCCTGATAAAAAATTTCTAGATTTTCAAATAATTAGCTTTTTCATAATGTTCTTTTAACATAATCGTCTTAGAACTTTTAATTTTTGAAAAGTTGGTCCTCCTTTCGGTCTATTCATCTTGAAAATTAACAGCATCAATTGAAATAGTACCCAATTTCATACGATTTTCTTCAGATATTGCAGACACAGACAGAATGGTTCATTCATATGCCCAAAACGCGTAAATCTATTAAAATGTTTGACCCACACACAATACTTTCCTTCCTTATATAGGATATTATGCATTACAGAGTGCAAAATAAAGATCAAGGAGGAAAACGGTCACTGTGATTCTAGGTAGGTGACGATCAGCTTCTTTGGTGACGATAGTCATAATGTGATTGATCACTTCATTCACAGCCCCATTAGTGCTGTAACCTCAGCCACTTTTGTCACATTTATTTTACGAACAATGGGGTCGAGTTACGCAAAAGCGGAAACCATTACGTTGAGAAAAATAATCCAATAAGAAACGGTTTTGTTTGAGTGGCAGGAAGTTTTCATGGGAAAATCCAATAAAACGGGATATAAGCAGGAAGCAGATGATTACCGACTGCAATATGCTTAAGCTCATTGAAAAACGGAATTATACAATCTCGAAGTATAAATAAAATATTCACAATACAAATAGGTATTCATTCATGCTTCTACCATTAAATTTTGTAGTTCAACAATGGATAGAAAATATTTTATTAGCAATTAAAGGAGTCACTTTTCATTCTAAAGCGTAAAATCCCATTTAGAGGCCATGTAATACGCAGGAGCTAGCTTATTTTCTTTTCATTTATATATTTGCTCGTGGGCATGGTTAGCCCAGTGGTTATGGTAGGAGGACCGCAAGCAGTAGTCCGGTCTTGGATCTTCCACGCAGCCCCAAACTATTCCCGTGTCTAAGAGGGGTATGGATACGATCATTTTAAGGCTCGAAAGTTCATTCGAGAGGTTATGGGTTAGGGGAAGGATGGTAAGGTCCCTGAGATCCATCTCCTGTTGTGCACCGGGGCAACGTGTCCTTATGGCAAAATGGTTCATGCTTCGGCAGTTAATACAGGTGAATGATTGCAATATCAAGTGTCTAGTCACCCCCCTCCCCACACACACACACATATATATATATAAGAAAAAAAGGTTTGAAGATCCAATGAAAGAAAAAAGAGAATCTGTAACACGAAAATTCAAATATCTAACAGGCTTACGAAATAAAAGTATAAATCAACAAATCCTCTAGCAAATGGAAAAAAATAAAAAACAAATAAGTAAAATAAATATCAAATCAACAAGTCAATGAAAAATATCAAAATACAAAGGTATAGAATCGAAAAAAGAATAACAAACGAAATCAAGCACAAACGCTATACACGTGGACAAGGCTCTAAGCCTAAATCATGAATTGTTCACTTCCACAAAAATCGTATTCATGCCCAAGTTTTTTGTAGAAGCAAACACAAAAATGTATGTTTCTGAAGAAATAGACAGATTATATCCATAAACTATTTCTACTTGGACGACATACATAAAAAATAAAAATAAAAGGAAAAATGGATACCAAAAAACGGACAGAAAAAACACACTAACCTAGTAAGCATGGAAACACAGAAAGAAGTGACAAGTGTTGCCATTCACAAAGGAATAAGATATACTGTTGCCATTCGTAAGAAATAAATAACAGTAATGTGAAAAGACATGTACAAGAGATAATATACCATCAAGAGGTGCAATAGAAGAAAGGCTAATGTCAAAGTGGACGTATAAATAAAATATTAAAACAAGAAAAGGGAGAAGTCAGGCTAAAATTTAAAGCAATATTAAATAAATAAAATTCAAGAAAATCCAGCTATTCTAAATTTTTTAACTATACCATTTACAAAATAAGAGGGATATTTATATAAATTGCTGGTAATTTTTAGATTATCAATATGTAAAGCATGGAATTTTTTATCAGATAATCTATATATTCTAAAAAGCTGATTAAGAATAATATTTCTAAACAATAGAAACGAGTTGCTGGAATTAAATGGTAAGATTTCATTAATTTTAAAATTAAAAGATTCTTTTTTATCATATAAATTAGTAACAATTCTATTAGAAGGTTCAACAAAAAGATTTAAATCCAAAAAATTAATATTTTTACTAATAGTAGCTTCATTAGGAATTAATTCCAAATTATCAGGATAGAAATCTATATTAATGACACAATTTTCAGTATGTGCTAAGCAAATCAGATCATCAACATATCTGTATATTGTATAATCTATTGATGTAAAGGACTGTTCAAAATGATAAAGATATAATTTAGCTAACATACTGCTACTGCTACTTGTAGGTATAATTTATTTCCTTGAAAAATATAATTATTAAAAATAACCAAGTGAAGAAATTTAGGAAAACTAACAAAACTAGCATGAGTTGTAAGATTAATAATATAATCATTGTATAGAGCCAAAATTACATCATACAGGTTAGAGATCTTGATATTAATGAAAACATCTTTAAAATCAAAAGTTTGAAATCCTATTAGATTTTTAAGGGATGTTAATCTATTCTTTAATTCTTTACTATTATTAAGAATAAGGTAATCATTGCTAGACTGACGTAAACTATCATTTATTTGATTTAAAGAATTTAGAAGTAATTTACTCGCAGTAGTAGAGTAAGTATTATGCCCACTAGTTACTGTTCGAAATTTAATGGGATTTTTATGAAATTTTGGAATAAGCACAATATATGGAAATTTAAGAAATTTATATTTAATATTTAAGTCACTATACATATTGATAATTTTTAATTTAATACTATTAATGGAATGTAAATCAAGTTTAAAAAGACTATTATTTTTTAAATAATCTAACAGAAATTGTATATAAAAATTTTTACAGATAATAGCATAATTATTAGAGGCTTTATCATAGGTGATAACAAAAGATTTTTGTAAATCAATAATGGAGGGTTTAATATTATCAAAATTATATAAGGATCTAGACAATTTAATAGATTCTAATAAAGTAAATTTCCACATATTAAATGTCTCTAAAGGCATAGCATATTTAGAAGCTAATTTATATATATATTTATCAAGATAAGATTAATGTATATATATATATATATATATATATATATATATATATATATATATATATATATATAATATTTATTCGTTTAACGTTATTTTTATGTCCTCTACCCATTTGTACCTTCTCATAAGTAGTATCGTTTTCACAAAAATTTTCGATTTTGAGGCCAATATATGTTTTAGGACCTCCTAAACAAGTTTTTTTTTTTTCACGATAGCTGCCATAAATATAAATGGATTTTCACGAAACTTTTTATCCTGTTTTGTCAACGAGAAATCTAGAACTAGATAGAATTTTTCGAAATTCAAACGAAAACTTCGAAATTTATTCGAAATATTATAATTTCTTAACATGACAACACAGGACAAAATGTGACATAATATAAAATCGGTTATTTGTGGCTCAATGATCATGAAACTCAACACTTTCAATATTTGTAGAGAAAAAATAGCAGCGATACAATTTTTGTGTTCGTGAAATCATTTGCCCCTTCTCCTCGGAGGGGGAGGGCTAATTATCTTACGAGGGGGTACATTGTCAAATTTGTTATCAATCGAAAAAAAAAATCAAGCCCTATTAAAGAAAGGGTAACTTGCTATAATTGTGATCATTAGGGGCAACAAAATAGATTTAAAAAAAAATCTTGCAAAATTTGGAAGGGGGGGGGGGGGGGGACCTACAAACTACTTAAAAATGGATTCTGGTATAAAAAAGTCGAGTTGAGCCACACTTCAGTTAATTTTATTTTATTTTGAAACTGACTGATGCATTTAATTAAATGCCTCACACTGTTTGTTACTAGAAAGAGTAGTTTATTTTTCAGATTATTTTAAACATCAATTTGAGCGAATGTTTTTATTAAAGCGTGTAAGGTTTAATGATGTATGCTGTAACAAAGTTTTGAAGGGCAGCTTTAAAATACAGGGAACAATCAAATTGTTTCCAGTAATCATTGTAGTTTCAAATGAATGAAAAACCAGTTTTGTCAAACAGCAGGAAGTTCTCATGGAAATCTCCACCGGAGGAGGGAACACTGAAAAAATTTAGAAGGGAAATGGTAGCGATGTCGCTAAACCATTACGCACCTGTTGTGGCCGGAGAAAGGGTAGGAGGGGAAGTTTTTTTTCACGGGAAATGCTGTAACGTGAGTAATGGTAAACATGCCCATACAAATATCAAAATATTAAATTAGGAGCGTTATGGCATTGCGTGATCAGATATATAGGATTCGTGTCTGTAGATAAATGTACGCAGATGAGCCGCACCCTAGAGCATGGGAAATAAGGAAGAATTCAAGATGAGTAAAATACTGTACCGGAAATTTGTAACAGAGATAGGAATTTAAATCTTAAAATGAAACACTCATTACACCTTTTATATCTTAAAATAAAACATACGTTATATTTTTTAGACAAAATATTTATCTCGTGGAGGAGATAAGTATTTCGAGGGAGCAGATTTATTTTTTAAACAATAATAAAAAATTGATAATAAAAAATACTTATTGTTAAAGATATTCTATTTATATTTGTTGTTCCCGTAAAATTTGTTGGACAAATAAACTTTAAGACAAAATTTTTATATTCACTAAATCTTATTTCTTCGCATAAAAAATTTAAAATTTAAAAGTTCATACGGCTAATTTAGAAATTTGACAAAATATCCTAAATTTTGCGTCTCAGGGGTGGGGGATACTGCCCTTTCTTAAGATAGTTACCTTGGTCATAACATCTTAAGTTCTGATGAAGAATTGCCCAACTGACGGCCCTCGAAAAAAATATATTTAAAATTAACTAAATTACCAAAATTCATTTCAAAAATAAATAAATATTGATACTTAATGAAATAAGTAATTGTAATAAAATATGATACATAAATATTACTTTAACGATGAAACATTAATTTCAACGGCAGCAAAAACTATTTTGATAGAAAATTTTACTCTATTATAGAAATAACAGCTTACAAAGAATATATCCCATTGTATAAAGCACATTTTATAGAAGTATGAACAGCGTACAAAGCGCTTTAGACATTTCATTGTAAAAAGCGCAAAAATAAAATAAAATAAAATAAAATAAAATAAATAAACCCTAATTTAACCGGTACCTTTTAATGAAAAATTCTCCGATATAATCCAATCATTGTTATTAGGTATTTTACGTTCGATTGAAAGAGACTAGCACCAAATAACGTAAATAGTAGTAAATTTTAATTTTTTTAATAAATTTGTTGATGTTCCCCATATTTACTTTCATGAAATAAACTATTCACATTAGCAGTTCAGATAAAATGGAAGATCATGGACAAGTACCTCAGATATATACCCCATTATTATCGGGCCAACGGCCGTACCGTGCTGAAAACACCGGTTCTCATTAGATCATCGAAGTCAGGCAGCATTGGGCGCGGTTAGTACTTAGGTGGGTGACCACCTGGGAACACCGCATGCTGTTGGCACATTTCGGGTGCGGTAGCCCGGTGGTTTGCGCGCTGGATTTGCACGCTGCCACAACTGCAGCCGTGTTCATGCGGAGTACGATCACGTTAAACATGTGGGTCCGTAAGTCCTTCCGAGGTTGGTGGTAGGGGAAGGAGGGTACGGTCCCTGTGGATGCCTTCCCCACTGGATTCCGGTCTAAATTGGATGGCACTTTCCGGCCGTCCAAACAGTTACCTTACATCTTTCTGGTAGGTCGGACGGTCTGGGTCTCAACAACCCCATTATTGGCGGTAAATGACAGATTGGAACACTTTGAAAAAAGTTGTAAAATTTAATTTAAAAAAATCTAATTAAAAATTTTGAAAAAGTGTTTCGAGATGCATTAGTTCAAGTATAGATGCTACTGTGTGAAAAACCACAGATCTGTACATGCGGTAGAAATCGCGCGGCATCGCGGACAAATATATATACATTTTTTTATTTTTATTAATGCAGATAAAGTATTATCTTGCATAAGATATGTTTGTCTATCTGTATGTCTGTGTATGCCTGTAGTGGAAAACCAAAGAGTCGGACAATAGCGAAATTTGTTATAGAGGTGTTCAGGTCCCCGGATGATATGCCTCGGAGAGATTTCTTTTTCAATTCAAATTAGTTTAAAAGTTATTAATATTCAAAGCCGAAAATCCGTCGAAATTTGGACTTCAATATCAGTTTTATTCCGGGCAGACGATAAAAGATAAAATGGCAGGTATTTGTTGCGGCGAAATTTGTTAAGACAGCTGCTTATCTTACGATGTGGATTTAAAATATATCGATCTAATTTTTTTAATAAGGTAGTATATTATCATTTAAAAAAACGATAAAGTTTTGTTGAAGATTCGCCGAGAGAGCATATAAATTCTCAAAAAAGCCGATGGAGCGTAACTACGCCTTTTGATAAAATTAAAAGAATGAATTCAAGTCATCTCTGCTTTCAATCTTCGTCAATGCCTGGTACATTTTCTAGTTTAATATAATTTTGTTCCTTTTATAAAGAGTTTTTAAGTATTATAAAATTTATTATGATCTTTGCTATAAAAAAGGTGCATTGTTTGATACATTGAATAATAATTAATTACTAATTGTCAATTTATTTCTAATTTTAAATTAAGTTATCTTTCACTATTAATTATTAATTCTCAAGATTCACGAGATTTTTAAATATTATTCTTAACAATAATCGATATTTAATCAAACGTTTTACATCTCTCGTAAATCGTTTCTAAGCACGCCAAGGTTTGACGCACCTGCCAAAATATAGGATGCAGTATTCCATCAAAAACTACAATCTTCCCTAACGACTTAAACGCAACTGATCACAAGTCACTCCACCCGTCCAATCTCCATTCCCTTTTCCTCAGTATTAGAAAAGATATATTTTATCTATACACATGTATTCGAGTGATAAAATATTAATACTCTAGCTAGACGGAGCCCCTATTAAAAATGAAAAATATCTGGCTTTGATATCAACAAAATTGGCGTTCGTGACAGAAGCCGCCGGAGCAGAGCAAATCAATATTTCAATGGTTACCACGACACCCATTCCGGCAGAGAAAAATTCAGTGAAGCAGAAAAAAAGATTGGAGAAATGAATACGGCCCACCAATTTTCAGGATGGGATATACAATTTTTATTCTATATGAAAGATTCTTTTTAGCCAACAGACGAAGTGTAAACGACTACATTTCACGAAGATAAAAAAAAAATTGAATGTGTCCAACATATGATTTTCTTTACAAGCTAACAAATTTCGATTTTGCTAGAAAAGGAATAACAAAAACCTGATATGGGCAGCACATTATTTTCCCGAAATAATGGGATCGCTGTGCTTCTTTTTGTTACACCACTATTTCTATTAAAACTATTTTGAAGTATCAAATTAACTCATTTTTTGAGGAAATTTAACTTGACAAACAATTAACGACTACAAGCAACGACTATAGCAAACTCTATATTAAAATACAATTAGATTTTTATTTATATCCTGTGAAATACATGTTAATTGGCACATCATGTGGCGTTAAAAACGACTACAAAAAGTGAATTTTTTATACATGAAATGAACTAGATCCACGAGAATAGTGTTAATAGATTTGGCACTTAATACTGCGTATGGGAAATGGGTATATTTGACAATATTTACTACTCTTTAATTTTACGCAATTTTAAAAAAAAATTCTTTTTAAAAATATGCAATATCTCGAGAACGATTCATACTAGTTATAAAATAAATGCTATTCGTTTTCTGATGATAAATTACGCATAAAATTATTATCTTTTTAATATTATTGAATGTCACAATCTTTTTAATAATATTGAATGTCACAATCTTTTTAATAATATTGAATGTCATAATCTTTTAATGATTTTTTTTTTTTTTCAAAAATTTCTTCTAATTTCCGAGTTAGATTTGCGAGAAATAGAAGTTAATTTGATACTTTGAAATAATGTTACATGTTGTCATCCAATGGGGAAAAAAAAAAAAAAATTCCAATGTCAATGTACGATTCCACGCCAAAAATATTGTGCCGTGGATTTCGTACACCATTTTGTTGTAAAAGAAGTAGTCATTATATAACGCCCTCGAAACATTTGTCGTCACCTAACTGACATAAGCCTACTTTCCTTAAGGAATTTTTTTTATGTTATTTTCTTACAAGCAGCAGTTCTATTTATTGTGTCTAATATTACAAGGTATGATGTATGTACAGTGTATTTGTTGCGATTAACATTTATCGTTGAAATACAGCGACATTCATCTTCCACTCGTAAAACCTGCTAACTATTAATTAACCACCACGAAAAACTGCAGAAAGCTCCCCCTCCCCTTCCGCTGACTATTTGTATATGCTAAATGAAAATCAATTCCTTTCATTTCAAACTAAGTTGTTACGAGGACCTTCCGTGATCGGCAGGGATTTGGAAGTATCATTCCTATTTTTAATGGTCTTGTCTCACGGATAACATGGTTTCTGACACCATAAACTTGTATGCTCCATTGTCTTGGGAAGTGGGACGTGTCTCATAACATTCTTGAATCACGTCAAAAGCTAATGGCACTGAATTAAATCTTACTAATAAGAAATTACTCAATACCTCTCGTAAAGGGTTAAGTAAGATTAAGGTATACAGAAACTGTAGCAATAACACATATGGCCCAGGAAAGTTCTTAATCCCCCCAATTACTTTGTAAGGAAAGGTCCGTCAGTGTATATATTAGGTCTATTTATGCTAAAGTGGCCATGTAGGATCGAATTTTGTTGCCGAGCACATTATCCTAACTTTTCAAATTCTCTGCTAAGGGCGCTGCAATTCTATTTATTCGATCGGGTATGGTCACTTTATCATACATAGATCTAACGTGCACACACTCATGGGCCTGTCCTTAAAATGACTTTCCTAAGAATCCTGAATAATAGTTTAAAATAAAACGCTTCGTCAACACATAACATAAAAAAAATAAATATAGTATCAACCGATCGGTTTAGGAGCTAAAAATGAGGAGAATATATACGCAAATATTAACGCCTATATTAACGCAAATGATAATACAGACATTTTCCTGGCTTTGCAATAAATTGGCACTCACAATGCTACAAAATTTATTATTTAATAGTTTAGGACAACGTTGTTCAAAGTATGTTCTTGATTACAATAGACTTTTTCTCATTTTGGGGTTTCTCATTAAATTGTATTTCAAAAGGGTTCCGTGACCCAAAAAGTTTGAAAAAACATTGGTTTAGGAGATAAGATCATTCTGCCTCAACTTATCAGGATTTTAGTTATTTTCTGTACAATCATAGAAAACGTTAAAGGAATGTGCTGGGATATGTTAGAAACCCAACTTCCGGATGTTAAAAAAATTATGTTTTGAGCTTCTTTAAATACAAATCAACCTATTGTTCAATGTCTGATAATTTTGGAAAAAATTGGAGGATTTAAAGGTAAATTAGCATACGAGTATTTCAATCGGTAACAGCAAAATTTGTAATGCCTGCCAGTTGAATTTCAAAGACATCGGACTCGGTTAAGACACTCAATTTGTCAAAAATTGGAAAGTTAAAAATGATTACTTTACCTTCTCTAAATAGCATTTTGCGTAAAATTTTGTGTTTGAAAGGGTATGGATACATTTCAAGCCCTTGAAATAATAGTGATCCGAGTCAATTTCTCTTGAAATTAGATATTAAAGAAGTGTTTTTCAAACTTTTTGATCGCGGAAACCCTTTGAAATTCACCCTGGTGACGGAACCCCGAAATAAAAAAGTCCATTGTGGTCCAAGTTATGCACTCTAAATTTTAGGCGTTTATTTATGTATTCATTTTTTAAACACACTTTGAAAAAGTACATATACGTACATATCAATAAAAAATTCAGTTACATGGTTATAAAAAACAAGAAAGATCAATCATGCATAAAGCATTGATTATGAAACACTTTCCAACTGAAATGCAGTTTTATTTAAACATCTCTAAAATGCGATACATTCAGCGGTAATATTTTTAAAATTATCACAACACTACAATAATTCATTATATTTGAAAACTTAAAACTTCATCCAAAAAAATGAACTTTATTCAAATGACGTCATTGAAATATAAATCGCCTGGCTTTCTATGAAAAATCAGTAAATATTTCATTCATACACTTTTTTCCATTCCTTTCATTCATCACAATACTACAATTATATATTTTACTTAAAAAGTTAAAATCATGGAGGTAAAAGTAATTTAATTCTATGCTTAAAACTTCATCGCAAAGTCTGCTATAAAATCGTCTGAGTCTTTATGTAAAATCAATGAATGTTTCATTCATATCAGCTATATTGCAGACTCCAGAGCTAAATAATTTTGCATTAAGGAAATTCAGTAATTCTTATACAACTCATCTTACAGCTTCATGTGTTTACATTCTACGTAAGTGAAAATTAAGCTTCGTTGTAGAAATAATCAAAGTTTGATGATCATTTAAACTCAAATATATTCTAATTGCGTTGCTTCAGAATACAGATGCACAGAAATTAAGCAAAAATAAAGCGGTTTTAAGACGGATACAAAACAAAAATAAAGTAAAAAGAACTGTAAAAATCACGATTTTGACACAAGATTGATGGCATTGGTCTTTTAAACTCAAATATATTGTAACTGCGCTATTTCAGAATATGGATGTACAGAAATTAAGTAAAAATAAAGCGGTTTTAGGGAGGATACAACACTAAATATAAATTAAAAAAAACTTTAAAAATTACTATTTTGACACAAGATGGATGCCATATTTTATTTTGAAGTGGGTCACGTGATCTCTTCATATGATATGGATGTAATTATTATTTTAATTTTTATTTAAAAAACTACCGAATATATTTTGCTGAAAAATTTTTTTTTTATATTTTTTCATGGTATAATTTGAATATTTCCTAAAACTTTCGAAGTAATTTGTGAATTTTAAATTCGTTTTAAAAAGGTTTGGAAATTTGGATCCCATAGGGTTCAATGTATTTCATTTTTTCAACCCGGGTTCAATCCAAAACTAATTGGGTGATATTATTCATTTATATTTCCATAGGTCCCCCAGACCGTCTGAAAAACATACTAAAATTTCATTTTGATAGTCATTTTTACGGCAATTATCGTGCGAACGGTAAGACAGACAGACACACAGAATGAACAAAGTCAGAAACACTTTCAACTATGCTGTAAAGTGTTAAAAACGAACATGCAGACAAACTTGAAAATGATTCAGAATATGTTATTAATAAAACCTTTTTATATTTTTAGAAACTACAAGAATGTGTGTCAACTCCGTGCCTTTGAAAAATTGTGTTAGACCATTATTATTTCAAGGGCCTCATTTATAAGAAAAACACACGCACCAGTTATGAGATATTGCACATTTTTAATCTAAAAAATATCAAAAAAATAATAATTAGTCATTATTTTTTCAAATAAGTAAAAGATTTTGTTAGCACTTTTAGTTTTTGTTGCTGAAAGAAGAGTTTGAAGGAACATAACAATCACCTCATATTTGCTATTACATCTTGGCCTTAATGAATAATAGAAATATCGTATCCTATTGAAACTGTACTGTTAGCTATTTACTGGATGAATCAGGCATGGTTGTACAAATCAGAAGCAAATGTGCCAACTGTTCTTTCCTAACCTTCAACCAAATTCAACATTACAAAGAATAAAAAAGAGTAAAAAAACAGAACTTGCCCTATTTTTAGTATTCAAAAAATAGTAGTTCTATTCCCGCATTTTCGTCCAAGATTCGAAGGATTAATCGCGGCAATTTGACCTACATCGAAAAACACACCCAGATCAGGTCAGCGCTGGTGTTCCGTGCTGATGCTCATAACTCTCTGGAAACACGCAAAAATACGCAAGATCTATTCAAAAGTAGATCATTTCTTCACGGATTCCAAAGGCAAAGATCACTGATAAAAACGAAATCGACATCATTCTAATAATAAAAAAATACCGATGAAATAAAATCATGCACTAATGAAGATATTCTTGAAAATAATAGATTCACTCCCGTAATATCAATAATCAAACTGTAATAATTTATAGACTCATCATATCTAAAATATATTTAATGGATTTTAGACACGAAAAATTAATCATTCATACGGCTATTGTCTGTAAAGGGGTCAAATCTTGGCGATTTCTAAGAACAAAATACAGTTCCAATCACCCAGCTTCATGATTCCAATAACTGTATACGTTATCACTACCTTGGACAAGTTAGTGGTATTTAAAATTCGAAACTAATTAAGCTATGGTGTGCACAAAATTACCATGCACACAATAAAATATAGAATTTCCAAAAAAGTTTTTGCATATATGGCAAGACTTTTATTTAATGAGATTTTATATCCATCTTCTACCACGAGTGAGAAAAATTAACTAGTCAAATTATTTAATTACAAATGGAAAAAAATTAAATATTCATTTATTTAACATATCATTTAAT
The DNA here is from genome assembly GCA_951213105.1 of Amaurobius ferox. Lineage (NCBI taxonomy): Eukaryota > Metazoa > Arthropoda > Arachnida > Araneae > Amaurobiidae > Amaurobius > Amaurobius ferox. The sequence goes on from OX578135.1 coordinate 104,361,922, forward strand.
CTATAGTAGACTTAATTACAAGGCAGTTTAATCAATATGAAACGCATTTAGGCAAACTGATTACTGAAATATAAATGTTTATTGTTATTACATGCAGATTCCAGTACTTCGTTAACTTGACTGCTGAACGTGATCTATGCTTAGAACACAATATTAAATTGCAGATTATTTATAAAAATTTTTTAACATATTAAAGAGAACTAACCTTCATGTCCCCTATCCTGTTACTTGTCTTTTATCCCTGATTTAGTATCCATTGTACGAAATGAGAAATCGTAAAATCAGTCAATTAACAAGTTCTACAACGAATGTAGTTTAAACTTGCCGCCCCATATATAAAAGTACAACGACCACAACGCTCACTTCATGCTGGAGCCAATACTAGAATTATGGTTACCACTATATGGTGGAGCCAATAATAGAATTCTGATAATACCTCCAACTGCACTTTCGTCCTTTGAAAATTTTAAGACTCTGTATTCCACAAAAAATCTGTTTGTAAAAATATATAAAAAAAAAAATTCAGCGAAATATATTCAGTAGTTTTTTAAATAAAAATTAAAATAATAATTACACCTCTTATATGAAACGATCACGTGACCATGAGATGAAACGATCACATGACCCACTTCAAAATGATATATGGCATCCATCTTGTTTCAAAATCGTGATTTTTTTAAAATTCTTTTTAATTCATATTGAGTGTTGTATCCGTCCTAAAACTACTTTATTTTTGCTTAAATTCTGTGCATTTACATACTGAAACAACGCAATGACAATATATTTGAGTTTAAATGCTCATCTAAATTTGATTATTTCTACAACTAAGCCTATTTTTCACCTATGTAAAATGTAAACAGCAAAATATGTAGAATGAGTTGTATTAGAATTCCTGTATTTATTTAACACAAACTAATTTAGTCCATGGAGTCTGCATGACTGATATGAATGAAATATTAATTGATTTTATAAAGAGAAGGACGATTTTTTTCGATGAAGTTTTAAGCATAGAGTTTAATTATTTGTAGCTCCATGGTCTTAAATAAAATGTTTAAATAAAATAAATTATTATAGTATTGTGATGAATGAAATGGAGAAAGTTATGAATGAAATCCTGCTTTTATAGAGAGATCCAGGCGTGTTATTTTTTCTATGACGTCATTTGAATTAATTTCAGTTGTTTTCGATGAAGTTTTCAAATATAATAAATTATCGTAGTATTATGATAGATTTAAAAATATTACCGTGGAATGTATTGCATTTTAGAGATATTTAAACCACGCAATTTATATTTCAATGCCGTCTTTTGAATGAAGTTCATTTTTTTCAATGAAGGTTTAAGTTTTCAAATATAATAAATCAATGTAGTATCGTGATAAGTTTTAAAATATTACCGAGGAATGTATTGCATTTTCGACTTTTTTAAATCAAATTGCATTGAAGTTGGAAAGTGTTTCATAATCAATGCTTTAAGCATGATTGATCTTTCTTGTTGTACTTATCTTTTATTAATGTTATATTTCTCTAATTTTAGAATTTAATTTATACTCCTCAGCTATCTTTGTTATCCATTCTAACGTTTTAATAAATTTTGAATCATTGTTGAAATTCTTATTTAATTTTTTTAAAAATGGTAATGAACTTGGGGTGCAAATTATATCTGTATGAAATAAATCTATTATCTTCTCTTTCTTTTTTTTTTGTCTTGAGATCTGATTTGGCGATCGCCCAATGATTAAAATATTGATTATTCCCAGAAATCGCCAAGGGCTAGCTATTCGACTTGAGATTGGGCTTGATAAAGGCTCAAGGAGAATAACAAAATTTTCAATTTTTGTCTTTAAATGTGTGTATTTTTAAACTCTCATTAACCCTCGCCATTGTTTCCGGTATGTCTGTTTATATATATATATATATATATATATATATATATATATATATATATATATATATATTAAATTAAAAGCTTCATAAATAGCAAAGCAAACAAAAAGTGTTCATTATACTTAGTATGAAAAGTTAGATAAACTAAATATGTAATGAAGTAAGGAGATTGCAAAATATCGTAGCTATCTTATATTTTAAGTTATGGTTATATGTTTTACAATTTATCTCAAATCTTTCATTGGAATTTCATATAATATTTTTATTATATATATATCACCTTTAATTTAAAATTAAGATCAATTTAAATTCTCTGTCATCATTGGTTTCCTTTTGTTAGATATTTTATTTCAAATTCTCTTTTACGGATATTATTTTCCTCCTTAATGTTATTGAACTAGGGTATGCAAATTATTCATGTTCATTATATTTTTATTATATATATATATATCATATTATTATATATATCATATAATATTTTTATTATATATATATATATCACCTTTAATTTAAAATTAAGATCAATTTAAATACACTGTCATCATTGGTTTCCTTTTGTTAGATATTTTATTTCAAATTCTCTTTTAGGGATATTATTTTCCTCCTTAATGTTATTGAACTAGGGTATGCCATTATTCATGTTCTAAATATTAGCTTTATTATATATATATATATATACACATATATATATATATATATATATATATATATAAGTGTGTGTTACATATGATAATTTTTTTTTCAATTCTTTGAATATCAATATTCTTATCATTTCATCATTATGTTCTAAAAACAATTTTCCTGTATACTCACAGTCAATGTAGAGATTTCAGAAAGATAAGATATCTACACAATGAAACGAAATATATGAAAGATTGAACAATTACCCACGATTTCTGCGAAATTTCAGAACACCTGAAAGGCCTTTCAAAAATTACAAAGTTATTAATAAAATGAGTTGAAAATCATTTTACATTTTCGTCACTAGATAACAAATTTTCAAAGTGTCAGTAAATTTCTCCGGGTTTTTCCAGACATTTTCCTTGGTGATCAAAAATTCTCTGGGTTATCCATGTTCACGTGATTTAAAAAAAAATAGACACATTGAAATTGTGTTTAAAAAAAACTTTGAATAAGACCGTGAAAATTAGTTTTTTATTCCAAATTTCTAAACTGTAACTCTTGTTATGCACGTTCGAAAATTCCTGAATGAAAAACCAATTTGATTTCTTAGGTCGTTGAGAAAAAGTGGCGCGATTCCCATAGATCCCGATGTCCAAAGCTGCCCAACAAACATTCAACGAACAACACTATTGACCTATATTAAGTTTGTTCCGGATCCGTTCAATTGTTCGAAAGAGGGAGACGGAGCCCACATACATCATTTTTCGTGTTCTAGGATGTCAAAATCGTGTAAACCCATCGCACGCTCGGAATCGAGTGAATCTAATCTATACAATATGTATCTAATCTACTCATTTACACTGTACAAAGGATAAAGCAATAAAAAAAAATTAAAAAGGTTCTGCGATTACACTAATCGCAGACAAATATTTTAATGCATGTGAAAAGTAGCTAAATATGATCGTACTAGATGTTCAACTAATCACAAGATGATGAGCATAAAGATATGAAAATCTTTTCCCATCCACCCGGCTGTAGAGCTTATGCACCTAATATATTCGGTTCTTTTCTTCATATTGATGCAAGCATAAAATTTACAAAGGAGTTTGTCTTTGGACAATAGTTTTCTGTTGTTCAGTCTAAAGCTTATTATGTTTCCGTTTCAAACAGATCTTGTGCAGAGCTATTTATTTGGCAATTTCGGTGCTGGTTTTCGATATCGTAATGAGGTCCAGTCTTAAGCAAATTTTTATCTTTTCCGATAAGATTTATTTAAGATATTCCGTTTTATTCAGATTTCACTGCACCACAAACTCCTATGTTCTCTCATCACCGTGATTATACATCTCATAATCCATCAAAATGATAAAAAAAAAAAAAAAATACACATACAAAGTAATATACTCATATAAGTTCTAAAAAAAGAGTGGTCAACTTTTTTTGATCCAGATAACATAATTTTAAACCTAATGCGGTCCAGATCTGATCTGTATGCATAATCCATATACACTCTAACGTCTATTTAACAAACACCAGAAATTAGCGATTTTCGAAATATATGGATGGTCGCGATCAACTGCTAATACTTTCTTTATCCCTCTGAAAAGTAAAATAGGTAGAAGCCGACTATTCACTGCTCTTGCTGGTGAGGCTAATGAACTGTTTCTTCGTCCTGAAGAAGGAGACTTTTCTGCCTCCGAAATGCCCTTAGTCATTGTTAATCTGTTTTATTTAAAGTTCTTTAACACCATTTTCTTTCAGCAAGATTCTGAACAAATATTAATTAATTAACTTTATCCCACCGTTACGATTTCTTTCGATTTAAAGAATAAAATCGTCACACAACATTGGAGCATGTGTTTTTTTAATGCAGATGAAATCAAAATGTACATAAATTTCAATAGTCATTTAATTGCATTTCATATGAAAAGTACACAAATATATGTTGCACATATTTTACACATGTTCCTCACGACTCCATTTTACGAATACAATTGGCGGCCACTTTCCTTTTAACTAAATCGGCGTCACTTTGTATTATTTTCATGATACATTAAATCATAAATGCATTCATTTTCAATGGATGACTCACGATTTTGTCCAACACAATCTAAAGATCATATTAGCCGCAACATGTTGCAGAAATGCATTCCAACACAAATTATTTAATGGGAAAGAATACACATACCATGAAATAACTTGTTTTCAATTTGCAAATCATTAAACTGTCTTGTAATCTAGACGATGGGAATAGAAATATTTTAATCTATCAGCGGCGCAGAAAATAAGGTATTCCGCAAGCATACAAATCATGGAGCATACTAATTTTGTAGTAAAGCGGTTATTTTGTATTCCAGCTCAAAGCTAATTTTACAACACTATGCTAAGTTTACAATCTGAAATTAAAATTCATGTTACGTTCTAGCGAAGACACAATTTTGTGAAATAGTAGAAATTGATGGGTAAGTAACAATCTCACGGTAAATTCGAACAGTTGCATGTAAAGAGCCTCAGGCAAGCAAGTTCATGAGATTCACGCTCCAATCAGTCGATGAGCTCGAAATCTTGCGATTCGGGAACTCATGCGATGCACAAAGGCAATGAAACATTCAGCTCACACAAACTTAATACCTACTTTCAGTAATCAGACACGAAATTCCGTAAGAACCACTTGTTCTTTGATCAAAAATAACAAGGTAGCATTATTTGTGATCACAAGTCTTAAAGGAAGAGTTTAATCTTGTGCAGATTACTTACATATAAAATGGGGTAGGATAGTTACGAGCAAGTCACAGTTTGTAAGTAAAAGCACCGATGTAAAAAAATATATTGAACACAGTTACAAGTTACAGTTACATTTTCCAAAATGTTACTTAATGATTTTAATAACACAATGACAATTTGACCTCTTTTAATATTTTTTAAAATCCAATAGAATTGTGAGATATTAATCTAATAAAGTTTATGTGCGCGACTTCATTAAATTTGCAACTGTATTTAAACTTTGTTTTTAACTGTGTTAAAACATGTATTAAAACATGCAACTGTATTTAAACTTTGTTTTTAACTGTGTTAAAACATGTATTAAAACATGCAACTGTATTAAAATATGCTGTGTTGAAACATGCAACTGTATTTAACTGTGTTAAAAAACAGAAATCTATGATACTGGAGGAGCGTCAAAGGATTAGAATACTTTCTTAGTCCCACGTCATTGATGCTTTTTGTTAGAAATGAAAATAAACATTTACTATCATGTATAGACATTTAAATATGTCTGTCCACCTAACTGGTTTTCTGAATGTTCATGTCTCTAGATTCAGTGAGTTAATCATACAAACTAGTGATGTGACTTTTTAAATCACACCACAATTAGTCATTATTTAAAGGTAAAAGACGCGTGTTCCCTAGATATTAAGCAAAAGTATAAACAGGGTTTGTGTCACGCGAACAGTTCGTAAATTGGAGTTCACAATAAAGCTAAATGTTTAATTTCAGTATGCACGCATCTTGGGTTTTCAATCGCAAACAATGCGGAGTTCATTCATGAGTGGCACTGGTAGATAGATTAGATATTGAGGGATAAAGTTCATAAAATAAGATGCCCTGAAACAAAAATGCTAAGTTCGAATAAAATTGGAGCTTGTGCTTAACATTAGAATACATTATACGTTCCCGAATTACTGCATGCACACAAAAACACGCAAATTAGGGAAAAAAATATCTAAAACTGACCCAAGGCGTAGCTTTTGGGAATAAAACTATTAACATTATTAAAAAAATTAGTTTCCTTAAACGATTTCTTTAATACTTTCTCTGAATTCCAAAATACAGTAAAGCACCGTCTATACGTTTCTCAAGAGACCAGTAAAAAGAAGAAAAAGCAAGAAACATCAATCATGCATAAAGCATTGATTATGAAACACTTTTTCCAACTGCAATGTAATTTTATTTAAACATCTCTAAAATGCGATACATTCAGCGGTAATATTTATAAAATTATCACAATACTACCAAAACTTATTACATTTGAAAACTTCATCGAAAAAAATGAACTTCATTCAAAAGACGGCATTGAAATATAAATTGCTTGGTTTAAACATCTCTAAAATCCGATACATTCTTCGGTAATATTTTTAAAATTATCATAATACTACAATAATTGAAATAAAAAAATGAACTTTATTCAAATGATGTCATTGAAATATAAATCGTCTGGCTCTCTATTTCATTCATTCCACTTTTATTCCATTCCTTTCATTCATCACAATACTACAATTTATTTTATTTAAAAACTTAAAACCATGGAGGTAAATGTAATTTAACTCTATGCTTAAAACTTCATCGAAAAGGTCTGCCATAAAATCGTCTGTTCTCTATATAAAATCAATGAATGTTTCATTCATATCAGCTACATTGCAGACTCCAGAGCTAAATAATTTTGTGTTAAAGAAATTCAGCAATTATTATGTAACTCATCATACATATGTTACATCATACATATATGTGTTTATATTCTCCATAAGTGAAAATTAGGCTTCGTTGTAGAAATAATCAAAGTTGGATAATCATTTAAATTCAAATATATTGTAACTGCGTTGTTTCAGTATGTAGATGTACAGAATTTAAGCAAAAATAAAGCAGTTTTAGGACGAATATAACACTAAATATGAATTAACAAGAAAGATCAATCATGCTTAAAGCATTGATTATGAAACACTTTCCAACTTCAATGCAATTTTATTTAAACATGTCTAAAACGCAATACATTCCTCGATAATATATTAAAACTTATCACAATACTACATTGATTTAATATATTTGAAAACTTAAACCTTCATTGAAAAAATTGAACTTCATTCAAATGACTGCATTGAAATATAAATTGCCTGGTTTAAATATCTCTAAAATGCAATACATTCCTCGGTAATAATTTTAGAATTATCATAATACTACGATAATTTATTATATTTGAAAACTTCATCGAAAACAACTGAAATTCATTCAAATGAAGTCATAAAAAAATAACACGCCTGGCTCTCTCTATAAAAGCAACATTTCATTCATAAATAATTCCCCCATTCATGTCATTCATCACAATACTATAATAATTTATTTTATTTAAAAATTAAGACCATTGAGCTACAAGTAAGTAATCTCTATGCGTAAAACTTCAGCGAAAAATATCGTCCTTCTCTTTCTAAAATCAATGAATATTTCATTCATATCAGCTAAGCAGACTCCATGGACTAATTTATTTTGTGTTAAAGAATTACAGCGATTCTAATACAACTCATTCTATATATTTTGCTATTTACATTTTACATAGGTGAAAAATAGGCTTAATAGTAGAAATAATCATATTTGGATGAGCATTTAAACTGAAATATATTGTCATTGCGTTGTTTTAGTATGTAGATGCACAGAATTTAGGCAAAAATAAAGTAGTTTTAGGACGGATACAACACTCAATATGAATTAAAAAGAACTTTAAAAATCACGATTTTGACACAAGATGGATGCCATATATCATTTTGAAGTGGGTCATGTGATCGTTTCATATCATGGACACGTGATCGCTTCATGTAAGAGGTGTTATTATTATTTTAATTTTTATTTAAAAAACTACTGAATATATTTCGCTGAATTTTTTTTTATATATTTTATGGAACAATTTGAATATTGCCTAAAATTTTCGAAGCAATTTGTGAATTTTAAATCCGCTTAAAAAATGCTTGAAAAATTAGGTCCCATAGGGCTCAATGTATTCCATTTTTTAAACCCGGGTTCAATCCAAAACTAATTGGGTGATATTATTCATTTATATTCCCATAGGTCCTATAGATCGTCTGAACAACATACTAAAATTTCATTTTGATTAAGTCATTTTTACGGCAGTTATCGTGCTAACGGACAGACAGACAGACAGACAGACAGACAGACAGAATGAACAAAGTCATAAACACTTTTCAACTTTGTTGTAAAGTGTTAAAAAGAACTTTAAAAATCACGATTTTGACACAAGATGGATGCCATATTTTATTTTGAAGTGAGTCACATGATCTCTTCATATAATATGGGTGTAATTATTATTTTAATTTTTATTTAAAAAACTACCGAATATATTTCGCTGAAATTTTTTTTACATTTTTTATGGGATAATTTGAATATTTCCTAAAACTTTTGAAGCAATTTGTGAATTTTAAAATTGTTTAAAAATGTTTGAAAAATTAGGTCCCATAGGGTTCAATATATTTCATTTTTTCAACCCGGGTTCAGTCGAAAACTAATTGGGTGATATTATTTATTTATATTCCCATAGGTCCCATAGACCGTCTGAACAACGTACTAAAATTTAATTTTGATAAAGTCATTTTTACGGCAGTTATGGTGCGAACGGACAGACAGACAGAATGAACAAAGTCATAAAGACTTTTCAACTATGTTGTAAAGTGTTAAAAACTGATAAGGGCAGCACGTGACCCTACCTACAGATTTCGAATTTCCTTCTTTTTTGTTTTTCCTACTGCATTAAATTCGATTTAGATGGAAAAAAATAACAAAAATAATTTAAAATAATACTGAATTTGCCGTTTTTATTCAAAGTTTGTTTTGGTTTGGCGATTGGACGTACTTTCAAATATCGGCGTTGCAGAAAAAACGGAAAATCTAAGTTCGAGAAAGGTTTATCGTAGAGTAATGCGGTTGGTCTCATTCTTTGTTTGTTAAAAATTGCATATAAAAAGTGCATTTAATCACTTAATTTATGCATATCTCTTTCTAATTAACTTCCTTGAAAGGCATAGGAAATTAAGATGGCTTTTAAGGAAGTACTATTAGAAAGTTATATTATCTTTAAAGATAGAAAGTTACAGTTTTATTTATTGTTACATGTAAAACATGTAATCTTTTATTTCTGTATTTGGCGATTTTTGTGAGTCACTTCGCAAAAAACGCCGGTTCATTTCTTTAAAATCGTATCAAAACCTAATCAGTACCAAGTTACCTACCAAATTGTTGTTGTTGTTGTTGAGACCCAGACCGTCCGACCTACCAGAAAGGTGTAAGGTAACTGTATGGACGGCCGGGAAGTGCCACCCAATTTAGACCGGAACCCAGTGGGGGAGGCATCCACAGGGACCGTACCCTCCTTCCCCTACCAAATTGTGTAAAATTTCATTGTACAGTTTTGAGTTAAAGTCGATACATATTACATTGCGCGCGCGCGAACGCACACAACTCAGAAACGTTCGATTCGAGTTCAGGAATGCTTGAAAAGTGCCATTCCGTCGAAAACTTGAATTCGAATTTTCGACCCCGTCACAATACTTTCCCTATACATTATATTATGTATATAGGGGAAGTAATAAATATGAACATGAGTTAGTAGGGAAAGTTGTGTGCTGTCCGCATCAAATTTTTATTGAGTCTATTGGATGAAAACCACAATGAAAAAAATTACATTCGTGTTGTAGAACGTATTGCGCTCATAATGTGCAAATCCGTTAAAGCCTGATTTCGAATTATCAACCTAATTCCTCCCCTTTTCCCGGACTGATACTAAGAACTGTGGGGAAAGTAAAACACTAAGAATTATAGGGAAAGCAAAACACCTCAAAACATCTGAATGAAAATAAAAAGAAGTTCGATAAGCTTGAGAAAACAGACAAACGACAAGGTGCAAGTAACAATGTAACAGGAGGTGTAATTGAATTTAACTCTTCATCTAACCTTAATGCTTTGTACACCTAATGGACTACAAATTGAAACAAGCCATTAGCAAGTAGAAAATGCATTGGAGCATGCGTTTTTCAATAGGGAACGAATCTGAAAGCAAATTGCAACAACGCCACTTAATGATTTTCAAAGTTCAACTCTGAACCTGCAGGAAAGTACTCTGAAAATTGTTCTCACAATTTTCTCCAGCATCAAGCGGTGTTGGGTTGCTTTAGCATTTATGTAATTTGGGAGTTTGCAATTTACTTTTATTTATTTTTCCCTGATTCAATATTCTCAATTTGGTAATATTTAAATAATATTTATTTGTTTTTTCATTTATTCGTTAATTGGAATATTTTTAATCTTTTATCAGCGGACAAAACTTAATGTAGCAGGATTTTCGTTCCCCACTCCCTTCTTTGGGGACGGCGATTATTGGACATTGTCGAAAAGTTTTTCCAGACCCTCAGGCAATACCCAAGATGACTTAGAAGGCTGAATATTTGCACATGTATAGTGTCAACCACTGAACCGAAACTAACGATGGCAGATTTTTTATTTATCCCCCGGCGTGGATAAACTGAGGAGGATACAAAGTCTATTAGAAATCTCCTGAAGGCTGAAAATTGATAACGGGAACAAAACATAAATGGGCTAATTTTCGACGGCAAGCAACATACATTATTAAACAACATAAAACTTACTAAAAAGTTGTAACTTAATTTTTTAAGAGTGTTAGGTTTCCTATCTTTGCCAAGCTTAAATACTAGTTAAGCATGTAAGGTATTGACTTAATTTTTTTTTATCAAAACTAAGGTAAAATTAAAGAGTTAATGGCTCAGAGTAGTCGCTACTGTCGACATCCCAAGACATTCTCCATATACGATGCCATATATATTATGTAAAAAAAAATAAGCACGTGATATATTCACATGCAAAATCTATAAATCAATGTTATTGATGTACCGTTAGTCCTATGTTTAGCCGTTTACCGTAATTTTAAATTTAGTCGATAAATTTAAAATTGATTTTAAGTCAAGCCGAGGTGCGGTGTACATTGTCCTCTTTATTGTCTCTGACAGTTGATTACAAATTTTATATTGGTAGCACCAAAAGAAAAGAAATGTAAGTATTAGATTGTCTGAGCATGTTCCCGATATTTAAAACAATAAACTTTCCACCACCTTATCCCAAACTGTTATTAGTGATCAGTTTGTCCCCTTCTTTGATAAAAATTTTCTTTTAACTTGTTGCAATAATCCCCGAAATATTTTACTATTTGAATCTTTCTCTATTTATCTCCATCGAGATACCATTTATAATTTTGATCCTGTTCAAAAACTCAGCTTTGCCTGGCGTTTTACCCTAGATTGCATATAGGTGAAACCATTATCTACATATATTTAATTATTTAAATATGTTGTATTCCCTGTTCTTCAATTTTGCAGCTTAATATTTACTACGTAACATGCTTATTTTAAGTGTTTTCACTCCGAATGTATTTCTTTTACCAATCGGTAATTAATAATATGTGAATTCTGTTGGCGGCGCGGGTTAGCTGAAGAATATAAAAACCCCAATGTACTTGTATCTTATCATAAGCCGTTGGTGAAGAACGTATAACGCTCGAAAGCGATCGGGCTCATTTAAATGTAATTTACGTCTTTTAATTTGAAATAAACTGTTGTTGTTGAGACCCAGACCGTCCGACCTAACAGAAAGGTGTAAGGTAACTGTTTATATATATATATATATATATTTAGTTTTCCTATTTTCATTCCTCATTTTTGAAATTTGTTGATTGTCTTTGTCTTTATGACCTGCATTACGCTTTATTATTTCCTATTTGCGATCCTATCATCTTGAAGTCTTTTCGCGCATGTGCGACTTTCCCTTATAAAATGTTGTGTTTTCATGCTGGATAGTAAGGTGTATCTCTTCCATGCTTGGTTCCATCTTTGCTCTTTTGTCCGTTCGGGTGCTTCTGTCTTTGCACATGTGGGAGATTGACCATTGAGTTACATTGGTGCCGTGAGCGTTGCCCGGGTCGTAAAAGCTGCTTTAAGCGGGAAAGGGGTGTCGCAATCCACCCCAGCCATTCTATGCAAATCATATGGTCACTCCTGTTCTCGCTTATTTTTTCTTCTTGTTTATATCCTTATATATATATATATATATATATAAATATATATATATATATATATATATATATAAATATATATATATATATAAATATATATATATATATATATATAAATATATATATATATATATATATATATATATATATATATATATATATATATATATATATATATATATATATATATATATATATATATATATATATATATTGACTAACAATTTGCATTTTCTTTTTCCATTTGATTGATAATTCTCTATTTAATACTTCTTTTTATTATGTAGGCATTTTTTAAAGTTAGGATTTTTGAGTTGCAACTTCTCTCTATTCTATCATTGGATTTTCAAACTACTATATAATATATATATATACACACACACACACACACACACACACACACAATACACACATTACATGGAAAAGTGACATAATTCTAAACTAAATGATTTTGAGCTAATAACAGTGAGATGCGGATGGGTAATGTTTGCATCTATATTACATGGAAAAGTATACACATATGTATACACTATCTTTTAATAAATCTAGGTATAAAATACATATTAACAGCAAATATTTGCTCAGTTCGGCGTAGTTTCTCTGCTGTGCTGTCTTATTTCGTTATGACACGTATTAGTAAAAAACTGCGTAATTTAGCTTTCATACATGCCCTCTACAAAAGAAGTTCCAAATTATTTCTTATTTATTTAAAGATCTTTTGAAAAAAAAAAGATAAAGAAATAATATGGTTCTCTAATATGCAAAATTGTCCGTCAAAAAATTGTCAAAGTTCGTTAGATGAAATTTCTATTAGAACACTGACATGAGTATCGATCTTTAGCAAAAGTTTCATATAATCCCCAATTATCATCTAAAACTTCCATTAATAATATCTCAGCCCGTATAAAAAGTTACATTTCGTACTTTTCTACTAAAACGTGCCACATGATCAAAATTTGCATACAATGATAGTCTACCTTAAGCATTTCTTAAATTAGAACCATGGGTCTACGACCCATCATCGTATAATCTTTTTGAAACAACCTGTGCAGGAAAATCAAAATTTACGATATTTATATGAACGCAATGCTGCGCGTGACAGTAGAATGTCTAAAAGAGAAATGGATACAAAAAGAAAAGAAATTAAGGCCCCAGTGTCTCAAGACAGCAGTAATTCACGTATTTACTGAAACAATGAACAATTTCATAGCAAAACTGGCGCAAAGCATATATACACTCTTGACCTTTCAGATGGTTTCTAAACCGTGGTCAAGTGTTGGCAAGAAGAAATAGCTGTCTTGAGTTTTAAAACTAGATTATCTCGCATTCTTTCTTTATCCCATTTTATACAAACATGATTTATCTATCACGGAAGTATATCTCGCAACATCAGTAAAGATACATTTTTGAACTGTGTTTCAATAAGAGGAGAGGAGACCTAGTTTTCAGATAAAAATTAGATGTGACACCGTGTCAAAAGAAATATGCCTTGATTTGAGAATTTGCAAAACTGTTCCCACAAAAATGCAGTGTTAAAAAAATATTGAGGGGAAGGACTGGAATTAGCTACATTTTTGTAGGTGTAAGGTGTCAATAAAACCCCCTTCCAGTATCAGTAAAATCCAACTGTAGTTTCTTTGAAGGTATTTGATAGTAACAGGTGATGATAAAAATTACATTAAATCGATGATACATACACTCTGCAAAACAATATATGCTCGCATAAAAAATTGAGCTACAACCGCGAAACTCAGTATACAAATGTTGTTTTAAGAGTTATGCAAATGATCAAAGTATCAGCTTCAATGATGTTAAAGGTATGTCTCATGTAACGCGCACGATAATGATGCATCGTACAGAATTTAAAACAACCGGTATTCTCCCTCACGGGTAATTGGATTCTTTGATACAAGTTCTGTACAAAGATGCCTTTAAGATGTTCTCGACGACGCTATGAACAGTTGTTGGATTTAGAGAGAGGTCGCATCATAGACTTAAGGGAAGCTAATCGGTCCAACAGATGTACTAGTCGCCATCTTAGTCGGAGCGATATGGTAGTGTTCGGTGTTGGAAACAGTGGATCAGAGAAGGCACGTGTAACCGTCGCAGAGGTTCAGGACGCTCTAGACAAAAAACTGCTCGAAAGGATCGTTTAGTCAGGAGAGAAGCCATGTCCACACCAATGGCGTTGCTGTCAGCAATTCGAAGGCATTTGCCATCCTCCATGTTTGTATCAAGGGATACTATTTGGAGACAAGGTGAGATTAGGTGTCGACGTCCATAAGCGCCTACCACTGCTCTTTCAAAAAAGGCAGCGCGGTCTGGATTGGTACAGAGCTCAGTCAGCCTGGAACTGTGTCTGTTTGCAAGGATGTTGTCTTTAGAGACGAATCCCACTTCTCTTTCAGTGATCGTCGCATACGTGTGTGAAAGAGAACTGGCCAAGGTTCCGATTCCGCATTTGTTGTCAGGCGGAACACGGCCATCACACGTGGTGTGACAATAGTGGGACAGCCGATTACCTCTAGTTGTGCTGCAATCCAATCTGATGGCTTGCTTGTAAGTCAACGATGCCTATGCTGTCAAGCCGCCTAGGTTCCATTTACCAACCTAGAAAACGCTCGACAACATACCGCACGACTTTCTCAACAATGTCTTCGAGAATTTAATGCCCTCTCATGGTCATCCAGGCCCACAGACCAATAGAATACGTCTGGGACATGCTGGGACGACAATTGCATTCTTCTCAGAATACCACTGAATTAGTTTGGGGCAGAATCTTTCGCGGAGGGACATAAGCAAATTAATCGACTTTATGCAGCACAGAATATCGGCTTGTATAGCTGTCAGGGGAGGATTTACCACTTACTAAAATGTCATCTTTTTGTTGCCATCATTTCTTAATAAAACTTTTTTTTCTCCCAAATCTAATCATTTGCATATCTCCTCAAACAATACATACATGCAGAGTTTCGTAGCTGTAGCTCAATTTCTTATGGGTGCGTCTAATTTTTTTGTAACAAAGTGCATTATACATAAATGTGTGCCTGAAAACTATGCAAAATGATGCGATTTTTCAATAAAGGAAAAGTTGCAAGAGAAAATATATAGAGTAGACAAAATATTCCTTTGTATTTATGAAGGAGAACGGCGCAAGAACTCCATGGGTCCATCTGCAACTCTCTGTCTATTGTTGAATCCTTGTTACATATTAAGCAAACTAGAAATATGTACACGGAGTAAAGCAGAGATTAATTGAATTCATTCATTCAAGTTTTCAAAAGGCGACCGGGCAAAGAAAATAAATTAATATGTTTTAGTTTTAACAACATGTAATTTGCAAGTAAAGAAAAGGGACTAGTCGATAAAAATATGAGATTATGCATTCAGTAAGAAACATTGGTCTAATTACACGGTTTAACACCATGTAATTAGACCAATGTTGAAAGATTGAAGAACAGTTTGTTCAATAAATCACCATGAGTAAACTGAAAGTTCATGAATCAAAACTTAGCGAATATGTTCAGTCAACTTCTTGTATCATGTTAAAAGGCCTTGAGAAAATAAAAATATCTGACTGTCAATACCTGTGGGAGTGAAGTGTTTCTTAAACGTTGAACTAATGACCTGCAGTATTGACTTCTATTCATCCTGATCACTTCGACATAGCAATGACTGGGCAGAAAAACAGGCTTGATGTATTAGTTCTTTTAAAATGGGATCACACAGGAAATGAAAGTGAACCATTATGATATATAAAGAGAAGCGAACATCTACAGCTTTCCATACATGTGAAAAATCCCTTTCAATGTGATCTGAATTGTTAAAAAGAAGCAAACATATTTTGAGTCATCACTGACAATAAACTAAATGCGATCAAAGTTAAACTTGACATAAATAATCTATCAGATCTATTTTATAATTCCATTTTGCTTAATTTATGATTTTGTGGTTTATTAGTCACTGGCTATTGGCTACTGCACATTTTTACCAATTTTAGCTAAATTTAATTATTGGTCAATTTTAGCATAAAAGCAATAAAAAAAATCTCATGTGGGCAACACATGACTTTCCTGATATAATGCAATGAATTTACTACTTTTACAGTAAAAGAATAGGTTTTTCTTATAATAGATACTTATATTCTTTCCAAGATATTGAATTTTCGACAATTAGTCGTCATTTTCAGTGATTTAGCGTCATTTTTATCCATTTAGCTAGATTTTCGTTAACTTGGCACATTTAAAAAAGTCGCCAAGTTGGCAACATTCCGCCAAATTCGTCGCCAAAATCTTGCCAAGCGTTATGGACGGAGAAATAAGTTATTCTTATAGCAGATAAATGACTATTGGCGTTCAAAAACATACGTATTACTCAAAGTATCTTTTCTCATGAATGGAACGAGCTAGATCCACGAGAATGATGTCACCCAATTTATCGCATGATATTACATATGTAAAGTGAACATGTTTCTCAACAGTTAACATTTTTTTTATTTATGGGATTTTTTGATAAATTTATTTGAAAAATGTGCAATATCTCGAGAACGGTTCATGCTAGTGTTCTACAGTTTGTCAATCGCTTTCTAAGGAAAAATTACATAAGAAATGTCTATTTGCGTAACTTTATTAAAGGTTTTGATTTTTTGATGGTTTTTTCAAAATTTCACTCGAAAATTTAGGGGGGTTCTGAAAATTCGATTACGTTTAAAAACAATAGGCTTCCAGTATTCAAGCGTGATTTTTGTACCAAATTTCATTCAAATCGTTCCATTTGTTCGTGAGATATCGTCTCCACACACACACACACACACCACCTCAAAAATGTTCGATTCGTGATCATGCTTGAAACGTGCTCTCCCGTCGAAAACTCGAATTCGAATTTTCGACCCCGTCACAGTACTTTCCTTATACATTATGTATATAAGGAAAGTAATAAAAATGTTAATATTAGCTTGACTCTTAAATACGACAATATGCATTGCAAAATATTATATACACTCCAGAGAATAATTAATTAAAATGATACTTAATACTGAGACGATTCCTGATACTTTAATAACATTTGAAATATTGTACTTAAGATTTAATGAATATAATATTTTAATCGTTTGCTATTTAGCACACCTAGGAATATATAGTCTGTACTAATTTATTAGTCCAGCTCTAGTAGCATCGCCAGAATTTATTTTGAGGGGGGAGGAGGGAAGGTAAATAAATATTTTGTTTCTCTAAATATCGTATTTTCAAACTTTGATGGGGGGGATGGGGGTCCCCAAACTCCCTCTCTTGGCGATGCCACTGGCCACAGAGACTACTAGTCGACAAAAAAGCCAGAAGGCTAGTGATGGCTAATACATAATATAAGCTTTAGTTTTGGGATGGTTTCTGCACAATAGTGACTCTTTACTGATCACTCGTAAAAGCCTGAGGAGGTTCGCGGGAAAAAAAACGTAATGGCCGATGTTTTATTTCATAAATTTTTGTATAGAAATGTATAAAAAGACTTCCATTAAAGAATGCTTTAAAACTAAATAATTGGCAGCATAGGTGGTTATCAGTTATAAATTGGGGAATATTGAATACGCAAGGACAAACTGAAACAGATACTTCAGAATATATTGACCTTTGGTCATAAAAATTGAGAACCACTGATGCATTGAGTGGGTAGGATAGACTCCTCCAGAAAATAGATTACATTCTGATTTCATAGGAAAGCGAAACTCCAGCAAATAAGTATTTTTGGAGCATAGCTATACAGCTTTGAGCATAGCTATACACCCTGTCCCGCGTTACTGTTTTTAATGTTAATGTATAGAAAAAATTGTAGTCTTTTGTCTAGGGATTATTATTTTTTTTACCTAAACATTGATGAAAAGAAAGAAAGGTTTGTGCTTTTTTTAAAAAACTTGACAATTGATAATATAATTAGAAATTTAAGTATTTCTAATATTTATCCAAAAATGATACCTTATTTTTTATAGACATATTTATACTTAATTATTTTAACGAATGAGCATCTTCTAACCCTTTTTCCATCTAACGATAGAAACTCAGCCAATCATACAGACAATCTTTTCATTTTATATTTTCATTACAGTAACCTTCATGGGTTGCTTTCTTTTGTCACGGGCTGTTTTTTTGTTAAGTATTTCATCCATCTCAAGACGATATTCTTAAAGCAATAAACTGCGGTAGCATTACCAGCATATTTTGAGTGCATCAAAACATCAATATACCGCAAGAGAAAGATAAAAGCGTACTTTCACACAGAATTCAAAGGCTTAGTTAAAATACAAGTTGCAACAATACTGCGTCACGGTCAAACTCTACAGAGGTACCAGGCACAAAGCGAGTCCACAATACAGTCTGTATACACCACATTAAAAATAGACTAATATTATAAAAAAAAACTATTATCAGGGAAAAACCCACCGTTTTATCCATTCTCTACCGCTGGAAAGAACAGATGCATGAGCGGTCTCGCAGAATGCCGACGGTTTGATGGAGTTAAACGGGGCTGCCCAAAATGTGGGTCAGGAATTTCGGTTTTTCAGAGCGAAAGTGTAGGAGTAAATCATTGAAGTTTGAGAACTTCACTGTGTGGGAAGCGTTTTAACTTCTAAACAAAAAACCGCTTTAGTTTTAGCATCTAATATTATTTATTAATATATATTTGATTATGAACAAACACAAAAGGACTTTTTAAACCACATAGAAAATATTATCTGAGGATTCACTCGTCTTTCTCATATATTCATGTTCCATACATTGTTTAGGCGTAACATAATCAGTATCAATATTTATAAAAATGTATCTTTTCATGAGCTTGTGTTACAAGTTCTTTCAAAAATGTTCTTTCAAATGAGCTTTTTTTTTACAAGATTTCCTTTCAAAATACGTTTTTCTTTCTAACGTTTTTAAAGAGTAGTTTTAACCTTTAAAAAATGTTTCTAATTAAATAATAATTTAATTATTTAATTAAAAAATGTTTCTAATTAAATAATAATTTTTTTACATAATATATATTAGGATTAATTTAAAGCAAACCGCATCAAAATCAGATGCAAATGCATACATCGGATGCAAATTACGCATACAACATAATCAGTATCAAAATTTATAAAAATGTATCTTTTCATGAGCTTGCGTTACAAGTTCTTTCAAAAATTTTCTTCTTTCAAATGAGCTTTTTTTACAAGTTTTCCTTTCAAAACACGTTTTTCTTTCTAACGTTTTTAAAGAGTAGTTTTAACCTTTAAAAAATGTTTCTAATTAAATAATAATTTAATTAAAAAATATATTAGGATTAATTTAAAGCAAACCGCATCAAAATCGGATGCAAATTACGCATACAGCGATAAAAAACGAATTTGTTTACACTGCTATTTCCCCAAGTTTAACGTTCTTTTGATTCTTTTTTTCTCAGTGTGTGTCTATCCACATGATTACAAAAAAAAAAGTTATTATCTTATTTGTTTAGAAATTAATATACATGTTAAACTAATAAGTATGCAGGCACTAAACCTAAAACGTTATTTTTTTGGAAAAAAAGATATAATGCAAAAATATTTTTGTCTTATTTTCAAAAATGCATTTCTTGTAAGATATTTCCAAATATTTCAGGTTTAATGCATAGAAGTATTAGTAACTTCAGTTTAATGGAAAAAATATACTCCTGGTGACTTTAGTTAACTAATAATCTTATTGACAGTGAATTAATTCTGTTGCATATTTTTTGAGATATGACATATCTGCGAAATTATATATTTAAAAATCAGCTAAGTTATGTATCAATGAAACAGTAATATTTTCATATTAATAACATGTAAATGTTAAAGTATAAAAATTTTCATTAAAATGAATATATAAAAATTCCATCCATATATTTCCATATATAAAACTTCCATTCCATGAAAAACCAGTCCCTTTATTCTTATCCGTGAAAATCTCGAATTTGAAAATTTTCGGGGAAAACAATACATCTTCTACATAATAGTATTCGTATGGCCCACTATGACTTTCTCACACATTAGTGATTCATATTGTTAACATATATTTGTTGCTCCATAATGAATAATATAGTAGTCTCCAATTTTCCCGATTGTAAAATGTTCACAATCTAATACTTTAACCAATTTTCCGATTCATATTGGTACCGTGTATCCTGATTGCATTACAAGTGGTCCTAAACAATGTGTGAAACAATAATTATATCACTAATTATATAGATTGTGAACATTTTACAATCGGAAAACATGTATTAAACGTTAGATTGCGAATATTTTACAAACGGGGAGATTGGAGACTGTACGATATTATTCATTACTAGCAGCATACCCGTTCTTCGTACGGAGTATATAATATAAAGAAATTTATAATTCGCAATCATGTGCAAATTCTGTTAAGATATAAAATGTATTGTTAAGATATAAATGTATTGTAAGAGAAGTTTAAGAATATCTGTTCTCACTATACAAATTATCTTCACGGGCAGATCTGAAGAATAAAACATCCTGGCCCCTTTTGTAAGCAAATTTGCAAAAAAAAAAAAAAATTGAATCAATATATGAAACCCCGTTCTACTTATATTGTCGCAGATTAGAAAATATGCCAGTGTGTTAGTAGAAGCTTACCCGTATTGCAATATGAGTCTCAAAAATATTTGCCAAAATAAAAGAGATGACGTAAAAAATTGAAAGTATCAAAAATCCCCGTAATCTTTATATCAGAAGGTCGTAATTGATTCCAATATATGCCAATATATATCAAAATATATGCCAATATACCTGTACTACTTATATTCTCGTAGATTAGACGATATACCCGTGCATTTGTAGAAGATTACTCGTACAACGCACTATATATGAGTTTCAACAATTTTCGTCATAATAAAACAATTCCATAATAATTTGAAAATATCAGTAATCCCTGAATCAACAGTCCCCGAAAATATCAATAATAATGATGTTTAAACCTGAAGACCGTAATTGATATTATCCAGTCAAAAATTCAATGTCAATGAAATTTACTTTATATACATATTTTTATTATTTAAATCGAAAAAGATTTAATAAAAATCGTATGCCGCATAACATATTGGATCCGTTGCTAAGCGACATGATATCATTTGCTTTAAATAAATAGATGGCAACCATATCATCTGAATAATGCAATCTCCATGGAAGGTTTGGCGACATTTTCGTCAATTTAGCGATAACTTAAAAAATCGCCAAATTTATCGCCAAGTGGGACTGTAGAGCTGATAGTCCCATTTTGTGACGAATTGACGAAACATCATCACAATACTATCCCCTAACAAAACATAATTAATTTCATTTATTAAGCGCGATTTTATCAATTTCATGATATTTCTATGGATTTAGAAATATTTTTACCAATTGGGTGATATTAAAAAAATTCCTTAAATGTGTTACCAAGTAGGATGGATGGACTGACCTACAAATGCTACAGAAATATCATTTCAATATTTTATTCTAAAAAAACAAATTTAATTTCATTGATTTGGGTCATTTTTATCAATTTGGAGGCATTTCCACTAATTTGGTAAAGTTTAAGAAAAGTTACCAAGTTATTTAGAGATATTCCTCTAAATTCGTAGCTCTAAATTTGCAGATCTGAAGAATAAAATATCCTGATTCCGTTTGTATATACTAAATGAAAACACTAAAATTGTATTAGAAGATACATACACCCGTTCTGCTTCAACAATCGATTAAACGAATTTATTGGGTAAACACAATATATATGCTTCAAACCTCTTTGCTAAAATAAATGAAAGTGATGTACGCAGTCGGCAATATATATAATTAAAAGAACAATCAAACCGTTCATTTATAGAATATATTTTTACATCCATTTATTTATTATACAAATAGAAAAAATAATAATAAATATTAACAACACATTTAATTTCATTCCGTTGCCGAGCAACATGATATAAGATAGAATCTTCCTCATAAAATGCGAAATTAAATAGCCATTTTGATTTCTTCATACTTTACATCGTTGAGTAAAAGCTTGTGAAAGATGAACCAAAGGGGTAGATTTTTCCATTTAAATTCATGTTTCAAACAATTCATGTTTTCCTATAGTGACTAATTACTGCAAAAATACTGCACTAAACTCGGAAATAAAGTTTCATTTCATTTTGGCGTTTTAAACAAACGATTTTCATCCTTTCCGTTTGGATAAACCACGGAGTTGGAGAGTAGATCCCTTAAGAAAAAGTTCCGTTTTTCATTAATATCTCGACAACCCCTGGTCTTAGAAACTCGAAACTTGGACAAAATTTATGGGGGGCTATTTCAAGGCTATCCACAAAATTTCATTAAATTTGGTTCAGCCGTTTCTCCGTGATGATGAGACAAACGAAAATGACGTTTTTTACTTATATCTCGAGAACCACTGGTCGTAGAAACTCAAAACATGGACTAAATTTTAAGTGGGGCTATTTCTAGGCTACCCACAAAATTTCATCAAATTCGGTTCAGCCGTTCTCTCGTGATGATGGGACAAACAGACAGACAGACAGACAGACAGACAGACAGACAGACATACAGACAGACAGACAGATTTTCAATTTTATATATATAGATGACGCTACAAGTACACGTTAACAATACGAATCGGGAAACTGGTAAAAGTATTAGAATGGGAACATTTTACAATAGGAAAGATTATTAGTTGAAACGTAATTTAAATATTGTATAAAATTTACTGTAATAAATGTGTCAATAATTATACGTGTTTACTGTGTCAATAATTATGCAGATTTTTTTTTCTTACAGTTTTTCTTCTGCGTGTAAAAATGAACCATATCAACTAATTTAATTGAACACAGTTCCATTGTATGCAAAAGGCTGTAAGTAATCAGAATAGAGAAAATTGACTCTTTATTTAGCTACGGCTCTACTAAGAAGATGAATTAGATTGATTAAGTAAAATGAAATTAACAAATCCAATTTTCGGTTACATATGCTTTTGTGTTCGATTGAATCAAAATTATTCAATGAAAGATATTTTTATATTTTCATTTAACATACAAAACACATAAATATTTTAAACAATGAATCGTGTTTCCAGTTTTACATTTTACTAAGGAACACCTGTTTGCTTCTCATGGAATATTGATGTTCTGTGGGATAGTTTAAAAAGTATTACCCTAACCTACATGCAATTTTCAGTTATCGTGCGTCAAAAATAAGAAGGCACACGAACTTATAATGCTAATTTTAAACTTTAAAAATGACCTATAAAGTTTATCCTATAACTTTTTTAAAACTCATTGAAATAGTTTTATTTGATTTATTTATTTATTTTTATTCTGTTTTACTTTATTATTATTATTATTATTATTATTTTAAAGAAAGCATTATATATTGAGTATGTTGCATAGAAGGGAAGCTTGGAAACAGTTTGCGAGCTCTTCCAGCTCGATGTGATCAAACTGTAAAACAAAACTTCGTTAGTACAGCAAAACACTAATTATAAGTATCAACCAGTTTCAGAGGCAAAAAACAATCACCTTCTTCAGAAGCGGTTGTTCCTTATTCTTCAGAATAGTCAAAACAAGAGATTGATAGTTCCTTTTGGCTTGCATGGTGCCTCACTTATGTTTGATAATGAAAGGTAACTCCTTGATATTACCTTTTCTAATTTTTTTGAATTATATAACTTTCAATTTCGTTCCTTTTTTTCTGTACTTCAACGCCATACTTCCTGCGTCACGTGTGTGACTCTCTGGAAAGGAAAAAAACCTGTTTTGCTTTGGCTGAGGTGGCTATTGTCTTTTTATCCTGAAGAAAGAGGTATTTTTCTACCTTCGAAACCAGTTGACACCTATAATCAATTCTTCGCTGTACTAACAAGTTTTATTTTTCGATTTATTTTTGTAGAAACTGAACATAATTTTTAACACTCTAAAACAAAGTTGAAAAGTGTTATGTTCATTCTGTCTGTCTGTCTGTCCGTTAGCACGATAACTGCCGTAAAAATGATTTAATCAAAATGAAATTTTAGTATGTTGTTCAAACGGTCTGTAGAACCTATGGGAATATAAATGAATAATATTACCCAATTAGTTTTGGATTGAACCCGGGTCGAAAAAATGAAATACATTGAGCCCTATGGGACCTAATTTTTCAAACATTTTTTAAGCGGATTTAAAATTCACAAATTGCTTCGAAAATTTTAGGTAATATTCAAATTGTTCCATAAAATATATAAAAAAAAATTCAGCGAAATATATTCAATAGTTTTTTAAATAAAAATTAAAATAATAATTACACCTCTTATATGAAACGATCACGTGACCATGATATGAAACGATCACGTAACCCACTTCAAAATGATATATGGCATCCATCTTGTTTCAAAATCGTGATTTTTTTAAGTTCTTTTTAATTCATATTGAGTGTTGTATCCGTCCTAAAACTACTTTATTTTTGCTTAAATTCTGTGCATCTACATACTGAAACAACGCAATGACACTATATTTGAGTTTAAATGCTCATCTAAATTTGATTATTTCTACAACTAAGCCTATTTTTCACCTATGTAAAATGTAAACAGCAAAATATACAGAATGAGTTGTATTAGAATTCCTGTATTTTTTTAACACAAAATAATTTAGTCCATGGAGTCTGCATGGCTGATATGAATGAAATATTAATTGATTTCATAAAGAGAAGGACGATTTTTTTCGATGAAGTTTCAAGCACAGAGTTTAATTTTTTGTAGCTCCATGGTCTTAAACAAAATGTTTAAATAAAATGAATTATTATAGTATTGTGATCAATGAAATGAATGGGAGAAAGTTATGAATGAAATCCTGTTTTTATAGAGAGATCCAGGCGTGTTATTTTTTCTATGACGTCATTTGAATTAATTTCAGTTGTTTTAGATAAGTTTTCAAATATAATAAATTATCGTAGTATTATGATAATTCTAAAACTATTACAGAGGAATGTATAACATTTTAGAGATGTTTAAACCAGGCAATTTATATTTCAATGCCGTCATTTGAATGAAGTTCATTTTTTTCGATGAAGGTTTAAGTTTTCAAATATAATAAATTAATGCAGTATTGTGATAAGTTTCAAAATATTACCGAGGAATGTTGCATTTTAGACTTGTTTAAATAAAATTGCATTGAAGTTGGAAAGTGTTTCATAATCAATGCTTTAAGCATGATTGATCTTTCTTGTTTATATTTCCATTCGTTCCAATCGTTGGTACACCTAAACCTGGACACCAGCGACAATATCTTAAGTGTTGAACATATATACTGGTAGTATTTAATAAAAAGTGGAACAAAGTGAAAGAAAAACGCACGTCCAGCAGAGAAGCTGCTAATTATAAGCAACAAAATTTTATTTGCAAGCAACAGTAATTTAATAAAACAATGGCTTAGAAAATGCAACCAGTAATAAGTATTGTTATTTCGCATATCTACACTTATAATTTATAACATTGCTCAGAAAATTGGCAAACATCATGCTGACCTTGGAAAAAACAATACTTCCAAATTCAGAGCACGTGCTATATTTTTTTAATACCCTGTGGTGATCTTTATCGCCTTCGTATCAGACAGACGAGCTCGTTTTGAAAAGACTCAAAGCAAGAGGCAAGGGTAAAAAAAGATAGCAGGAATGTTTGTAAATAAAGGGAAACGAATGCAAACAAAAGAGCAAAGCAGGATGAATCAAACAATGCCGATATTTCTATGCATGTTAGAAGATAGCATGCATTTTCAAAAGTACTCAGATTTCGTATTAGGGTTGAATTTTGATAAAGGTTTGAGATGTATTATGTGATTTTAAACTTTCAAACTTGTGAAATTAATACAAATCTATACAATAATTGTCTAACGAGGTTTTGTCTTTCCAGATCCTCCAGACACCTCCCGGAGGACCTAGAAGTCTGAATCTTTGCTTATAGTATCGATTACTGGACAAAATCTAACAGAGCTGGATTTTGGATTTCTTACCGAGGGCGGAGAAAATGGTGTGTTTTCTAAATGGGTTTCCAGACCTCCAGAAAACCCTCCGGTAATCTAGAAAACTGGGTATTTGCATATTTATAATATCAACTACGGGACTTATGAGGTACTATAATAAAAACTCGATGCAAGGGACAAAGTCGGATTATCAATTCCTCTTACTAGGGAGCAGAAAAAAAAAAACAGGGGAGTTTAGAAAGTCTTTCCAGGCTCTCCAGAAGGGGCCCCGGTGACCTGACCTAGACGGCTGAAACATTGCAAACTATTGGCATTGACCATGGGATAAAATCTAACTGAACTACTTTCGATTAAGACAACTATTTTTGACGCCAAGCGCCATACATTGTTAAAGAAAATAAAAATTATTAAAAAAAATTGCAACTTAATTTTTAAAAGTGTTGGTTTCCTTGTCTGTGGCACGCTAAATACTAGTTTGATTAATCATGAGTTACAACAACGAACTAACTCATTTACATGTCCAGTATATATAGCAAGCAAACAATAAACAATTAAGTAGTGATCGAAATAACAATTAAGTAGTGATCGAAATTTTAAACAGGTAAACTAAGGCTCCTACATGCTCCTATATAGTATTTAGGAGCCCTAGGGTAAACGATTGTTAAAATCCAAAATCGGTTAACCTAAAATACAGTAGATTTACGACTAAACTCTTGAATCCTGTCCATAATCACTTGAAGGAAAGAGAGGAAAACTGCGTTTCATTAAGCTCAAAAAAGAAAATGGACGCAAGTATTGGAATATGTTAAATAATAATTATGCGACCGTTTTGATTGATGAATAGAGCCCCCCCCCCCTTCCCCTCTCTTTATAGAATATTATACATGTTTGCAAAAATATTATTTGCGGTGATATTAATTTAATTGTACATAATTATTTGCAACAATAATAATGTATATACAAGAATATAAGTTATTTTAATTTAGTATATTCAAGTTGAATTCAACGTTTTTAAACTTCCAAACTATGGAAGTCTTACATTCGTAGCTTAGAGATGGAGCAGGTTTGACTCCTGTGTGGGGCAGCCATTTATAGTGATTCTAAATATATCATTTCATTTGGTTCACCAGTTAACTGAAATAAAGGAAAAAAATATTTACTCCGTTACCGGAAATCGCAAACGTTCGATCGCTGCAATTACGATATTGCAGCTGACAATATAAATCACTTTTAACTGAAGTGTGTGCCCTCTTTTATCTTGGGTTTTAATAACAGTAAAAGTTTGCACCTTAAAGAAGATTTGCATTGGGTTTTAATAACAGTAAAAGTTTATACCTTGAAGATTTGCATTGGGTTTTAATAACAGTAACATTTGTAACTTTGGTGAATACTGCATTGATATTTATGATATACATTTAATTTCATCTGGATATTCACACACATTTAGGATATCTGTACATGTATGTTATTGGTAATACCTTTAGAATATATGCAATATTTGGTTCATTGCTGCATATAGATAAAAGAATTAGCAATATACTAAGACATCTATCATGTGCCTATCATCTACTCATACTATTAGATAGAGAAAGTATTGTTTCTTTGAAAATTTTCGATTTCAAGAATTTAAGGAATAAGAACACTTTAGACGTCCAGAACACATTTTGAGCATTTTTGGAAAGATCTCAGTCTGTATGTCTGTGAGATGTGGACATCATGAGTCACGAACGAACGCATGCACGGCATTGAAATTTGATATGCGGATATACTGTGCATTAAACTGGACCTAGGTAAAAGTATTTTTAGTAATTCTCCGGATTCAAAATTTAAGATTTCCATAGCATTATTTTATGGAGAAATGGGATAATTTCCGGAACAAAGATGATAATGTCAAAGTTGGAAAATGATAGTTTGAACTACGCCATATGGATGTAAAAGGTATTAAATCAACATATATTACTGCAGATCAGTCAAACGCATCCTATTCATCGGCGTGACAGATCTGGTGCCAAATTAAAATAATAATAATAACAATAATTTTTACAAAAATTTTCGAATAACGCGAAGAAAGCATTTTCGAATTCCGATACTGCTAGTAGACATAAACAACATGGAATATAAATGCAGACTCATACTTGTCAAGCAAGAATGTTAAGTAGAAACTCAGACTTCAGATTTATTTTAAGAATATTATTCATAGATGTTAAATTGTATGAATATGGTTTTTTTTTTCTTTCTTAGATTCTAATTAAACCATACAATTATATATATATATATATATATATTCACGAGTCTTTTTAATTATTATTATAAATAATACCATCATCACACACATGGTTTTATATGACTATCTCCCTAAAATAACATGTAAGTTCTAATTTTGTTCCAAAAGTAATCGAATGACTTACACTGCCTCGAATGAAACAGATCAGATTAAATTAAAAAGCCTAAGTAGTCAATCGTGCCATACAATTCAATATCTGTATTCGATTACACAATGACCCATTCAATAAACAATGTCACGCATCTGTCATACTATTGTTCAATGGATTCATTTAACTACATGGTGCAGATGCAAAGAAACTTCCTCCTAAGTGGATAACAGTACCAATTACGACAAAAATAAATGAGCTACCTGCCCCCAAAATAAATGCATTTTTACACACGAATTACAATATCCTGGCTAGTGAAAATAAAGTCCACACGACACTTTTACTTCCGGTCACCCCGCGGTCAAGCGTGAGCACCCCTCGGACCTCACGAAAGGAAGCGAACAGCTTCCTCGTATGCGTGAAACACCCTCACGGACAAAAAAGGCCCCAGTGATCAAACGGAGGTACCATTTTTTCAACCAAACTGGTTTCGAAAGCAATTTCCTCTTGCAGAACAGTGCACACTTGAAAATAAAAATTATGCAATATTTTATTCGTGCATATTCGGAGCAAGGAATGAATGCCCTTGCTATTAGTGGACGGCATGAATTTAATCCGTCCTTGATTTAACAGGGAGTATTCCATATCGTAGCATGTTATTTTTACATAATCTCGCTTTTGATTGCAGTATCAGATTTGTATCCTTCCTAGAGAAAGAGTTTGTCTCGTGCGTTACCTTCATATTCCATGCTAGCCGTGTTTTTTCTATCTACTTCTAGTCTTTTACATAATGTATCTACACAGAAAGTTTCATGGCCGCAGATACATTTATTCTTAAGTTATCGTATCCTCCCTCCTATTCACTCACTCACACAAGTTCTAATTACAGTCTAGACTTACAAGGTCCGGCCCTAGGGCCTCCGTTATTTAGGGGGCGGGGCTCCAAAATAATTCTGTAATTATATCCTAAAATCTTAAAACATTTTTTCTCTTACATTTCTTCTAGTGGACGTTCTTTTTCTGCACTTATTAAACTTTTTACAATCAAATTTAAAACAGCGTAAAATCATTGTTTATTTCCTTTTATGCCTGATAGTTAGCTTTTTAAATGCGACTTTTATGCATGCTATTCCTCCCGTGAAGGAAAAAATATTTTATTCAAATTTTTAGTTTCTGACAAATCAGTAAAATTTAAGGTCGTAAATAAATCGAATTTGAAAAATTTCTGAAAAAACAATCAATACTTCCTCTATATAACAGTATGAGTAAGTAAAAATGCGAACCTTTTATTGATTACATCCCATCGCAAAGTATAATGCTCATATATATATATATATATATATATATATATATATATATATATATATATATATATTTAACCTGCTAATGGTAGAGCTCAGGCGGATTTTTGCGGAAGTTCACTCTAAAGAGGTTTCACTTTGCTTCGCCCTGTTAATATCAAATTTGCTTAACAAAATAACATACATAAGACAAATCATATACCTAAAAACAATTTCAGCGCGAATTTAAAAATAAAAAATATATCTAAGTACAAACAATGTAATCGTCTTAAAACGCGCAAAGCAACAAAAAGTGTTCGCTACATCCGTTTATTATAGTAGAGCAGTTGTCAATTACCAATGTTAAATATCAGGAAAGAGAACAAAGGATCATATTTTCTTTCAGCTCACGATCTTCAAAACATACTTATCTCCTCAATCGATGGATGCCAATGCTATCTTTGGAATCATACCGTAGATAATGCTTCCACATTAGTCTCAATTTTATCCGATTTTCGTAAGTGTTTCTCCAACGAATGACAAGAAGGTACCGAAATCTGAGAAATAAGATAACATAATTTCTGTTTTATTTAAGGAAATGAAAAACAGAACCTGGAAGGTTGTGTCAAGAGAATCAGGTTGCAGTGTTTTGTGAAAGTACTGAGCTTACAAATGCAAATGTTCGTTGAATTGCGAAAGTTAGGCTCTTTAGAAACTATTATTATCAGATCTTATTCGCATAAGCTCGTAAAATTACAAGGGGAAAAAAAACGGAATTGTAATTTTTCTTTCTTCAGCAAAACTTTATTGAAAGAAACTATTTTAATAGGTGTAAATTGAAACAGAAATTTTGGTTTGAGTTAGAAGGCTAAAAAAAATTATATAAACCAATTTTTATTCAATAATCGTTAAAGCTGATTTCAGGTCTTTAAAAGCAGTTTTTTTTTATGAAGAAAAATGACAAAAAGATCAACAGTTTGAACTAGATAAATACAGAAACCATAAGTATAGAAATATCAAGTACGTTCAAAAAGTCTCTTCTATAAGAAAAATCTCCCATGTAGAAAAATTAAATCAAATACTTGTTATCCAAAATAGGGGAGAGAGCACCTTGGGACATTTTTCAGTTGATTTTTATTAATATATTTATATATTTTTTTTTATAATTCGATCTTAACTAAACACTAACTTTACATTCATTAAATATTCTCGCATAAGATAAAAATTTAATCTACTTCAAAGACCTTATATATAATTAATAAATATTTTTTCAGAACCCTTTCAGAGTGTCCCAAGGTGCCCCACCTGGTGATAAGAACAGAAGAACTAATATTACCTTTTTTGGTTTCTCGATTAAATGATATTTAATAAGACTTTCATTCACACATTTGATTCATTTCATTCACATGATTTTTTTAAGACTTTCATGTTTGTGCTGTTTGCACTAACTATGCTGTTTGCACTAACACCCCAGATATTTCCGTTTGATTTTTCTATCTTCCGTTTAAGCAATATTTTTCCCCTGTGGCGTGCAATGGACTCATTGGTAATAATACTCAGAAATGTTGCAAATGAGTTCGTTACAAACAGATTTTAGCGATTGCCGAAGTAGGTGCTTATTTTATTTTATTTATTTATTTATTTTTATCTTGACAATGAAATCTCATTTTGTTCCCGAAACCGGTACATACCGTTAATTTTGTTGCAAGCTACTTCATTAAAAATATTTTATCGCAGGTAAATAACTGAATGCTTAGAACAAGCAGCAATTCTTGCTCTTTCTAATTTATCAAAGCATAATTTGTGAAACCATAAAAACCGAGGTCCATTTATTAACATTTTACAACATAGTTGACAAGTGTTTATGACTTTGTTCATTCTGTCTGTCTGTCCGTTCGCACGATAACTGCCGTAAAAATGACTTTAGCAAAATGAAATTTTAATATGTTGTTTTGGCGGTCTGTGGGACCTATGGGAATATAAATGAATAATAGCACCCAATTAGTTTTGAACTGAACCAGAGTTGAAAAAATGAAATACATTGAACCCTATGGAACCTAATTTTTCAAACATTTTTTAAGCAAATTTAAAATTCACAAATTGCTTCGAAAGTTTTAGGAAATATTCAAATTACCTCGTAAAAAATATGAAAAAAATTTCATCAAAATATATTCGGTAGTTTTTTAAATAAAAATTAAAATAATAATTACACCCATATTATACGAACAGATCACGTGACCCACTTCAAAATAAAATATGGCATCCATCTTGTGTCAAAATCGTGATTTTTAAAGTTCTTTTTAATTTATATTTAGTGTTGCATCCGTCCTAAAACCGCTTTATTTTTGCTTAATTTCTGTGCATCTATTTTCTGAAACAACGCAATTTCAATATATTTGAGTTTAAATGATCATCAAACTTTGATTATTTCTACAACGAAGCCTGATTTTTGCTTATGGAGAATGTAAACAGATAAAGCTGTAAGATGAGTTGTAATGAATTGCTGAATTTCTTAAACGCAAAATTATTTAGCTCTGAAGTCTGCAATATCGATGGTATGAATGAAACATCCATTGATTTTACATAGAGAAGCAGATGGTTTTATAGAAGACTTTTTCGATGAAGTTTTAAGCATAGAGTTAAATTACTTTTACCTCCATGGTTTTAAGTTCAAATTATTAAATAAATTATTGTAGTATTGTGATGAATGAAAGGAATGGAATAAATGTGTATGAATGAAATACTTACTGCTTTTACACAGAGAGCCAGGGCCGGCCGTCCAAATAGTTGCTCTTAGTCCTCTGGACGAGTCGGACGGTCTGGGTCTTCAACAGAGAGCCAGGCAATTTATATTTGAATGACGTCATTTGAATAAAGTTCATTTTCTTCGATGAGGTTTTAAGTTTTCAAATATAATAAATTACTGTAGTATTGTGATAATTTTTAAAATATTACCGCTGAATGTATCGCATTTTAGAGATGTTTAAAACAATTGCATTGCAGTTAGAAAGTGTTTCATAATCAATACTTTATGCATGATTGATCTTTCTTGCTAAGCCTAAATTAGATTGAGTTAGAAGGATCTGGCTACATTTAAAAAGTTGTGGGTTGAAGCATGTTCTGCTGAGATGAAAGTTGACTACATTTTCACCTTGATGCAGCAAAACAAGAGATTCCTAGATATATCAAAACAAGGTATCGATCACGATAAGCATATGCGAAATATTAAGTCGAGATCCGTTACCACTTATCATATTTAATTGGGCTTTCATTAAAATTGTCTAACAAGTAAACCGATCAAATTAGAATAAACTGCTCTTCAACATCTACCTTACAGGCAGAGAATTACAAAATTTTTCGAATACATGCAAAAGAAAAGTCTATCTTCGAGAGGTTATTGAGCCACATAAAGCTCTTTCAAGTGCGCATCGGGAAATACACTCATACTTGAAAATCGAACAAATAAAAAGTTGCGGCAGGTGAAGGCCAACCACTTTTCTCTACGGCTTTTACCTGCCTAGAACGAAAAGGTTAAAATAACTGCTGTCTGGTCAGCACAGCGTGACCGTTCTCCTACGACTACGATACTAATGGCAGTAGCAAAAGGCAATATGGATGGACAAAGCGACAGAGCCGGTGTTGTAACGCTAAAAATAACAATTTTGGGGTAAAATATAGAAGAACAAATATTCTATTGTTTTAGAGAATGCGTTTTTCTTTTGCTGTTATAGAGATGGAAAATGCTAAAGAACTAAAGTTGTGAAACCAATAAAGGATTTCGTGCTTTTACGGATAAAAATACTACTAGTAAGTAGAACGATAAAAAGTTAAAACGTACCAAATTTATACATGCCAAATTTATCTATTAAAATTTCGTGTTACGATCTATTAAAAGGATCTGTTTTTATTTTTAATGTTGTCTAAAAACTATTTTTTTTTTTTTTCAAAATTTTGGGATGGGTCCGAAAACAGACAAAGATTTCTCCCCTACACAATATTATTGTAAGTCGCTATATATTGTAAGTCACTATCAATACAAAATAGCGATTAAATATAATATTCAATACAGAATAGCAAATATTGTAAGTCGCTATCAATACAAAATAGCGACTTACTGAACGTGCAATTTTAATGCACAAAGTTTTAAAGTAATTTTATGTCCTCACATGGTATATGTTTTTGGATCCCCAAAATGGACATCAAATGAACTGAAGATACTGGTATAATTCATACGAAAATTGTAAATTTTCTACAGACAACGACCCGTGTTTAACAAGGATTTTAATGCTTTAATTACAACCATATATTTCAATTTTCAAAAATCAGCTGATTTACAACTTTCTTTTTACTATAGTCATATTATAGCATCCCCGAAAGAAAATTACAAATTAAAAGGTAGGTACCTTTTGCATTAAGATAGGCCATACCTCAACATTTCAAAGGAATAAATTTTAAACATGTTTTTTTTTTTTTTTCAGACAAAAGTGCAAACACTGAATGTGATCGATTAATATTCAGAATACCCAAAATACTTAAGTTGCGCGAGTGTACAACTTTCATACACATCGGAACAAAAATAAAATAAAATTATGTATATCCCATTTTATAATTATAAAAGAGAAAATGTGTCCAATATGCGGTTTTCCTTACACCTTAACAAATTTAGATTTTGTCAAAAAAAAAAAAAAAGCTAGAGGCGTCTTATGATTTAATTTCGCTGAAAATTTGCTGTAGCTGTCAATTGAACTAATTACATCAAAATTCCATGAGGATCACTTAATTTTTCGAAAGCTATCGGGCTTACTGCGAGTAAAATAACATTTCTAATATTTTGAGAACTGCGAATTCATAAAATAGTCAAACAGTGATTTGTAACGTATTATTTCTGGTATTAACATATCTATAGATCTTTAGCATATTAGACAAAAATATGATGGTTTTGCATATTCAAAATTAATTGTTCCAGATAAAATGATAGATTATTATGAATTCCAGAAAACTGACCAACCAAGAAATGCTAGTTTTAATAAACGGGAAATATTAAAAAGAATTAAATGTATAATAAATATTTAAATCCATTCAAGCATATAATGTCTCATTTTGAAACTACATAACCATGAGATTTAATACGAATGCGATTATAAAACAAAAAAGATTAAATACTTCTTCCAATAAATAAGACTACCGGAATGATTTTTTTTTAAACAATGCATTTGCAAGTTTCGGTCTATTAAACAACAAAATATAAAAAAAATATTTTTTGTTTTGTTACATCGAGGAATTATATGGTCAACACAACTCAAGAACAAATGCGTCATGAAATTTTATATTCAAAATTTTGATTGTGTAAAAAAGTTGAACCTGATATACTTTTTTATAGTTTGCGGGATTAGAGTAGTTATTCGAACATTAAGATTTTTATAACATTATTTTTTATGAGAGTAAACAATAATTCACTGATAAATGATGCATACAGAAAAATAGAGTTTTGTTTGGCTTTTAATATGTGCAATACGGGAATTAAATAAAATAGCTGGTATTTTAGCAAAAATCTGCTGAAATGCATATAATTCATCCGATAAACTGAACTGTTGTCAACTTAAAGAACTTTTCTAAGGAATAAAAAAAAAAAATCTTGCAAATAAAATCTCACGAGAACATATGATATCACTATTGCAATGTTGAAAGCATTTTCAATATAATGATACGGCAATCAATTTAATAGATCTAGTTGATACACAAACCAGAGTTGACAATCTGTCAAAAACGAGTTTTTGACATGACGTATTTAAATCGGTTAAAAAGCACAAAAACATTAAGACATTTGGATATTGCAAACAAATCAACAGCATAACCAATACTATATCTTTCTGTATTCATTTTAAAATATACCATAAAAATATAAATTTCAGTTTATTCTTGTAACAATAGAATGAAATATAAAAATAGAAAAATACTATATGCATCGTGAAAATTGAACTATGGAACATTAGTTTATTTTCAATAAATTAACAAATATTGAATATTTTATACGAAGAATAAACAGTTTAATTAACACAACTTACGAAGAATAAACATTTAAATTAATATCATAAATCAAAACATAAATCCTTCGATAAAAACGTTAATACAGAATTAATTACAGATGACAAGAAATAGGTTCAGAGAAGTTACACTACTATTAAAACGCATGCAAAAACAATGCATTTAGACAAACAAAATAAATATTAATAAAAAGTACAATGATTTAAAGGAAGAACAAGTCTTTAAAAGTATATACGACTTAAGCTACTTAAAGACTTTGTTACAAGTTTACTTAATCTCTCAGTATGTCAACTTTAAAATATAAATCTGTATAACCTCTTAAAAATATTAATAAAGTACGCTTTTCCATGCTGCTTTTAAGTTTAAAATTATAAACTGCGACTCCAATTTTCTTACAGAATCAAATATGACTTCAGGAAACTCCGATTGGAAAGCAGTTTTTGACATGCCATTGGCGTACGAAAACACTATAATCCTCAGATAAAATTGTCTCTAAATTGAAATCAGGCGAGTAAATTATATGCCTGGTGGGCGTCAAGATTAAGTACATCCTTCTTTCAGGTTTGAAACTACTTATTGGAAAATATATACATTAAATGCTCCACTCTGTTACAGAACATGAATTATCAGTTTTCTCTCAAAAATCGTTTAAATAACTTCCCAGCCAAATGAATGTTTGACGTTTGATAAAAAAAGACAACAATTTTTAATCTCCCGCCACCTAAATTTCATATTCAGAAAAGAAAAACTCAATGTAATCTGTCAATGGGAAATGGTGAATCAGCATAATTTCAATAGGTCCTGTTCAAGTTACTAATTCCAACAAAATATCATCAAAATTGCCAAACTGTTTGATTAAACTTTATTCAAATGTATTGAAATGCTTTATCAGAAACTACATATAATAAGAATCTTGTATAAGAATTTTGAATGCAAAAGGAATAAACTCACTCTTTTCATTCACAAGTAAAAACATATTTGTTTAAAATTATCATTTAAGCAAGGAATTTTCTTGAGCTATTAAAGATACGATTGGGATATATTTAACAAGAAAAATCAATCACGCATAAAGCATTAGTTATCAAACACTTTTCAACTGCAATGCAATTTTATATAAACATCTCTAAAATGCGATACATTCAGCAGTAATATTTTTAAAATTATCACAATACTACATTAATTTATTAATTTGAAAACTTAAAATTTCATCGAAAAAAATGAACTTTATTCAAATGACGTCATTGAAATATAAATTGCCTGGCTCTCTATGTAAAAGCTGTAAATATTTCATTCATACACTTTTATTCCGTTCCTTTCATTCATCACAATACTACAATAAATTATTTTATTTAAAAACATGGAAGTACAAGTAATTTAACTCTATGCTTAAAACTTAAAATCGAAAAAATCGTCTGCTTCTCTATGTAAAATCAATGAATGTTTCATTCATATCAGCTATATTGCAAACTCCAGAGCTAAATAATTTTGCGTTAAAGAAATTCAGTAATTCTTATACAAATCATCCCACATCTTATGTGTTTACGTTCGCCATAAGTGAAAATTAAGCTTCGTTGTAGAAATAATCAAAGTTTGATGATCATTTAAACTGAAATATATTGCAATTGCGTTGTTTCACAATGTAAATGCACAGAATTTAAGCAAAAATAAAGCGGTTTTAGGACGGATACAACACTAAATATAAATTTAAAAGAACTTTAAAAATAACGATTTTGACACAAGATGGATGGCATTGATCATTTACACTGAAATATATTGTAATTGTGTTATTTCAAAATATAGATGCACAGAAATTAAGCAAAAATAAAGCGGTTTTAGGACGGATACAACACTAAATATAAATTAAAAAGAACTTTAAAAATCACGATTTTGACACAAGATGGATGCTATATTTTATTTTGAAGTGGGTCACGTGATCTCTTCATATAATATGGGTGTAATTATTATTTTAATTTTTATTTGAAAAAGTACAGAATATATTTTGCTGAAATTTTTTTCATATTTTTTATGGGATAATTTGAATATTTCCTAAAACTTTCGAAGCAATTTGTGAATTTTAAATTCGCTTAAAAAATGTTTGAAAAATTAGGTCCCTTAGGGTTTAATGTATTTCATTTTTTCAACCCGGGTTCAGTCCAAAACTAATTGGGTGTTATTATTCATTTATATTCCCATAGGTCCCACAGATCGTCTAAACAACATACTAAAATCTTATTTTGATAAAGTCATTTTTACGGTAGTTATCGTGCGAACGGACGGACAGACAGACACACAGACAGACAGAATGAATGAACAAAGTCATAAACATTTTTCAACTATGTTGTAAAGTTTTAAGAATGAAAGTTCAACTTCCGAAACGCACTTCAGAAAAACATTTTTTATTTTACATAAAGTGCGGGTACAGAATCTCAATTCTCGGGTCTTTTCATTCCATATTTACATTAAAACTCTACGCTAGAAAGTTACTGGATAAGCAAATACTCTCTCAACAGTCTTAAAATTCTAATCCGTGCCGCTCCCATTAGGGATATAACAGATCATTCTTTTTTGAAGAAATTTGGAGCCAGCTATGTGGTAAGACTGAAGTTGTGAGTCCTCATAGAGATCCGCAGTTCAGGTCTATCGAAAATTGTGGAACATAGGAAGTTTTCTTGCTGCCTTTGTAGATATCGGCTATTCCATGTTGACGAGCGCATAAGCAGGAAACCGGTCAGTGCATGCAATTATTTATAATGGGGGCTATCCCAACTCTCTAAAACTAGGAAGTGTATCCGATGTTTCCTCCATTACATCGAGACTGTCTCAACTCCCCATTAAACATTCCTAAAAATAATGACAAGTTAATGATTGCGGGATTACTTTTTATTTATAAATACACGACAGGAATTCGAACTTTTAAAAGCTCACGAAATCATGCATAAGATACACTATCCACGCACGTCTCAGACTTAAGAGATAACCTAAACATAACTATTCTTTTCCAATAAAATTAGCCAGACAATCGAACTCACTAATCTCACTAAACGAGTTCAAAAATTTGACCCTATTAGTTCCGCTTTAGTAAAATAAACGGCCATTAAAGTATTAAAACTTAAAATGAGTACTAAACGAAAAACTATGGACAAAGCGCTCTTTGTTCTTATCAGAAGAAGCTTAGAAAATCACCCCCAATGAAATGAATCTGGAGGTTCAAACCTCCATCAACGCAGAAGCTCATTCTTCACTAACGCCTTCGATTGTGCCCGGCTCTTTCTAAATGATGGGCAATTAGGGCAACATCAACTGAACTCAAGCTCTGTTTAGCAGCAGGAATGTTTCAAAAGGAGAAAACGCCCGTCGATCTAAGCGAAAGAGTTTACATTTTGTTTTTTTACTTTAACTCTTTCTTTCCTTTTATCTAAGAAAGCCATTGATTAAAAAGACATCCTGGATGACGTCACGGAAAGATTCACGAGATCCCGCATGTGATGACAGGAACCTTGTTGCCAGGTCAAAAGCTATTCAAGTTTAAATTACAATGCTTCTTCATTTGCAATGAAAATCACAAAATCCGAAATCCTAGGGAATCAAGAGAGGGCGGGTTTCTAGATTTTTCGGAATATCAGGCAGTAACTTAAAAATTCAATTTTAAAGTGGAATAAAGAAGCAAATAAAAGCAAAAAACATAGTTTTTTTTTTTAAATACCCGCTCCCCTTTATTATTTATATGTAAATTAAATGTATGAAAGACAAGGACATACCAAATTTGGATTTTCTAGCTGCCCCGGTTCTCAAATTATTCCCCAAAATGAATACATTCCTCTGGCTGGCCCAAGACGGGCAATTAATTCCATTAAGGTACAAAATCCAAATAATTAAAATATACCGCAAAAAATAATGACATAGTAAATTTGAACTTTCTAGCAGCTCCGGTTTTCACGTTATTTAAGAAAAAAAAACAAGTACATTCTTATGGCGGGCCCAGGACGGGCTAGCCCGATAAGGTTGAAAAAAAAATTAAAATGTACCACAAAAGATAACAACATACTCAATTTTATGTTACTGTGATTAGTGGAACCTGATTAGATCCCACAAAGATTTGAATCACACTTGTCAAACACCAGATCACGTTACATAAAAAGTTGAAAAAAAATGTGTAAATTAATAATTTATTCACTACAAAGTATATTTTATTCACTACTATAGTGTACTTTAAAAAAAAAATAGTTTCTCTATACAATAGTATGAGAAAGTAAAATGTATTCATTCGTTTAAAAAAAAAAGAAGATAAAGGTAAATACGTGAAATACAAAAGTGCCACATTTTAAAAGTCTGGATTCTTAGGTTGTCCAGATTTTAAAAAGTTTGGATTCTCAGGTTGTTCAGATTTTCGTACTTTTATTGTAATAGGAGTTAAACGAAAGTATATACACTTTCCATTTATGATTTAACTATTTTAGGTGCCGTCCTAATGCATTATAGGAATATCACATCTCCAGCAATATCTTAAGTTGAATAACCAATCACACGTAAACTATCAGGAAAATATTTGAGGTTCTGATTAGTTCTAAATTTTAGTCCAGACTAAGTCCTACCCTAGCCTAATTGGAAAAATATATATTTTGTGACTTGAAAAATTATTTAGTCGCTAAAAAGCTCACATTAAGAGAAAATGTATACTTGATTATGTCACGAGAAACGATGAATCGATTACATATAACTGGCTAATATTTAAATGTAATGAATGAAAACAATATATTCATATAACTAACATAAAGTAACTATAGCAAAAGTATTTGAACATTTCACAGTTGTGGAGAAGTTTGTTTTCAAATAAACTCGCCAATAAAATACCAGGTTACTTTTTGAAATACTCAAAGTACTTATAGAGCTAATATATAAAGTACTTTGTAGAGCCCACTTCGAAGATACGAGCTTGGAATTTCGTCCCAGTAGCTCAACGGTAGAGCGTCGGCTGGCCAGTTCGGAGATCCAGGGTTCGATTCCCGGTTGGGACAGCAAGGCTCGTTACAACTTACAGAGGTACACCAAGTACTTATAAAAGTACATCACGTACTTAAAGAAATCAGGGTTGGACTAATTTTACCCAAGCATAAAAAAACCAGAGTAGATTTAAAAAAAAAATTCAAAACAGTACTTTAAATATACTATATAAGGTGGGGAATCCTTAATTTGAATTTGATACATGCTACCTGCTAAGAAACAAAGACGAGAGTGGCATTACCTAAATTCTTCATCTCATATATGAAAAGATTTTATTGTCTGAGAGGACATAGCTTTATATTAAAATTTTGATACAAGCAATTTTTATTTTGCTAGGTTTAGGGGATATGCAATTCTAAAAATATTGAAGACTTAATAAACGACTAAATACATCTATTAATAGAGTAAAAAGAATAGTAACTTTAAAAGGCTAATGATACGTAGCTAAATTAGCTCCCTACTTCTATCCCCTTCCACTAAAAAAAGAAAAAATTTCTGTGCTCCATTTACATACCACTCATTAAACATTATGTACAAGCATACATCAGTATTCATCAAAACTAAATACAGAAATCTAAGAACATTTCTAAATAATTGAATTTTAACATATTTTCGGGTATACACAATTGTTATATTGCAACTAACTGCCTATGAATTTATTTCTATAAATATGTCAACCGTTTCCAATACTGTTCAATCTGGACTAGGCTTTCACTAGATTTTTTCCTCGTCTCTTCATATCCAATTTTGTTTCGGCATTTTGTCTAACTAACCAGTCCAAAAGTAGAGAACATTCGTTCAATTGATGCTGAAGTTTAAAATCTTGATTTTCTCAGACTTTCTACACACTTTTCAATTTCCTTGCTGTAAAGACTACGACGTGTGCTACTACGCCATAGAAAAATTGAATGAATGAATTTAATTAACATCTGCTTTAAATCCAGGTAAACACCGAGTATATTCACTAATTCTACATAATAATTTATGCCCCCCCCCCCCAAGGAAAAAAAACCCTTAATAACCCAAATAAAATTTGAACACCCGGGTGGGTTGGGGGTTTTCACAAAAAAAAAAAAAAAAAAAAAAAAAAAATCCGGGTTTCCACAAATTCTGATAGAAATGCACCAAATATTTATAGTGATACACAAAGTACTTATAGAGGTACACAAAATACTACAAGAAGTACAAGTCATAAAATGTCATCCAAAAACAATAGCAATACCACTTAAATGTAAAGTAACAGCACGTCAAACATCACTGCGCAACAAAGCAGTCTTATGCGGAGATATTAATAACATTTAACAACTACTTTTTTATTCGATAGGACACAGTGTATCAAAGTTCTCTTTAAGATTACCCAATGCGTTATTACAGCAAATTAGTGCTAGAGATAGCATTAGATTACAATAGAAAGCGAAAGATAATTCTACACGATATCGTGATAACTGCAATAAACAATAAGCAAAATTCCGTAATCAGAACAGCATTCAAAGCTCTCAATGATTGTCAATTGTAACATAGAAGAGGACAAATGTTTAAAGATGTATGTCGGTAACAAATAGAGAAATTACACTGCCGCATTTATAATTATGCACTAATATTAAGGAAAACACATTTCTTAACCACACATTTTAAACACAGTCACACTTGTTTGGGAACAAACTTATATTGGGATTCCATTTAAATTTAAGAGAAAAATTTATAAGTTAACTTCTTATAACGAACTGTTTTAGCGGCTAATAAGGCTATCGCCAGAAATTTGTCTAGAAGGGATCAAATCAAACAGCTTCTTGAAAAAAAAAATTGTACATTCTACTTACTCCCTTTTCATTACTAAATAGAAATTACTTTACTTTGACTACATTTAATGCAATTTTAAGAAGATTTAACAAAAAAGATCAATCATGCATAAGCATTGATTATGAAACACTTTCCAACTGAAATGCAATTTTATTTAAAAATTTCTAAAATGTGATACATTCAGTGGTGATATCTTTTACATTATCACAGTACTACAGTAATTTATTATACTTAAATATTTAAAACTGTATCGAAATATAAATCACCTGATTCTCTATGCAAAATCAATGAATATTTCATTCATATAACTTGCATTCCAGAGCTAAATAATTTTGTGTGAAAAAAATTCAGCAATTCTTAAGTAACTCACTTTACAATCACTTGAGATATTTGCATTCTGCATAAGTTAAAATTAGGCTTCGTTGAAGAAATAATAAAAGTTTAGGGATCATTTAAAATCATAACTGTTGTAATTGCGTAGGCACGGAATTTAGATACACAGATAATACACAGATAATATATGTGTGTGTGTGTGTGTATGTATTCAAAGTATTGGAATCGTGCCGAAGATCGGAACTCGAATTTTCGAAGGATCTACACGTTTTGGGACGTCTAGAACACGAAAAAAACTATTTTTAGGAAGACGTCTGTGTGTGTAAGGGTATATCTGTGTATGTTTCTGTGTGTCTATGAGGATATTACATCCACTCTAATTGAAAAATTAATGGACCGAATTTCATAAAATTTGGTAAGTATGTATTTGTAGGAAACCCTGATATTCATTAGATTATAGTACGATTCGTAATAGAAGAATCTGCCTTCTTTGCAAAATGGCCGGCAGAAATTGCCTTTATCCACTCTAGCTAAAAACTAATGGAACAAATTTAACAAAAGTTGGTGTATAATATTTTAATAACCTACAAGTGATTTATATACCGAATTTAACAAAATTTGGTATATAAATCATTTGTAGGTTATTCTAGTACGATTCGGGAAAAAGGAACGGGCTATTTTTGCGAAATGGCCCGCAAAAATCGTTAAATATAAAAATAAAAGACTACGTGTGCTCAATTATATCAA
The DNA here is from genome assembly GCA_951213105.1 of Amaurobius ferox. Lineage (NCBI taxonomy): Eukaryota > Metazoa > Arthropoda > Arachnida > Araneae > Amaurobiidae > Amaurobius > Amaurobius ferox. The sequence continues at coordinate 104,405,847 of OX578135.1, forward strand.
TTAAATTCCTATTTTATACGTGATTTTTGACAACAAAAAGAGTAAGACTAACCCCCTTACTCTAGGACTAGCCGTTCTTGATATATTCTAGTTTTTTCGCGTTTTCGCTACGCCACCTTTGACAATAAGTCGAGTTATCAAATGAGAACCAAATTTTAGTTTAACGTGTAATTTCAATGTCATTTAAAATACTTATGGCTGTGTCATTTAAAATACTTATGGCTGTTATTGTGTGCAGATAAACTCAAATTATTATTGAAGAAATAAAGAGAACGTGAATATGAGTCTGCAGGGAAAGACATGTGCTGCCCACATCAGAATTTTTAACAATATTACAACAATGATTTATAGAAGTGAACGGGGATTATTTGCAGGCCATTTCGAAAAAAAATGTATGATCTATATTTAAAGATCCACCAAATTTTTGTAGAATAAAATGTTCAACAAATTTAAGCTGTGTACCAAATTTTAACTCTCTATGACTTAGGAAAGTGCATTAAAAATGCCATCAAATAAGTATATCACGAAGAGTTATATAAAATTAAAAAAAAATTTGAAAAATTGTTATCTACCAAATTTATTTTAAAATGTGAAGCCTCTCTCATATACAAAATGATTAAACTCTTGGAAAGATATTTATTATATAATATATCTCTCCTTTCTTTCTGGAGGATATCCCAAAAGTAAGAATTTAATTGAATTTGTTTTTCTCCCTATATTAAATAATTTTTAATTAAAAAACTACCTAACATATTTTATTGAAATTTTTTTTATATATTTTATGGGATAATGTGAATATTTCCTAAAAATTTCGAAGCAATTTGTGAATTTTAAATTTGCTTCAAAAATGTTTGAAAAATTAGGTCCCATAGGGTTCAATGTATTTCATTTTTTCAATCCGGGATCAATAAAAAACTAATTGGGTGATATTATTTATTTATATTCCCATAGGTCCCACAGACCGTTTGAATAACATACTAAAATTTTATTTTGATAAAGTCATTTTTACGGCAGTTATCGTGCTAACGGGCAGACAGACAGACAGACAGAATGAACAAAGTCATAAACACTTTTCAACTATTGTAAAGTGTTAAAAAAAATAATAAGAAGAAGATTTAAAAAAAAAAAAAAACTTCGGAAAAAATCAGGATATATGGCGCTTTTGACAATTGCACCCATTTATCCCGATAAATGGAAAGTACTAAGCGATTTAAATGACTATTCCTGCTTCTGTTTCGAAGATAACTTTTTAGTCTTTTTAATTTCAAAAGTGACCTGCTGACCCATGCAGTTCACAAAAAAGTATAGCAAGTAATACAGCTAGCACAAAAATGTTAACGGCTCCTTGTTGCATACCAATGTAATTTCGCAGTTTTTCTAATGATTTAGGTCCAATTACAATTTTAATCAACTTTATTTTTCTTGATTTTACATATATCTTATATATTTATATTTATATACATATACATATATACATATACATATACATATATATATATATATATATATATATATATATATGTATATACATATAAAATGAAATTCCAATGATAGAAAAGAGAGAAATTGTAACTCATAAAACCTGACGTAAAAAATGCTAATAACACAAAAGGATGTAAAAAAATAGAGAATCATCAATCAAGAGGAGAATAAAATGCATATACCTAGTCATCAAGCTAAATATATTCAACTTATATCAATGGTGAGAATTCGAAAACTGAAAAACAAAAAATAACCAAACCCTAAAGCAATACGCATGGATAAGCACTGGGCCTAAAAAATGTTCATTTTGAAAAAATTCGTTTTCAAGTCCAAGTATGTATTCAAAATGAACAAAAAAAAGCAGCTTGTTTCGGAAGAAAGAGATAGATATCTATAAACTCTTTCTACGTGGACTACTTAAGACTATTAGTACAAGTATCTATTCGAAATGAACAAAAACAGCTTGTTACTGAAGATGCATGCAGTGATTGATAACTTATTTAAATCTAATGATTGATAACTTATTATTTAAATGTAATTTTATATTTGTCAGCATATCACTCCGTAAACATAAATGTACTAATACGCTTTATGATTATGCCATGATTAATTGTTAACACTTATTTAATGTATGAACGTCAAAGAATGGTATTTATAAGCAAATTTGTTTGGAGAGGGCCCTCCTCTTATAAACTAAGAATTTATCGGACCGCGGTCTCACAAAGGTTAAGAAGTACTGTACTAAACTACCAACAAGATGAGATATTTTTAAAATGAAATATCATACATTCACTTCAAAAAATTCGAAAGCAATGATGACATGCTTACAATTAATGGAAATCCAATTCATACTTCGAAATTCATTTTCTGACTAGACTGATTCAAAAGAGTACTTTAGGAGACTTACCTGAAAAATAAAAAAATGCATGTGTTATCATAAATCTGGCAAATTGGATACAGCAAAAGACAAAACAAAAATACATACGACTTTCAAACTGTTAAGTATGATAATAAAATGTTCTGATGGATTCAATTTTAACTTCGAACCAAAAATTTTTTTAAAAATTTGAAGAAAATGCCATGCTGCTATATGAAATATATATAATACTTGCACACTGCAAAAATAACTCTCATTTAAAATGTGAAATTTTAAATAATAAAACGGTTGCATTAATTATAATGACAATAATATAGGCTTCCAACTAAAGGCTTCAAAGTACTGGATACATAGGTGTCCCACCTTTTGATAAAGCGGAAAGCAAGCATAAATAATTCATTATTTGTTAACTGGGCATTAGTCAAGAGCGCTGATCTTGTGTAGAGTCCGCGATTGATACAAAATTTATTCCGGATATAGAAATAATAACTATACGACTAAAGGATGTTGCTAAGATAAACTTTCCAATCTGAAAATGCATTTCCATTACATTTTCGCAGTATAGAAACAGCAAGGACGGCATATTTTCCATGCCGTCAGCGATATTCCTCTCTCCAAAATAAGTGTAACGTGAATGTAAAAGCAGACACACACACAAACACACACGCACACACACACAAACACATACGCACGCACGCACGCACGCACACACACACGTTCGCACACAACGACACAAAAACACATTTCCATACCGTCAGCTATATTCCTCTTGCCAAAATAAGTGTAACTTGCATGTAAAGGCACACATACACACACAAATAAATAAATATATATATATATATATATATATATATATATATATATATATATATATATATATATATATATATATATATACTGCTGGATAATTGCTAAGGCCGAATGACACTATTACCCATAGCATCACCCATAGCATGACACTATTACCCTTATCATCGATGATAATTTAAAATGGAGCGCCCATATATTTTACCTAAAAGAGAAATGCTTTAGGCTTGCTTCTACTTTTGGGAAACTTTCGGGGGGCAACTGGGGGGGCAACAAATCTTTTCTTAAAATCTGGTACCTGTCTGTTATTGAAAAAATTATTACTTTCGGGTCAGGCATCTGGGGGGGGGGAATCTCTCACTGGGGCTCAAATCAATAACCTTATTTCCTTACAACGGATATTTCTTCTTAAAATCTCTGCCGGATTTAGAACAACCTCGATCATTTCTCTTTTCTCCATTACCGGTATTCCCCCTGTTCACATTTTAATTGATATTCTTCACAAAAAATTCCTTTTTTGGAAACTTCCTATCAATTCGTTCTCTGATCCTTCCCTTCCCTCCCCCTCTTCTTTCGACTTTAATCGTCCTCTCTCTAATTCTTCCCCCACAAACCGCTTTGTCCTCCTTAAACCCCTTAATCCTTCCTCTTTCTCCCATCTAAATTTTTATACCGACGGCTCCAAACTTGATGATAATGTTGCCTTTTCTGCTTGTTTATTTAATCATGATAAATTAGAAGAAGTTTTTAAATTCAAACTTGACAATGGGAACACAGTTTTTCAGGCAGAAATCGCGGCCATTAACTTTTCCATTGACTGGGCAACTGATAACTTCTCCAAAATAAATATTTTTTCGGATAGCCTTTCATCAATCCTGGTCTTTAAATCAATTAAAAACAAATCTAACTACATTAACTCTATCAAAAACTCTGCTTCTCGCTCTAAACACCTTTTTAATCTTATTTGGGTCAAGGCCCATGCTGACATTCTGGGAAATGAAGTCGCGGACTTCCACGCTAAAGAAGCATCCTCCTCCGGTTTCCCTTTTTCAGTTCCTCTCCCATATTCTCGTTTAACTAATTTTTGCAAAAATCTCTTACTTCAAAACTGGCAAAAGTATCTTAATGAATACATCTCCCCAAGGACTCATGACCCAGCCAGAATTCCAAATTATCTCCCCAAAGTTAACGTAAATACCCAAATTCATAATAAATACTTAATCTATTTTTTAACTGGTCATGGTCCTTTTCTTGATTATTTATACTATTTTAAACATAAAAAATCCTCGAACTGCTTATGCAACTCTTTTGGCGACGTAGATCACTTTGTTTTCTCTTGCCCCTTAACTAAGAAATTTCATCTTTCCAAACCTGCTCCTGGAAATCAAGCGGCTTGGTTTTCCAGTGTCAGCCGCAATAGTCAATCCATTTTTTATCTTAAGAACTGTGTCCTCATTGCAAGAGACATTTCCAATAAAGTAAATTGACAAGTTCGTCGGGCTTTACTGCTTTTAACTTTCCTGATCAATGAAGATTCCTCTGCTGTTCCCCTTTTCCTGCTTTTGTTTGTACAAACTTGTATATATTAAATTGTAAATACACTCATCATATTGCCAACTGATAACACTATTGTTAAATTGAAAACACTTTCATCTTTTATTATCAACCTCCCATGTCATTTTGTATTTACTTCATCATCTATATCATGTTGTGCAATGTCTCATTATTATTATCCTTGATGTTTTTCTGAATGTTTCGTGTCCATAGTTGTGTCTGTTTACAGTACCTGTCTTCGTTATGTCCGTATTTCTTGTTTGTAAAACTGTCTGTCTTACGAATTTATTCTTAAATTTTAAAAAACTGGATTTTTAATAAACCTCCAGAGCGGTCGCTGTCCTTGGAAGTCGGCATCTGCTAGCTTCCTTTCCCGGTCGTCCAACCAGCTACTCAAATCCTTGGATGAGTCGGACGGACTGGTTCTTCCACATTCCACTATTACCCATAGCAACCACAAAATGAAAGGAAGCAAAATGTGGAAAATTAGAATAAGTGGTGCGGGATACAGTAAGAAGGTGTGCGTATGCAAATTTTTCATTTCCACGCCTATTCGTCACGTGATAGCGCTGATAAGAGATTTAAAGGATTTGACGCGTGTGGACAGTTGTTGTTCCAAGTGAAAGCTTTACGGAAAAGATTTAATTGAAGAACTTGAAATTTTCAGAATGTCTTTCCGATATCACTTAGATGTTTTTACGAATGGCCGTATTACTGGAAAGATCGAAGAAGGGCGAAAAATAGCAGATGTTGCCAGGGAGTTCGGCATCGCCCACAGCGTTGTTTCATGGCTGTGGCAAGCATTTAAAACAACTGGAATGTGTAGCAAGCGTCACGGGGGAAGTCGTGTTAGAAGTACGACGCCTGCAGGAGACAGGTACATTGTCCTATCGGCAAAAAAGTTACCGGCGCACCACAGCCCAGCAGGTGGTAAATCAATTTCTTGCTACTACAGGACAGCGGATCTCCCGAAAAACTGTAGCCAGACGTTTGGGAGAAGGTGGACTATACGCCCACAGACCTGTTGTGTGTGTCTCATTGTCCAGACTGCACCGTACCGCCCATTTGCAATGGTGTCGTGAGCGTCGCCACTGGACCGAACAAGACTGGGCTTGCGTACTATTTATTCTCGATGAGAATAGGTTCAGTGTGTCATCGGATTGCAGATGCCAACTGATCTGGCGTGAGAGTGGTACTGCTTATCGTCCGGAAAATATCCAAGAAAAGGGACCGATATCTGACATGCAATATCATGGTATGGGCCGGCATCATGATTAATGGCCGCACGCCCCTACATGTGGTTGCAACTGGGACTATGATGGGTCAAAGATACATTGATGAAGTTCTACTGCTTCATGTTCGCATTTTCCGTGGTGCAGTCGATGATCAATTTGTTCTCATGGACAACAACGCACCATGCCATCGAACACTCGCTGTTCAGGATTGTCTAGTCAGCGAGGGTATTCAATGCCTCGTATGGCCAGCACATTCTCCAGATCTAAACCCCATTGAAAATGTTTGGGATGCTTTGGGGAGGCGACTTGCTGGTCAAAAGTATCCTCCAACAAACAAGAACACCTTCATCCGTGCACTGACAGAGGAGTGGGATAACTTGCCTCAACAGCTGCTGGATAATGTTGTGCAAAACATGACACGACTTGTGGAATATTGCATCGCACTCCACGGTGGACATGACACATTTCTCAAAGGTGCCTGCTGTCGTTCATATGCATTTTCCCCTTTCTCTGTACACAGCATCAAATGAACACTTTTTCCTTTCAGATGTTTCAAAACCTTCTGTATTTTCCAGAACAATAAATGATCTTTATTCTAATGTCCGAACAGTATGGCAACAATATTTTATCCTGTGGGGACAAACTGCTTCGAAAATTTCATGAAATATTCAAATTATCACGTAACATGTGTAACAAAAATTTCAGCAAAATACTCGTATGTCAGATAGTTTTTACATAAAAATTAAAGTAATAATTACACCCATATTATATGGGCAGATCACGTGACTCGTTTCAAAATAAAATATAGCATCTATTTTTTTCCTGTGTAAAAATCGTGATATTTAAAGATCTTTTAAATTTATATAGTGTGGCATCAGTCATAAAATCGCTTTATTTTTGCATATTTTCTGTGTATCTAAATTCTGTGCCAAAGCAATTTTTTATTTTAAATGATCACTAATCTTTGATTACTCCTACAACGAAGCTTAATTTCTTTAGCATACAGAACGTTAACAAATAAAGTGATTGTAAGATGAGTTGTATAAAAGTTTTTTCAGGCAAAATTATTTACCTCTGGAGTCTGGAATATAAGTGATGTGAGTAAAATATTCATTGATTTTACATTTTTTTTTATGAAGTTTTAAGTTTTCAAGTTTAATAAATTATTGTAGTACTGTGATAATTTAAAAATATAAGTGATGAATGTATCGCATTTCAAAAATGTTTAAATACAATTGTATTTCAGTTGGAATGTGCTTCATAATCAATGCTTAATGCATGATTAAACTTTCTTGTTAATAATGAGGGTCACACTGAAATTTTTGAGATACGGCTACGTGGTACAAGTTAAATTTACTAACTTTTAGGAGTGTTCAAAGTACTCCCCCTCCAACATCAATGCACTTTTGTATGCGAATTTTCCCACTGATTAAACGCTCTAAGCCATCCATTTCTTGGAATCGATGAAAAAAATGCTTTTATAGACTCATTAATCTGATCTTCGGAATGAAAACGACGTTCATGTAATTTTTTTTTTAGAAAAAAAGATAACCAAAAGTCACACATAGCAAGAATAGGAGAATAGTGTGGGTGTTCTATGACTTTGATGTTTTTTTGTTCAAGAAATTCAACTGTCTTTCCTGCTGAATGAGATGATGCATTGTCATGGTGAAGCATGAGTCCCCTGACATTCACTTCCTGGAGAATTTCTGGAAGACACTTAGTGGTGTACCAGTTAGCCGTAACTGTTTTCTGTCCTTCTAGCCTTATGGCTTTGACCAGACCTGTACTTCTAAAGAACACGGCATACATTACTTTATTCATTGCTCGTTATCTTTTCACCATTGTTGGTTTGATGTCATCTTCAAAGACCCACTTTCTTGCGTGTTGGAACGTCAAAAAAAGGTATGTACGTTTCATCACCAGTTATGATTTTAGAAATAATGCGGTGGCCACCATCATTAAGTAATTTTAGGGTTTCTTTACTGATTCTGACACGCTCCGCTTTTTGGTATTCTGTTAAATTATGGATGACCCAAAGGCAAACTAATTTTTAACACTTTACAACATAGTTGAAAAGTATTTATGACTTTGTCCATTCCGTCTGTCTGTCTGTCTGTCCGTTAGCACGATAACTGCCGTAAAAATGACTTTATCAAAATGAAAGGTCAGCTCTATTTTTTCAAACATATCAAAACTTAATTAGCATCAAAACAATACAAAAGATACGTTAAATAGTTCAGTTGTTAAAAATTATACTGCACCTTGACACATCACGTTAAAATTAATGAATAGTGTTGTATCCGTCCTAAAACCGCTTTATTTTTGCTTAAATTCTGCGCATCTACATACTGAGACAACGCAATTACAATAATTTGAGTTGAAATAACCATCAAACTTTGATTATTTCTACAACGAAGCCTGATTTCAACTTATGGAGAATGTAAACACATAAAGATGTAGGTTGAGTTGTATAAGAATTGCTGAATTTCTTTAATACAAAATTATTTAGCTCGTTGAGTCTGAAATATAGCTGATATGAATGAAACATTAATTGATTTTACACAGAGAACAAACAACCAAACGATTTTTTTGATGAAGTTTTAAGCATAGAGTTAAATTACTTGTATCTCCATGGTTTTACATTTTTAAATAAAATAAATTATTATAGTATTGTGATGAATGAAATGAATAGAAAAATGCTTATGAAATGCTGTTTTTATATAGAGGCGATTTATATTTCGATAACGTCATTTGAATAAAGTTCATTTGTTTTCGATGAAGTTTTAAAATATAATAAATTATTGTAGTATTGTGATAATTTTTAAAATATTACCGAGGAATGTATCGCATTTTAGAGATATTTAAACCATGCAATTTATATTTGAATGCCGTCATTTGAATGAAGTTTATTTTTTCGATGAAGTTTTAAGTTTTGAAATATAATAAATTAATGTAGTATTGTGATAATTTTAAAAATATTACCAAGGAATGTATCGCATTTTATTTAGAGATGTTTATATAAAATTACATTGAAGTTGGAAAGTATTTCATAATCAATGCTTTATGCATGATTGATCTTTCTCGTTTTAATATGCAGCAGTTATACCACGGCTACAACGTCGATGAAAGAAATAAACAGCATTGGCTTAATTTTGGAGGTTAACCAGACTTAGATTCACCGTCAGGTCTGAGCATAATTCTAATTAACCCAAACACATACTACATACTTGTTACAGATTTGGCAATAGCAAGTTACTATAAATGCTAAAGCGCAGACTACAAATATTGAAAAAGGAAAAATTGAAAAATTAAATTAAAAAATTATCATGATCCATGAGGCCGGAATCCAGCTTGCACGTGTATTGAAAGTGAGCAGTTGTAACTGAATGAAGAAAGTTGAGATGCATCCGGGAGGAGGAGGACAAGATAGACCAGGGGGTTGTTGCTGTTGAGACCCAGGCCGTCCGACCTACCAGAAAGGTGTTGAAGACCCAGACCGTCCGACTCGTCCTGAGGACTTGAGCATCTATTTGGACGGCCGGGAGAGGAGTTGGCAGGCCGATGTCCGGGTGTCCACAACAACCAACACCAAATTTATTGAATCTTTAAAAAATTTTTACAGGAGTGGTTACAAGGATATAAGCTAATAACATAGTTTTGCTAATATGAAAATATATCTGAAGACTTGATTACATTTATACTCTTGTAGACTTGAATACATTTTGTTGACTTATTTACATTATTGAAGACTTGATAGTATATTTACAAATGACATAATGATCTGAGATAATATAAGTATTATGATAGTAGTTGAAAACATTTTCAAGTTGACTATATATTATAAAATGGGGTGCAACAACTAAAGACAACACAACAAAAGCAGACGACACCACCGAGAAAAACAACATATAAAAAAAAACAACATAAAAAACAAACAAAAAAACAACAAGAAGAGGAGTCACCGACCGAAAAAATTAAAAGCAGAGATCCCCAGGCTGATTATGAAATTTTATTAGAGATTTCTCTCGCTATGAGAACACAGTTTTTTATTTTATTGATTGAAGAAGGGTTAGAGCAGACACTCGAGAACCAGGTCGCCGTATTATGGGGTGAAGGTTTATAAAGGTGAAAAGCTTTGGTAAGGGGGCAAGAAAAAACGTAGTGATCGGCGTCGCCGAAAGCGCCGCAGGAGCAGCAGGAAGTAGATTTACATTTGAAAGAGAACAAATAATCGGGGAATGGGCCGTGGCCCGTAATAAAGTAGATTAAATATTTATTAGTAATATGTGTATTAAAGTTAACGTTTGGAAGGAAATTTAAAATTCTGGCGGGATCGTGAGTTCGGGGGGAGACATAGTCATTTAAAAAGGATTGCCAATTACTAAGGATATCAAGTTTGTAATGTTTTTTGAGAAGTGAATAAGGGAAAGGTAAAGAAGTTGGAGAGCCAGAGGTAGTAGCTAGTTTTGCATTTTTGTCTGCGACCTCGTTACCCGAGATGTCGGAGTGGGCTTTAACCCAACATAAATTAATTAAATGTTTATTAAGATTAGCATTAGTTTTAATTTTGGATAAGTAAAAAGATTTGTTTTTGATGGAGTTAAAGGCCGAGATTGACGATTGACTGTCTGTAAAGATATTAATTTTAATGTTTCTATTAGATGCCCAATTTATAGAGAAATGGATCGCAGCAATTTCTGCTTGGAAAACTGTGTTCCCATGCTCAAGTTTAAAGGTGAAAGTTTCTTCCAGTGTGTTTTCGTTAAAGATGCAAATGGCGTATCCTGTATTGTTTTCAATAGAGGAACCATCAGTGTAAATATTTATTTTGGAAAAGTTAAGTGGATTAATGGGGGAAAAGGTCACTGTACGTTGAGAAGGAGGGATACTGGAAGAAGGGCAGTTATGATCAAATTTTTCAGGGGGGGGAAGGGCAGGATTTGTAAAAAGGTTATTGCGAAGTTTCCAAAAGGTATATTTTTTGTACAAAGAATTTATTACAAAGTGAATGGGGGGGATTCCAGTTAAAGAAAAGAGAGAAATGTTAGAAGTAGTCCGAAAACCAGATGAGATTTTTAAAAGAAAAATCCTTTGAAGAGAGATAAGTTTTTTGACCTGTGCCCCAGTCAATGCTTTTCCCCAAACTCCTGAGCCGAAAGTAATTATCTTTTCGATAACCGAAAGATACCAAACTTTAAGAAAGGATTTATCAACACCCCAGTTACTGCCAGTCACTCTCCCAAAAGTGCTAGCGAACTTGAAGCACTTCTCTCTCAGATTAAAAATATGGGAACTCCATTTAAGGTTATCGTCGATCGTTATGCCTAAGTAATTTAATTGTCTAGTAGTTTGAATTTTAACGTTTTGGATTTTAAATGAGGGTCTCTGTTTAATTTTAGATCTATTTTTTTTAAATACGATAGCTTTACATTTTTCGGGGGTGACGGAGAGTTTAAGGGCCGAAAGGGAGGACGAGATAAGATCAAGGAGATTATTAGTATTAATACGTAATGTTTTCAAGTTTGTGGAAAAAGTGACCACCGCAAGATCATCCGCGAAGGCCTGCAGGTAAAAAAGATCATCATTAAGATTAAGTATATCATTAAAATAAATACTCCACAGGGTAGGAGAAAGAACCGAACCCTGCGGAGCCCCAGAGGAGATACATTTAGTGATAGAGGAAGTGCCGTTAGCCAGAGAAATTTGTCTATTATTTAAATAAGAGAATATAAAGTTTTGGTAAATTGGTGGAAGATTGATATTAGAAAGTGTTTGAGGTAATATATTCCAGTTGAGATTATCGAAGGCCCCGCAGATGTCCACGGTGGTCAGGGAAACGAAATTTTTTGATTTGTGAGTAGAAATGTTATTAATCAGCCTGAGGGTTGCATCCTCGCAACTAGTAAGTTCCCTAAAACCGAATTGCAGGGGATGAAGAGCTCCAGCAGAGAAAAGCCAAAAGTTGAGTTTGTTAATAAATATTTTTTCCAAAATTTTTCCAAGGGTAGGTAATAAGCAAATTGGGCGGTAGGAAGAACAAAGGGTGGGATCCTTACCGGGTTTATTAAAGAATATGATATTTGCATTATTAAGACATGAGGGGAAATGGCAAAGTTTAAAGCAAAGGTTAATGAATTTCGAAAAAAAGAAAGGGAATGATTTAAAAAGTTTTTTCCATATTGTGAAGTCCAGGTTATCGAGACCGGGAGCTTTTCCGTTTTTTAAATTTTTGATTACTGCTGAAAGCTCCTCATCCGAGACAACCCCCAACCCATCAGAAGGTAAATTAAAGTGTGGAAAACCGCTAAAGTCAGTATCAATTTTAAAGTGGTGGTCCATCAATCGTTTCAATTTGTCTTCATAGTTAAGGGAGGGGGAGTCAGGGAAAAAAAGATTAATATTATTGAATTTTCTATGTTTCTGGAAGGCAAATTTGAAATGTGAGCCGAAAGAGTTACTGCACTTAGTGCAATAAGCCTTCCAGGAATCCATTCGGGTTTTTTTGAGGAGTAATTTATATTTGGCTTTATTAAGCTTGTAAAGAATTTTGGCAGAAAGTATAGTTTCAGGAGAAGCATCATTTCTCTCGAGTGACCGAATTCTTTTATATAGGGCAGTGACAAAATTTCTATGTTTCGAAAGGGTTGGGGTCCACCAAGTGAAGTTTTTTATAGTTTTAGTCTTTTTCTTTCTAATATATTTAAAGGCGCAATCTTGGACGGATTCAATTAAAATTTTTACAAAGGAGTCAAGAGAATTTGTGTCGTGAATTTTATCTAATAGAGGATTAAGAAAGTTAAGGTTGTTTTTGAAGTTGTATATAAATTTGCCTATACCGTATTGAGTTTTTAAGAAGAAAGTATTATCTGAAGGAGGATCAAGGTTAAAAATAATTTTGATATATTTATGGTCACTGAATGTGTCACTCGAGAGAATCTCCCAACTCTGAATAAAATCGAAAAGTGAAAAGTTAACAAGGGACAAGTCGGGGAAGCCATTTCCAGTATGTGAAACAAAAGTTGGACCACATTTAACATCATTACAAATTACAAGATTATTATTAAGACAAAAGTCGATCATGTCGAGTCCCCTCTGATCGGTGAAACCGTATCCCCACATCCGGGCACGGGCGTTAAAATCTCCAAGGAGTAAAAAATTTTCATTAAAATAGTTAAAAATTTCAATTTCTGATAGCATGTTTGTAAAATCATCATGAGGGGGAAAATATATGCTCGCTAAATTAATTGGAGCGTGATGTGGTAGTAAAATTTCTACAAATATTGATGTTAGTGATTTATATTTAAAGTTTACTATAAGTTGGGGGTTAAAAATTAGAATAATTGATTTTTGTGAGTTGGAAGAATATTGTCGAACCCCTGGGGGGGGAGAGAGAATTAAATTATGTTTAACGTATGGCTCTTGAAGGCAAACAAAATCTATTGAATTATCGAGGGCGAATTTAAATAATGAAGAGTGAGCAGAGAGCGAGTGATTAACGTTAATTTGAATACCGGAAAAGTTCATTAAAAAAGAAAAAAATATAGAAAGAAAAAAAAAGCCCGGAGGGGGAAGCAAAAGGTACTAAAATTACATAAAAACATGAAATAACAAAATATACAGAACAAAAGACATATAATATGCAGAATTAAGGAAACCAAAAAAATTGTTAAGCCTCATTCTGAAGCTTTCTAATTCTCGCCATCTCAGCCTGAAAAGTTTGGCAGTTCTTTTTATCATAGGTTGTATGATTAGTTTTGTATTTTAAACTAGAGTCTCCTGCGTTAGAAGTAGTACAGTTCACACAGGTTAAGGTCTGAGCTTTGCACTCTTTGTATGTGTGTCCGCTACGGGTACAGTGGCTGCAATTACCGGTAACATGGTGACAGGAACTTGCCACGTGTCCGTAGCCCTTACATTTGTGACATATTTTTAATGCAATATAGTTTTTTACTAGATAAGACTTGAAGTGATGGAAGAGTTTTTTCGTTTCCAGTATTTGATTTGCATCGTTAGTGTTCATGAGAAGTACCCAATTTAAGTTGCCAGACCTGGCTGGGAAATTTTTTAGAATTCTAATATCTTCTGTTTTCAAAGTAGGATGGTTGATCACCACCAATGCTTTTACATTCTCCTCATTGAAATTGGGAGGAAGGTTGAAGATTATAAGTGCCTTTTTACGTTCCTCCTGGACCCTAATTGTAAATTTGCTCTTGATGGCCGAATTTTGAAATTTTGGTAGTAGTTTCGCTGGGTTGTCCTCTTTACATGTAACTTTGAGCGTACCGTTAGGCAGTGTAGTGATGTTTTTAATGTTGACTCCAAGAGGACAGGGGAGTGAGATAAGGTCTTTTTTCAGCTGTAGGTTATCTTTTGAGCGATCCAGTCCTTGGAGTAGAACGCTGGAGAACTGGCGAGAAGAGGTTCCAGGTTGAGCAGAAGATTGAGCAGCGTAGGAGGAAGGAGCAGGAGCAGTAGGTCCAGATCTTTTGAATGACTGTTGTACCGAGTTTTTGACCTGTGTAGGAATTTCTTTCAAAATATTTGTAGTGAAAGATTTTAGGTCATTGTTGATTTTATGCTGGAAATTTGCGAAGTCATCATTTAGTTTCTTGGAAAGGTTTGAGAAAGCTACAGCATCTACCAGTAGCGGTCGAGAACGAGGTGATGGAGCAGAACCAACGTTACTTTCGAGAGTATGAAGAGAGATTTTAATATCTCTAAATTTGTCCTCCGTGTATGCTTTATGAGTGGTATTTAACTTTACGTTTTTGGTAAAATATTTCTCAAGTCTATCAATGTTTTTCATGATCTTAGCCACATGTTCGTTATTGAGATTAAAAGGTGGAGCATCTTTATCAGTAGCGGTGGAGCCAGGACTAGAACAGATAGAAGGGGCAGGAGTAGAGGGAATATCTGTGGATTTTGAAGAACCAGGCAGAACCGGAAAGTCGAGAGCAGGAGTCGTCGGAGCCGGCGAAGCCGAAGCGGCAGGAATAGATGCTGAGTCCAAGGCGACCTGAGAGAGAGAGCCAGGAACCGGAGAAGAAACCAATGGGATGTCTTGAAGGGTTGGAGCAGAGAACTGAGCAGATTGGGAAGGAGTGCAGGATACTTGGGTAGATCTGGTAATTGCAGGAGAGGTTGAAGTGGTAGTTGATTTTACCGCAGGTGTCGTAAAGTTTTTGGTTGAAGTTGTCCATGCAGGTTTGAGAAGTGGAGTTGTAACAGGTTTCGAGAGGATTTTTGAAGATTTGGGTGGGTCCAAGGGAGTAAGAGAAGTCACAGCGGAGTTTGAAGAAGAGGATGAAGTTTGTTTAGGCAGTCGAGGAGGCAGAATAGTGGAGGAGAACAATGGAGAGTCAAATACTTGCGACGTTCGAGGAACACTTTTGAAATTGGAAAGTCTAATTCCAGAACCACCAGTAGTGGGTGTATTCTCAATTGGATTATTTCCACTGGATGAACTGATAATTGAGTCTGTATTTACGGGTTCAGTTATTTCAGTGTTCATTAAACCAGGTGTAAGTATAATTGGGGGTAGCAAGGGTGGATAGTCCAAGATAGAAGGTGAATATGAATTAGGATTCATTTTATAGAATATTTATAATACTCAATATAAAAATAATACTCTATGTTAAGATAATAGTACACAATATAAAAATTATACTTCATAAAAATGTTGTAGATAAGAGTATAGCATATAAAACCAGGTCAGCATTTCAAAAATTCGGAGGTGTCGTCAAAAGGACAATTATATATATATTATATATATTATATATACATTTTATAACAAAAAAATGCTTTAGAGGCATAAATATTTAGTGAAATCAAGCGTGTCCGAAATGACAAAATTTAAGAGATAGTAACGACAAGCACCATCAATCCTGTGACGAGCAACCTGGCACTTTGCCAAGGACAGATCCAAAACAAAAATACAGGGGGGAAAGGTTGAAGCGAAAGCTGAGAACATGAAATCAGATACATTTTAAAATGCTAATTACACACTAAAAATTAACACAGAGGGAGAAAATAACTTTTGAATAACAGTAACCAGACTTGAAAATACATATATATATACACAAAATTACAAAAATATGCAAATATATTAAGATTTACAGATGTATAAAGTGCGGGGATTTCGCACTTTTTGAAAGAGCTTCCAATACAATTGTATTACAGCATTTTTTTTACATATAAATAGAATATTTTTGATTTTAAAATGCAGATACCTCGACAATCAGACGTCGGAACGGAAAATCACAGATACCGTAGAAAAGCTGAGACGAAGCACTTCAAGAAAACACTAAACAATTAAACACAAGACGCAAAATCACGCGCGCACGGCATAAAAAAGCGGGAGCACAAAAACATGCGTACGATCTACCAGAAAGGTTCTCTCGTTTTGTACCAGAAAGGTGTAAGGTAACTGTTTGGACGGCCGGGAAGTGCCACCCAATTTGGACCGGAACCCAGTGGGGGAGGCATCCACAGGGACCGTACCCTCCTTCCCCTACCACCAACCTCTCGGAAGGACTTACGGACCCACATGTTTAACGTGATTGTACTCCGCGTGAACACGGCGGCAGTTTTGGCAGTGGCTGGAATCGAACCCGGGCCTACCGAGTGCAACTCCAGCGCGCTAACCAATGGGCTACCGCGCCCCAAGATAGACCAGGGGGTGAACAACTTGAAGTGACCTTCCCTGAAACCCGCTCAGGGAGTTAGAGTAGGAGACAGGACAACAAATAATATAAGTTAAACAGGATGAACAGGAATCATAGATGAAAAATCTTACTATAAAAGGGATTCATAGAAGAATTGAATAAACCAGTATGCCACTAACACCATTATAAGGGGGCTCAAATCGTAGTATCAAACTGGCTAAAGTTACATATTTTTAGCGAAAATAAAATTCAAAACATTAAATGTTAATGTATCTTATTTTCTGATTTTATTATTTTTCAAATTTTTTTAGTTTATTTTATTATTTTTCATTTTTATTTAGTTATATAATTAATAAATAATTACAATTTTTTTTTCTTTAGCCGCCATAACTTGGAATGTTGTCTTGGATGTTACTGAGTTGATAATTTTAATTACGAAATTGGGAGGATATGCATTATTAGTTGCTGTATTTAATAATTCTATAAAATGTGCTAATTCATCACAAATTTTATTGATTCTAATTATTGATTAAAATGAAAATCTTGGCTTTTATCATATAAGTTTGTAGTCAGATTACAATTTTGTAAATCTAAATTTAAATCTAAAAAGTTTGCATCATTGGAGTCATTATTACTTGCATTTAATTGTAAATTATTAGGATAAAAGTTAAATACAATAGGATTATTATTATGGGATACACATAATATATCATCTAAATATTTATACATGAGCATATTATGCAACCCTGGATTAAAGTTTTTTTCATAGAAGTGTAACTATAGATTAGCCAATAATGATGAGGCACCCCCCCACCCTCACCCCTTGTGGGATACCAAACTGTTGCTTAAAAAAAGAACCACCAGGTTGAATATAATTCTCATACAGAGTGAAATTAAGTAATTTTTTAAAAAGGAATGTGAATATTTTAGGGTAATATTATATTTTTCAAAAATAATTTTAAAAAGATCATCTATATCAATATTATTGAATAAATCTTAAATCAAAGGTATAAATACTATAAGAGTTTTTAATTTCTTAATTAATTCAAAACTGTTTTTCACAATATGACTATCATTTGAGATGTCACCTGACACAGAAATTTCATTTAAAATTTTTAGTTATAATTGACTAGCATTAGTAATGTAAGAATTATGCCCACTAGTAATAGTTCGAAAAGCTACAGGGGAATTATGAAACTTTGATACGAAAACAAGATATGGAATGCTATTACAACTATTTTTTAGATGTATTTTGCTTATACACTCTATAACAAAAAAAATCGACGCACCAAGGAGTCGTCCGATTGTGATAAAAATCGGTGGATGCGAAGAACATACATAAAAAAAGAAACGATTAAAATTTCAGAACAATTTAATGATTTAGAGTTTAACCGTATACAAAGGGAGGAAGTCAATAAGGCGTTGGTCCACCTCTGGCCTGGAGGCAAGATGTCACCCGGCGTGGCATAGACTGATAAAGTTCACGGATGGTGTCCTGCGGAAGGGCTTGCCAAATTGTCTCCAACTGTCGGACTAAATCGTCAACATTCCGGGATGGTTGTAATCGCCTTCCCACAACGTCCCAAATGTGCTCTATGGGAGAGAGATCAGGAGACCTAGCTGGCCAAGGAAGTGTTGGGTAAGTTTGAAGACAATTCATAGCAACACATGCCGTGTGCAGCCGGGCATTATCTTGCTGAAAAGTAAGTACGGGGTGTCGCAAAAGGAACGGTAACACAACCGGTCGTAGAATGTTGTCTACGTACCGCTGTGCTGTCAGTGTGCCAGAAATGACTATCAAAGGGGTCCGGCTATCAAAGGAGATGGCACCCCAGACCATAGCCACCTGCAGATATACACCTGTCCATATATACACCTGCTGAATGCACAGTTCCGATGCACTGGAGCTCCCACTATTTATTCATTGGACACCAAATTTTATTCATTTGCATGTTCGCTCAAAATGTCTTTGCATACGAAATTTCATTACAATCGGACAACTCCTTCTTGGTGTAGAAGACCCAGACCGTCCGACTCATCCTGAGGACTTGAGTATCTAATTGGATGGCCGGAACTCCTTCTTGGTGCGTCGATATTTTGTTATAGGGTATATTTTGCTGATATTCTATTAGATAAGATTTTAAAGTTAGTATTATGTAAATTATAGATAGAATTATTAAAAATGTGTGACTAGAAGACACTTATATAGTAATATTTACAAATGATAGAGTAGTTACTACCAGCCTTATCGACATAAGTAATAACAAAATCATTTTGCATTTCTTTAATAACTTTTTAATTGAACTAAGTTTATATGATTTATTATATATATATATATATATATATATATATATAGCATAGTAAACATATAAAATTAAAATTAATTCCACAGTTATCCAATTATTCTCCAGAAGTTGGGGCAAAGCAGCACACTCTCCTAAAGTAACACACAAGATTCATATGAAAAAATAAGGGAAATGACCAAATGCAAGGCATAAAATGGTAGAGGGGGATGGCGACCCCTCTTTCCCGTTTAAAAGACTGCTTTTATGCCCGGGCAGCACTCACGGTACCAATGCCATGCAGAAGTCATACTTCCGTATATGTGTCAAGTCAAAAACACTCGAAAAAGTGCAGAGTAAACAAATAGGAATCAACCAGGATTGCAGGGGAAGGAAAAGAAAGGAAATGCAGCAAATGCCAGAGTGCCTTATATATAAAAGCAGTTTACGCATGCGTAATACGTTATTTTTACTTTCATCGTTCTATACCTCTGCCATATCCTTTAAGTAAGCATTTTCTCCCTTTTTTGTATTAAATAGGTAATTATAATAACATGTCAGGAAGCCAATTGGATAATTCCGTTTTATTGCCTCCTTCATAATATTCCTATTATGCATGATGCAATCTGACTTGAAAGTATTAATGCGTTGATTTCGTTTGAGGTGACCTATGACGACATTTCTGAAGATGTTTTTGGTCAAATTGGAACTCCAATCTATAATATGATTGATTTCCATATTGAAATTGTTTCTCTTGTCATATAAGACGGTATAAGTACCATATCTACTGTCATGTTTTAGTGTGATATCTAGAAAATCAACACTATCATCCTCCTTACTTTTATTCTCAATCAATTCCAGTTCTTTTGGATAAAAAGTAAAGTCAAATTGGGGTGTATTCTTATATTGCCCAACAAGGACATCGTCAACATAACGAAAGTATGGCATTTCATGTAGTATATGAGTGCCATTTTCAAATTTACTCAAGTATAGATCGGCGAGCAGGGATGAACAACCCCCTCCCATGGGAATACCCTTAACCTGTTGAAAATAGCTGGTGCCATCAAATAAGATATTTTCAAATAACACAATGCGAATCAAGTCCTTGTATTTTCTGAAGGTAATATGCTCTTTTAAGTCATATATTTCATGTAGTTCCTTCAAAATTTCATATAGATTTTCCAGATTGATGTTGTTGAATAAATCACGGAAATCGTAACTTTTGAAACGTATATCCTTGTTATAAAATGGAAGTCGGTTGATGACATCGTAACTATTATTTATCATTACTGTTCCTTGTTTCTTGAGTATAATCAGAACATTTTTAAGTATAGTTAAAAGTTTTTCATTTGCAATTGTCAAATAGGATCCACATCCCACTGTCACCGGCCGGAATTTGACTGGATTTTTATGAAGTTTTGGTATTAATACCAGATATGGAAAGTTAACTACTTTAAGTTCGATATCAATTAGTTTATACAGAGCTTTGATGTTATTTGCCAAACAATTTCCATTTTGTTGTAAAGGGGAGTACATTTGTTTGTCAAGATAACTATTTTTTAAGGTATCAACGTAGTATTTTCTGCATGTGAAAGCGTAATTTGATACTACTTTATCAGTATAAGTTATAACATATTTATCTTCATATTTATTGACAGCATTTTGAAGAGAAGGATAATACGTTTTTTTACACACTGTTTTGTAGTGGAGATTGAACATTTTGGTAAGGTTGTATTGCCATTCTTTGAAAGCTTGTATTGGCATGCTGTATTTTACGGCGAGTTTATATGTAAATTTCTTTAAATCTTGTTCAAAGTCCTTTTTAATATTTGTGAAATCTTGTATTCGAAATTTCGTACCAAGTTGAAGAATAGATTTTAACTTCCGATTATCCAAAAGATCCAGGTTTCCAGTGACAATGTGCCCATGATGGGCACATTGTCACTGGATCCATATCTGGTATTATACCAAATATATATCCGTATCCTTTCCATATCTGGTATTAATACCAAAACTTCATAAAAATCCAGTCAAATTCCGGCCGGTGACAGTGGGATGTGGATCCTATTTGACAATTGCAAATGAAAAACTTTTAACTATACTTAAAAATGTTCTGATTATACTCAAGAAACAAGGAACAGTAATGATAAATAATAGTTACGATGTCATCAACCGACTTCCATTTTATAACAAGGATATACGTTTCAAAAGTTACGATTTCCGTGATTTATTCAACAACATCAATCTGGAAAATCTATATGAAATTTTGAAGGAACTACATGAAATATATGACTTAAAAGAGCATATTACCTTCAGAAAATACAAGGACTTGATTCGCATTGTGTTATTTGAAAATATCTTATTTGATGGCACCAGCTATTTTCAACAGGTTAAGGGTATTCCCATGGGAGGTGGTTGTTCATCCCTGCTCGCCGATCTATACTTGAGTAAATTTGAAAATGGCACTCATATACTACATGAAATGCCATACTTTCGTTATGTTGACGATGTCCTTGTTGGGCAATATAAGAATACACCCCAATTTGATTTTACTTTTTATCCAAAAGAACTGGAATTGATTGAGAATAAAAGTAAGGAGGATGATAGTTTTGATTTTCTAGATATCACACTAAAACATGACAGTAGATATGGTACTTATACTGTCTTATATGACAAGAGAAACAATTTCAATATGGAAATCAATCATATTATAGATTGGAGTTCCAATTTGACCAAAAACATCTTCAGAAATGTCGTCATAGGTCACCTCAAACGAAATCAACGCATTAATACTTTCAAGTCAGATTGCATCATGCATAATAGGAATATTATGAAGGAGGCAATAAAACGGAATTATCCAATTGGCTTCCTGACATGTTATTATAATTCCCTATTTAATACAAAAAAGGGAGAAAATGCTTACTTAAAGGATATGGCAGAGGTATAGAACGATGAAAGTAAAAATAACGTATTACGCATGCGTAAACTGCTTTTATATATAAGGCACTCTGGCATTTGCTGCATTTCCATTTTTTTCCTTCCCCTGCAATCCTGGTTGATTCCTATTTGTTTACTCTGCACTTTTTCGAGTGTTTTTGACTTGACACATATACGGAAGTATGACTTCTGCATGGCATTGGTACCGTGAGTGTTGCCCGGGCATAAAAGCAGTCTTTTAAACGGGAAAGAGGGGTCGCCATCCCCCTCTACCATTTTATGCCTTGCATTTGGTCATTTCCCTTATTTTTTCATATGAATCTTATATATATAATATATATATATATATATATATATAGTGACTTAAGTATTGCTCTATTAAGATGCTCCAGGGTTTCAAGGGTTCTACAGGAATTTGATATTTATAGCTGATTTTATAGATAAACTTATTTAAGTCAAGAATTAAATCTTTACAATTTAATTCATGATATATATATATATATATATATATATATATATATATATATATATATATATATATATAATAATAATAATAATAATAATAAAAGTTTGAAAACCCAATGAAAGAATAGAGAGAAGTTTCAACTCGAAAAACCCCAACATTAAAAAATGCCTCATAAATAAAAGTATCAAACAGATATCTCACGGTTTTAGTGAAAGGCACTAAAACGTAAAAAATAATTTTTAACTATCACAACATTCTTGGTCATATGTGACTTAAAAAATTTCGTGGAGCGACCCTAAAAGAATTACATTTGAACATGAACAGAATTTTCAGGAATAATAGAAGTGATAACATAGAAATGACATATATAAGAATGGTTGCATTCGATTCATTTAATTCATTCTTTGACAATTTGGATTTAAAAGTCCGTTATTCTTGTTGTATATGTCATTTCAATGTTATTACTTCTATTATTCTTTAAAATTCTGTTACAATTATTTTATGCCCCCCTCCCTCCCACGATTTTACTTTTAGTCACAGACGAAGAATGTTGTGATAGCTAAAAAATATTTTTTTACATTTTGGTGCATTTTACTAAAACCGTGTAACTGAAAACGTCATTTTATATATTTTATTTTATACTTTTTAATCTTTATCGATTTTGGAATCAATTTTTCGTCAGATATTAAATCAGTCTTCATATGATAAATTTATAGTACAAGTTCTTTATATATAAAAACATAAATTAATAACTCGCCCTGAACAGTATCACGCGTTAATTTTTTTTCTCTTTTATATAGTACATATAGAAGTGATGCTGAATATTGGACTTTTGTTCAACTATCTTACAACGAGATTTTTGCGGGGCATTTTTAGCATGATCTAGGGGGTGGTCAGAATGAAGAGAATCAACTGAAATTTGACAAAATATTGTATTGTTATCGCAAATACGTATGTATGTAAAATTAAAAAAAAAATCGGCTCAGTAGAAGTGAACCAAACTCTGATTTCAAGATTTGACCCAAACAAACAGAGAAACCAACGACGTAAAACGAAATAATTTCATTTTATTAAACTCTTTCCTATTTTGTTAAAGGCAAGTTTGTTTTCATTAAAATACATTTTACAAGTCATTTCGCACTCAAAAAGACTGCACAACGCTTCTCTATTTATGACAGGACCTGTTTGTATTTTCAATTGTTGTTAAAACTTTCTAAACTCGGTGACTAAATTCTATAGCATCGTCATTTAAAATAACATGGTTGAGAACACAACTAACCCAAACAACTTGAAACAACCGCTTCATTCTACTATTTCCTGGGGAAAAGTACTTTGTACATTCCATGATAACTGCGCACCTAACCAGAACAGAGTTACACGCACGGGATACAGTCAATGTAATGTACGATACACTTTTTTTTTCTTTATATAAATTGACATAATCGGTTTAACGTCAAAAATGTAACAGATACGAAATTATACTTCAATTCTACAGCTCAAATTGTCAATGAGCGTTCGTCTTAAACAGCTCAGTAACATGGCACGTAAAACCTCCATTTCGATTTGTGTCTTCTTGTCTTGCAATTTCAATGGAAGCGTGGACAGATTCAAACAGCAATAGCTTTAATCTGCTTTAATGTCTGTTCACGTCAAGAATATGCTGCGATGTCTACGTTGTATTGCATGTTGCTGGGGATTAGGGATGTAGTGGGTAATTCAATTGTCTTCTATAGGCTGGATAAAACTTATGATGTGGAGACAAGCAATTAGTGGAATCAGTGTGTAACTGCTTATAGTTGAATAAAGAATTGTGAATAATTTGTGGAGGCCCCATTCTGTCGAATAGAAATGATAAATGTTCATTGTTTAGAGAAGCAAATGACATTATCCAGACGAAATTGGCATGTTTTGTTACCAGTGTCCAAACCAAGCCATCAAGATACTTCCTACTGAATATATCTCATTTTAATTGTCCTTACAAAACATAGACGTGCACTGCACAAGTAATCGAACATGTAATATAGCACAATCGATTCTATTACAGCTGGCCTTCAAAATATATTCTCGAGACCTTCAACTGCAATATGATTGAATAATAGAGATGATGAAGAGTTTTTGTTTAAAAAACAATTGTGGAATCTTCCAAACTCTCCCATACCCAATACCTCGAATTTTAAAAACTTCGGAATTAAAATGTTTCGATACTATAAGTATAAATATATATTTTAAAAGAAACAACATTCATGAAAAATTTATATTTCACTTAGTCATCAAGCAACAGCGTCTATAAAAAAATAATAATAATAATAATAATAATAAAAAATGGAGTACATAATGTAGCAAGAGATATGCAACTAGGATGACTACCACAGATACAAATAAGACTTTTTAATGGGTTTCGCACTGGGGATGCCAAAATAACTTAATACGTTAACGTAGAAGTGTTTCCATTTCAATGATATCCTTCACTTATAACAATGGGGGCCATTTCCAGACTCCCGAATTGAAAGCAAAGGAGGAGAAAAGTAAATCCACTCTAATGACAACTTGCACAAGATATCTTTTTCGAAAGCGAATATTCCGACCACCAAACAGCGAAAATAAGCCTCAAGCTACACCTTCTAATGCCAAACAAATATGTTAATCTGCTTTAATCTTCATTTTGGCGATTGACGCCGCTTTTCAGAAACACACAAAACGTGGCATTATTTTTCAAACCGTTGAGGCTGAATGCTCCAGGCTGACTTTCCATGCTCCAATTCGCTATAGTCAACGCGGGCAAGAAAAAGTACTGGGGGCGTTACCGAGTGAGACTCTGTACAAATGTAATGGCAATTGTCTAACCTGATCCGAGAGGGATATTTGAAAGAACATGTGTCCTCAGGAAAGTTGGTGAAATAGAACCTTCCATTGTATATGCCGACTTTTTTTACGTGTTCGGAGGGTATGTTTTGAGAAAGATACAATATAAGTGATTGATAAATAGCGGCTGTTGCAACGACAGATCAAACTAGAAGAAGTTAGCAAGTAAAGGTAAAAATGTAGATTTTTTGCTACAGTTTTTTCTCTAAAACAGTTCCAAATAAAATGCCACAAGAACAACACCCTCTATGTCAGACTGAAATCTAAGAAAAATACGGAAAAGCTAAAAACAATATAGTGCAGGGGGATCTACAAACTACAGCTCACAAGCTGCATCTAGGTTCCTGACTGAAAACAAATACAGAAATGCATCAGTTTTACCATATAAAAACAGCAAGTTTAAATGTATTAAGCTGTTTCTATCCATTTCATACACACTATGTTTCTGTCCATTTCATACACACTACGCTGTTTATATGCATTTCATTCAATCTACGCTGTTTATATGCATTTCATACAAACTACGTTGTTTCTATGCATTTCATACAAACTACGCTGTTTCTATTCATTTCATACACACCACGCTATTTTAATCATAAATATAATAGAAATTAAAAAAAAATTAAAGAAGCCACTTGAACTTTCCATCAAATGTACTCCGCGATAACCATAAAATTAAATTTTGTAAATCCCTTCCAGAACACGTATTTCCACTCAAAAAAAAAAAAAAAAAAAAGGTTGCACACAAGCTTACATCTGTTTGTTCATGGTTCATGAGTATGAAAAAAAACTGTTTTAAAAATTAATTATGAAAATTAACGTATGGATATCAGCACTGACTAATGAATACCTACAAAATGTCTTAATGACCGGGAACACGTTCAAATGAAATTATTTCTAAGGAATAACAATTTCACGATTCTCATTAATATTGTTCAAAAATAGGATTTGTTTAGAATGTTTAGTATATTTTAAAGAAATGTTTGTTTTATTTTGGTCCAATTTTTGTACTTTTTGCTATTTCATATGTCTTCAGTATTACCTTTTAAAAAGTTGTTCTGGCCCAAGAAATTTTTCAATATTTAAACCCACGTGACGAATGAAGAACTCCGGTATAACTAAATGATTCTGTCAGATATAGAAAAGTCAAAAAAGCAAAGTCCCTGAAGAAAAATATATTTACATGCAGATCGTATATTTGCATTTTATTACATTTTAATCAATACTATTTTAACTATAAAGTAATTAAAATACGAGTAGTAAAACAATTTAAGACAATGGAATAAATAAAATATGGCTACATTCTACATGCTTACTACGACGACAATCAACAAAAAATCTAATGTGGTCAGCTTATGACATTCCCTATATATATGACTCGAATTTCAAAAAATTCTATCTAGTTCTAGATTTTTTGATAACAAATTCGGATAAAAAGTTTCATGAAAAGTCATTAATACCTGTGGCAGATATTGTGTACACAAGAAATCGACTACTACATACAGACGGACATCACTCAATATTTAAAGCATGCTCAGGAGATCCAAAAACATCATCAAAATATCAAAATCGAAAATTTTCGTGAAAATAATACTTTCTTTATACTATATTCTATGGTATGAGAAAGTAAAAATCTGTATAGAATAAAATTAGGTCAAAGAAACAGAGACAAAAGATAGCTGCTAAATATTAACATTCGTAAGAAGGAATGCATCTAAAGGAGCGTAGTTTAGATTAATAACTAAACAAGTGTAGAGTAAAAGAAATGAATGTAATCAGAAACCTTATAATACAAAATATGCTTGGAAAACAAAATTCTCAGGTTTCCTTATGAAATTTAAAAACAACTTGACAAACGATGCTTACAAAGTTCTAATAGAACAGTCTTTATACAAAGTACATCTAAATGAACATTCGAAAGAAAAAATTCTCGAAATACAGAGCATGAAATCACAACCTTGAAAAACCTTTGACCTCTTCATACTCGCTCATCTGACTTTCTTCAAAGGAGGCCGTAAAATCCCCCTTTACTTTTTCTTGACCTGTAACCTCAGAACGAGAGGTAAACATGGATCACATAAAGGGATGTGTTGTATACAAGAACTAAAACATTCCAAAGTGTGTGTTTATTAAGATAAAATTACATACCCGGTAGACAAATGTTTCACTCAGAATGTGAGGCAGACCGTATAGTGATTTTGTGAGATTAGGGATAGTATATACTGAAAATTTTCTTAGTGTTTCTTTACTCTGGGTTTATACAATTTAAAAAAATAAGTAAATTCTAAAGACTTTTTAAGAACTTAACACTTTTAGAGAACCTCTAAATGGTATGTTTTCAATAAATTAAACAAACGTAATTATTGGATAACCTAATATACCACCCAAGCCATTAGCTACGCTACAATAAACATATTTGTAATTTTGTGAGTGATGAGATACCTTATTTTATTTAATTTGTCAATAAAAGGACAAAGCTATATTTTTACTTTCTCGTGCTATGTATTTGAGTATAAAGTATTGTTTTCACGAAAATTTTTGAATTCGAGATTTTGATGACATATGCTTTAAGACCTCCTGAACACGTTTTGACTATTTTTGGAATATCGTCCGTCTGTCTATCTATGGTCGATTTCTTGTGTACACTAAATAGCTGCCACAAATATTATTGGATTTTCGCAAAACTTTATATCCGGATTTGCTGTTGAAAAATATAGAACTAGATCATTTTTTTTTAATTCGAGCAAAAATTTCGAAATTTTATATTTTTCTAATATGGCAGCATAGGACAAAATTTGACATAATCATGCATAAAAGGGGTTATGGCTCAGTGATCACGAGACATAGTTTCAATCATTGTTGTGAAAAGTAGCCGTGATACAATTCTTGTGTTCATAACGTCATTAGCCACCCTAGGGGTGGGGGGAGTTGCCCCAGGACGTACATTTTCATGTATGGTATCAATCGAAAGTTCGAAATTCTAGTCTGTTAAAGTGAAGAGTAACACGCTATAATTGTAATCATTTGGAACACCAATACAGATTTTTTAAAACTTTGTAAACTTTGGGGGAAAAAATCAGAAGCTACTTAAAAATGAATTCTGGTATGAGAAAGTCGAGTGGAACCACACTCCAATTAATTTGCATTTATTTTACATTATGTCTTAAAATTATGTAATGATAGACACCACAACTTTTTTGTTCAGGGTTATATCCAGAGCTGCATGCAGTTGGAGTCGATAAAAATATACTGACACCAAAATAAAATTATTTAAAAATAATTTTATTTTGGAATATTTAATTTATTAATAGTTCTTAGGCATTAAATAATAAAAAAAATTAAATGTTTACCAATTAAAAATTATTGCCATGAAAAATTAATACTGTAATAAAATCAGGATAAACGCAAAAACATATTTTGATCAAACAAAAATTACACGAAAATATATTGACATGTGTAATTAAAAATGGGTGAAAAGGATGTTTCTAAATTTATAGTACTATATGGGTCAGACTGTTTAAGCACACAATAAAGCAAAATGTTGCCTAAATCGCTTGAAATTTGCTTATTTTAGCAATTTTCACATTGCCAATGTAGAAAATTTTATCATAATTTTTATTATTATATATATACAGCAATGATCATCGGAGTCGAACAGTAGAAAACAACGAGACAATAAAGAAAAAGAAAGGTAAGTCGAAGTCGGAGGTTTGAGGTACAGACTCCACAGTCCTGGTTATATCTACAACTCAAAAGCTATAAAAAAAGTTATCTCCGGAAACTCAAGATCATTGATATCGAAATATCTATTTCTTCCAAAGTTAACTTCTGTACGCGTTATGATAGTTAAAAAAATCTGATGTGGGCAGCACATGACTTTCTCTACATAATGCAACGAAACAGCGAAAAAACGATGTACAAGATTCACGGCACAGCGTTTTCGACGTTGTGTTGAACATTTGGCATCTTTGCTGGATGACAACATGTAGTTAAGCTATTTCGAGGTACCTATTAATTTATATTTCGCGCAAATCTAACTTGACAATTATCAATATTGATAGCATCCATAATAAGCAATATATTCTATAAGATTTTAATAAATTCACCAATGCGACTTCATTTTAGTTAATTTAGCGTCATTTTTGTAATTTTGGTAATATTTTCATTAATTTGGCACTATTAAAAAAGTCACCAAGTTAACGATATTCCCCCCAAATTAGTCATCAAGTTCTGTTCTCTGACTATTGGCGAATTGTTGGGCATCAAAATACAAAACTATTACGCAAAGTACTTTCTTCCGTGAATGAAACGAACTAAATCGATGAGAATGATATTAACAAATTTGTCGCATAATATTGCATATGAAAGTCAACATATTCCACGATAGTTATTACTTATTTTAAGTAACTTTTTTATAAATATATTTTTAAAACATGCAATATCTCGAGAAAGGTTCATGCTAGCGTTCTAAAGTATGTGTCATTCGTTTTCTAATGAAAAATGACATAAGAGATGATTATGCATGTAACATTATTGAAGACTCTGATATTTTAATGTTTTTTTTTTTCAAATTTTATTCGAAAATTGGATGGGGGTGGGGGAGAGAAGTTCCTAACCTTCGATTACGTTTAAAGTTCATTCCAGCATTTACTGATTTTATTAATCGTATCAAAAATTTATTGCATCCACAAACTCACGGACACATACAACATACATACATACACACACGCACAAGCACGCAGACATCACTCCAGAAACGTTCGATTTGTATTTAGAGATGATTGAAACGTGCTCTTCCGTTGAAAACTTATATTCGAATTTTCGATCCATCACAATACTTTCTCTATACATTATACCATGTATATAGGAAAAGTAATAATAATGCTTAAAAATTCAGTAGCTCTCAAGTATCTCGGGATATTTATTTACAAAATGTTCTAGTATAAGTTGATAGGAAGGAAGTGATTAAACAATGATTTTGTTTAGAAAAATTTTGAAACGAAAATCGAAGTATAACCCAAAAGCAAACGATGCATGCATCACTTTGAAGATGAGAAAATAAGATATTTTTTACACATTAAATGCGGATATTCTTTTAGAAAAAACAAAATGCAAGCGTTAAAATGCTAAGAATGTTACAAGAACAATAATGTACAACCAAAAGTAAAAGACAATTGGACGATTTATTTAATGATAGTAAATTGAAGCTAAAAAAAATAATATTTTTTAAATTTCATAACATTATTTCGAGACACCTAAAGAAAACCAGCAACTTCTAAATAATCCGAAAATCCGGTAAAACAGGGCTCAACAGTAACACATTCTGCAATACCTGCCTAAGCCCGAAATTCACTCTCAGGTGCAATTATCCTCACAGGTAACCTCACAAATGAGGAGTGAGGGTGTAATGTGGCGTAGGTAGGTTGCATGATACCATTCTCACACCTGCGCAATTCTGGATCCGGCCACATGGCGGGGGTGGGCGTGCGTGGTCCTCGTGCTCAATGGAGCGTCCGGAACTGGGCGCATCCAATCCAATGACCCTCTTGTTGGGCACACTTCGCTAGCCTTCATCGGTCACACGGAAGCACACTATCGTACCATCAACAGATCGTCAAACTACAGTTGGAGTAACGCTTCAAGTAATGCTACTGGCAATTATTTGGCTAATGCTCACAGCAAGTATAATTTAAAAAGAAATAAAAGGGGGGTTGGGGAAAGATACTAAAATACAGTAGCGTACAAGTGAATCGCCTTAATTTCGCAAGCTACGATAATTTACTGTTCTAATGGAAGAAAATTTGAGATCACTACCTTTTAAATTTTTTTTAGTTTAATTTAATCTTAGGTTTATTTATTTATTAACTGTTTGGACACAATGGAGCATTTCGAAAAATAACTAATGAATAAAAATATTTACTTTCTAAGCATACACATTTATAAGCATAGGTGTAGCCAAGATTTCGGAAAGGAGGGAAGAGGTTTGGCCCAATGGTAGGTAGGTCATAATGGTGGAGTTCATTTTCCAGTATGGAGAAATAATGAAGATTTTCTTTTAATAGAGAGCGGAAGGATTATGCCTCCCCCATCCATGCCTATGATCACAGATATATTGCAATAGTACCAGTAGGCTGGATGGTTTTGATCTGCCTATATTTGTGTAAATTTGAAATACAGTGGAACTTTCATGAGAAACGCAAAAATTATTCCACTTTTGTTTAACAATAATTACACATATAAACTACTTTAAAGAAAAATTATTGTTTTAATATAGCTTGATTTGGACTTTTTAAAACGCGTTGTTTAACCCTTGTGCGAAGCCAGATTCACAGAGAACCCGTTTACAGAGCCACTGCAGTCTCGTGTAGCCTGAGTTCTATCTTCGTCCATTGCAGTCTTGTGCAGCTCAATCTTTATGAAATTAAATGTCAGCTGCATGGTAGAACTGAATTTGCCAGTCTCTATAGAAGTCAGCATAATTGTGGCACATAGCAAGTTCTATTACTGCCATTACAAGAAGCAATATTCCATGAAACGCGCGAAACCGGTCTATGGATGTTGTTATTTGCAATGAAAGAGAAATCCTAGCTTTGGAGATAGGCTCTGAAGATAGGCTCTGTGAGTATGGAAGCAGCTTATCGATTTTCGGTGAATCACAATTTTTGCTCTCTCTAACACAAATCAAAGTTTACAAAGAAAGTCATGAACACATTTGTTTTGGGTGGCAAAAATTTTGCTATACTATTAATTTTGCAAAATTATCATCTATGTCTTAGGATCTACTATATAGAGCTGAGATGATGACTAATTTGGATTTTGCGTCGAACTCCGGGGAAGTCTGGGGGTGCACTAAGGATTTCCACTTCCGATTCTTTTTCCATCTCCGGTTCAAAAAATTTCATTTTCTTGAAACCTATATTTCTTAAGATTTTATAGATAGAACTTATATGATAACTGATATGGATTCAGCATCAAATTCTGAAGGGGATAGTGTGGTCAACTAAGAATTTTCATTTTCAGTTTTATTTCCATTTTCGGTTCAACACTTTTTCTTGAAACATCAATTTCTAAGAATTGGCTATAGCTTAGATGATGGCATTCAATATGAAATTCCGGAAGAGAATGTGTATGTGTGTGTGTGTGTGGAGGGGGGGGGGGGTTGTCACATAGGATTTTCATTTCCGATTCTTGAGACGTCGTCACTTCTGGATTTTGGGGAAATTCGTATGACAGTATGAAATACGTATGCAAAAGAGAATAAAAATGCTTAATAGTTGCGTCAAAAATGAAATGTACACATTATTTACTATCATACGAAGGCTCTATCATAAATTTCTTGTTTAATTCTTTTCAGCCAGACGGATAGAAACGTGGTCTAGATTTTGGTATAGAAATTAAATTCTCAAAGCAAAACTTATTTCACTTACAAAGGAAGTAATCCCTTTTCAACTTAAAGAAACAAAGTTCGCTCGAAAGAATATCATTATTAATCAATTAGAAAATTAAAAACGTCCAAATGAAATTCTAAAAGCGTTATATAAGCATTTGAAATTATCGGAATTTTATTTTATGAATGTAATGTAATTTGCGTCCTACCTCTTTTAGCACACATTTGTTGTTGGAGATCATCAAAATGTCTTTATATCCCATCAACATTGCCAATGGAGTGATTTTTACTTATACTACTGTATAAAGAAAGTAGTTTTCTCAAAAATTTTCGAATTCGAGATTTTGACGGATAAGCACGCTTGATTTAAAATTTCTGAATCTAATTAGAACACTTTTAGAAAGAGGTCCGTCTCTCTGTGTGTATGTGTGAATATGATAACAAGAAAGAATGCACGTACCACGACCACTATAATTTTTTTGCGTATGGATATATTACGTAAAAAACTAGAACTAGATCCTATTTTTATCATTCTCATGATTAAAACTCAAACTCATCAAAACTAAATAACATATATTAACACAGATGAGTGAAATGCATCAGTGTGACAGACATGCTGGCAACTTGACAAAAAACATTAACACTTTTAAAGAATAACTTGCGAACTAACAGAAAGGCGCAATATTTTTATTCCGATACAAATAGACAGGGCTACCCATACAAATAAGATGAAGCACACAACTTTGATAGAAGGTCTTTATTACACTTCTTATAAGACATACAAAATAGAAAAAAGCCGGAGCGTTTTAGAATGCTTATACGCTCTTCATCAGTGGCTACATGGAAAGTAAAAAGGATCGTTCATATAGACCAGTAAAAATGACAAATTTGCATAAACACAATTAGTAAATGAACATTCGATATTCGGAAAAGCGTATTAACGCTCGAAAGCGCTCTGGCCTTTTTCGAAGAGCGTATTAACGCTCGAAAGCGCTCTGCCCCTTTTTCTATTTTGTACGTCTTATAAGAAGTGCAATAAAGACCTTCTATCAAAGTTGTGTGCTTGATTTTATTTGTTTGAAATCAGACGTGATACCAACTTATTTACTACCCATACAAATTGTGGGTCCTCCCTATTTGATTTTCCCATTTCTTTGAATGTTTCATGTCTTCTCTTCACTACAAAAATAAAGGGATTACGATCCCTTTTAGAATCCAGGCCCTCCATTCGAATAGTGTCCGTCCCCTCTCATATTGGCGGCTCTGCAGAAAGTACTAAACAATCTAAAATATGAATGTATGAGAAAGTCAATTGGAGACTCATACGAATTTTTTTTTTTATCAGTAACCACAAATGTATGTAAAAAGAGGTATAATTATACACACAAAAATTAACTTACATTATCCATGTTTTTCGAGAATTTGAAACGTTTATAGCTATTTTAAAAATTCGATTGATTAAGAATTCGATTCTTAAATTTTCAAATCGAATGACAAAGCTCTTTCGAGTGAACTCATTTTTGTTGCAAGTTAGCTGAGCTATTTCCGTCGTTAGTCCCAGCGTCTTCAATAGCATATTTTGCAGGGATATTCAGGGATACTAACGGCCGGAACCATTTCAAAAAGCAGGAAACAACTGCATCTTAACAGACTTTTGAAAAATCGCAGAAAATAAACGTTTTACACTTCTTAAGAATCTTCATATTGCATTCCCGAGCTTGTAGAAATGAAGTCAGCTGCATCCGGGCATCTGCAACTAGGATTACTACTACTTACGTCTGAACTCTGAACAACTGAGGGAAAGCTAACGGATTTGGAAAAAAAAAAGAAATACACTCCCTGAACTTCCTCTAAAAAAGTGGAAGCAAAACACACCACAGATCTTCTGAATAGAAACTTCCTTAATAAAGGCAACTTTAATTTTATCCACTATACTCTGGAAGAATTGGACCTCTCTCTACATTAGACTAGAGCAGTGATTTCCAATCAGGTTTTTGTGATCCCGTATATCTAGGGCTCCGAAAAAATTTATAAAAGCTTGTAAAAGAAAAAAAAAGTACAACTTGTTACCTTTTTTGTAATAGAGTAAAAAGATGTAATTAAAGTTTTTAACGTGTTAATTATATTAAAACAAAATCATTACAAAATATGTACACAATATTTGAAACCAACAAGCCAGGTGAAAAAATATTTGTTATTTATTATTAAAAGTAATTAGTAAATAGATTTTAACAAATATTTTTCTAATACTTTATTCAAATGTATGAGTTAATTATTATTCATTAATCCTACTGCTTTACACGTCTATTTTGTAATTTACCCGGCGAACCTAATATGCGTCAGCCAAGGGTTTTTTAAAAATTTTACAAAATAATTCTAGGGTTCCGTTAAAAAAAAAAAGATTGATAAACGCTGCACTAGAGCCTGGCTTAAAACTTCACATATTTGCCTTAAAAATATTTAATTGATTTTAAATGGCAAATATTAAATAATTACATATTTAAAAAAAGTCTGATAATATCTGACACTCAAATTGTCTATATTTAAACACATTAAAATTATTATATATTATTTTAATTTAAATCCTATAATATTCTTTTATTCAAATTAAATAAATATTTAAAAGATATTTTTTAATTTTCTTTTCACTTTTACAGTGAAAGACTAAATCTACTTAAGACTGAAATCTATGCTTCAGAAATATTTTATGGTACCGAAAATCAGCATTGGAATAACCACATTATTTCTGCAGAAACCAGAATATGTTTAATAAGGAAACGGAAGCGATTTTACACAAAAGAAGGCCCAATTCTTGTTTAAAATAGAAACTTACATGCACATTTTAAAATTTGTAGAAATTTATTATGAAGAAAACACAGCAACTGTAAAAGTCATTAAATTTTCAAACGTGTAAATATAATTCTGTAATTTACAAACTAATCGTGTGTACTTACTGTTTATATATAAATCAATAGTTTTCCCCGTAAGTTTAAACGATTTGAAATCGATGTAGTTTAGAAGGGAAAACTTTTATAACTTTAGTTACATTTCGTGGTACAAAAATTGGCTAGCTTGTAATTTTACTGAGGAATTTTGAATATAATTTATGATTTCATTGCAAATACAGACTGCAAATGCTAACAATCGATGCAATAAATATACATTTTCAAAATAAAATATACACGCAATATTAGTTTAAAAAGAAAAAAAAAACTTTAGAAAATCTTGTTTCTACAATTAAATTTGCACGGTCTCAACAAATCCATCTATTCATTCTTTCTTTGTAACTATTCGCTTCGACTTATTTGCATACTTCCGCACTCTATCATTTTGCATATTAAATTAAAGAACATTCGAGCCTCAGTTCAAAGTTTTGCTCAGAGATATCGCGAACCTCCACACAATAAATACTCTACTAAAGAAGTTATGGAGGCTCAGATTTGAAAGGATGCAATACATACTAGAGTTCAATTAATATTTAAATTACTAGCCGCCTTTGGCGACCAGCCTGTTCGCTACCCTTGAAAATTCTGACCGTGGCAAACTCGTTGGCGCGACCTACCAGAAAGGTGTAAGGTAACTGCTTGGAAGGCCAGGAAGTGCCACACAATTTAGACCGGAACCCAATGGGGGAGGCATCCAAAGAGACCGTACCCTCCTTCCCCTACCACAAACCTCTCGGAAGGACTTGCAGTCCCACACGTTTAACGTGATCGTACTCCGCGTGAACACGGCTGCAGTTTTGGCAATGGCGGGAATCGAACCCGGGCCTACCGAGTGAAATTCCCGCGCGCTAACCACTGGGCTACCGTGCCATCCGCGACAATCTCCATAACTTTATTTTTATTCGGCAATTTTGGGAATCGAACCCGGGCCTACCAAGTGCAAATCCCGCGCACTAACCACTGGGGTACTTCACCCTCCGCGATATTCTTCATAACTTATTTTTTATTCACCCAATTTAGACCGGAACCAAGTGGGAGAAGCATCCACAGGGACCGTACCCTTCTTCCCCTACCACCAACCTCTCGGAAGGACTTACAGACCCACATGTTTAACGTGATCGTACTCCGCGTAAACACGGCGGCAATTTTGGGAATCGAACCCGGGCCTACCGAGTGCAATTTCCGCGCGCTAACCATTGGGCTACTTTGCCCTACGCGACAATCTCCATAACTTTCTTTTTATTCATCCAATTTAGACCGTACCCTCCTTCCCCTACCACCAACTTCTCGGAAGGACTCACGGACCCACATGTTTAACGTGCTCGTACTCCGCGTAAACACGGCGGCAATTTTGGGAATCGAACCCGGGCCTGGTAACTGGTTGGACGGCCAGGATGTGCCACCCAATTTAGACCGGAACCCAGTGGGGGAGGCATCCACAGGGAACGTACCCTCCTTCCCCTACCACCAACCTCTCGGAAAAACATACGGACCCATATGTTTAACGTGATCGTACTCCATGTCAGTGGCGGAAATCGAACCCGGGCCTACCGCGTGCAATTCCCGCGCGCTAACCACTGGGCTACTTCGCCCTCCGCGACAATCTCCATAACTTTCTTTTTATTCACCCAATTTAGACCGTACCCTTCTTCCCCTACCACCAACCTCTCGGAAGGACTCACGAACCCACATGTTTAACGTGATCGTACTCTGCGTGAACGTGGCGTAAGTTTTGGCAGTGGCGGGAATCGAACCCGGGCCTACTGAGTGCAATTCCCGCGCGCTAACCACTGGGCTGCCGCGCCCTCCGCGACAATCTCCATAACTTTCTACATATTCACCCAATTTAGACGGGAACCCAGTGGGGGAGGCATCCACAGGGGCCGTATCCTCCTTCCCCTACCACCAACCTCTCGGAAGGACTTACGGACCCACATATTTAACGTGATCGTATTCCACGTAAACACGGCGGCAGTTTTGGCAGTGGCGGGAATCGAACCCGGGCCTACCGCTAACTTCCCGCGCGCTAATTTGCAATGGGGGAGGCATCCAAAGAGACCGTACCCTCCTTCCCCTACCACAAACCTCTCGGAAGGACTTGCAGTCCCACACGTTTAACGTGATCGTACTCCGCGTGAACACGGCTGCAGTTTTGGCAATGGCGGGAATCGAACCCGGGCCTACCGAGTGAAATTCCCGCGCGCTAACCACTGGGCTACCGTGCCATCCGCGACAATCTCCATAACTTTATTTTTATTCGGCAATTTTGGGTATCGAACCCGGGCCTACCAAGTGCAAATCCCGCGCACTAACCACTGGGGTACTTCACCCTCCGCGATATTCTTCATAACTTTCTTTTTATTCACCCAATTTAGACCGGAACCAAGTGGGAGAAGCATCCACAGGGACCGTACCCTTCTTCCCCTACCACCAACCTCTCGGAAGGACTTACAGACCCACATGTTTAACGTGATCGTACTCCGCGTAAACACGGCGGCAATTTTGGGAATCGAACCCGGGCCTACCGAGTGCAATTTCCGCGCGCTAACCATTGGGCTACTTTGCCCTACGCGACAATCTCCATAACTTTCTTTTTATTCATCCAATTTAGACCGTACCCTCCTTCCAATACCACCAACTTCTCGGAAGG
The DNA here is from genome assembly GCA_951213105.1 of Amaurobius ferox. Taxonomy (NCBI): domain Eukaryota; kingdom Metazoa; phylum Arthropoda; class Arachnida; order Araneae; family Amaurobiidae; genus Amaurobius; species Amaurobius ferox. The sequence continues at coordinate 104,443,998 of OX578135.1, forward strand.
ACTCACGGACCCACATGTTTAACGTGCTCGTACTCCGCGTAAACACGGCGGCAATTTTGGGAATCGAACCCGGGCCTGGTAACTGGTTGGACGGCCAGGATGTGCCACCCAATTTAGACCGGAACCCAGTGGGGGAGGCATCCACAGGGAACGTACCCTCCTTCCCCTACCACCAACCTCTCGGAAAAACATACGGACCCATATGTTTAACGTGATCGTACTCCATGTCAGTGGCGGAAATCGAACCCGGGCCTACCGCGTGCAATTCCCGCGCGCTAACCACTGGGCTACTTCGCCCTCCGCGACAATCTCCATAACTTTTTTTTTATTCACCCAATTTAGACCGTACCCTCCTTCCCCTACCACCAACCTCTCGGAAGGACTCACGAACCCACATGTTTAACGTGATCGTACTCTGCGTGAACGTGGCGTAAGTTTTGGCAGTGGCGGGAATCGAACCCGGGCCTACTGAGTGCAATTCCCGCGCGCTAACCACTGGGCTGCCGCGCCCTCCGCGACAATCTCCATAACTTTCTACATATTCACCCAATTTAGACGGGAACCCAGTGGGGGAGGCATCCACAGGGGCCGTATCCTCCTTCCCCTACCACCAACCTCTCGGAAGGACTTACGGACCCACATATTTAACGTGATCGTATTCCACGTAAACACGGCGGCAGTTTTGGCAGTGGCGGGAATCGAACCCGGGCCTACCGCTAACTTCCCGCGCGCTAATTTGCAATTTAAAATGACCATATGCTTAATTCCATCATCCTCATTCCATTGTTTCATTGTTCCATCATTTAAAATATCCATAAAATTAAAATATCCAAAAGTTAAAATATACATTTAAAAAATCCAGATCGTCCCATCATTTAAAATATAAATATAATAATTTATATAGAGCAAAGGCGCTCTATTCAGAACCGTGACGTCACCTCCACCTTGACGTCCCCACCCACCACCTTCCCTGCTTCAGCGGGGGAGAAACGAAGCGTCACGCCGAGCGGAACGGCGAGAAATTTAAAATCATGATGTCTTTAAAATTGCGATCCTGAAGGCAATTTTCATTATTTCTGGACCAGATTAGACTTGTAAGAATGCCAGATGTTTGACCTTTCTGAAAATGTAAATTATTAGTCGAAATTATGAGTACTTTTCACGATGCGAGAATTTAAAAACCAAAAATCGTTTTCTTGAGCAAAAAGTGACTTTTGTTTTAAAATCTTTAAAAAATATTAGAAATCGAAATTCAGATTTGAAATTGATATATTTTTACTCGAAATTCTCTGCTCTTTCCGATGGTGTAATTTGTTTTTTTCTACGATGTCTGGATCGTGGAGAAAAAAGGGCAAAAAGGGCAAAAAACGGTCGAAATCGCATAAAACATTAAATAAATAAAAAAATAATTAAAATTTTAAAAATCGGTTTTCACGTGTCCCCTTCCCTCCCCCCCCGGGTCTCCGATTGCCTAATTTCGTAGCTCTCCGACGCGCGGTCGCGAAACGTATAGTGTATAAGACAGATTGATACATTTTTACTTGCAATTGTCTGCTCTTTCCGATGGTGTGATTTGTTTTTTTCTACGACGTCTGGATCGTGGAGAAAAAAGGGCAAAAAGGGCAAAAAACGGTCGAAATCGCATAAAACATTAAATAAATAAAAAAAAAATTAAAATTTTAAAAATCGGTTTTCACGTGTCCCCTTCCCTCCCCCCCAGGTCTCGATTGCCAAATTTCGTAGCTCTCCGACGCGCGGTCGCGAAACGTATAGTGTATAAGACAGACACACAGACACACAGACACACACACAGACATTGCCTTTTATTATATAGATGAATTGATCATAACCGATCGAATGAAATAGATTGCACCGCTCCCAGCAGAGAATTTAAAAGTCAAGACTTGAACTTTGCAACAAAGCGAGATAGACGAAAAAAGCCGATTACAAAATTGTAGAACATTGTCTAATGGATAGGAATCGACCATAAAACTGTTACAGAAGGTATTTATTTGACACTAGCCGCCTTTGGCGACCAGCCTGTTCGCTACCCTTGAAAATTCTGACCGTGGCAAACTCGTTGGCGCGACCTACCAGAAAGGTGTAAGGTAACTGCTTGGAAGGCCAGGAAGTGCCACACAATTTAGACCGGAACCCAATGGGGGAGGCATCCAAAGAGACCGTACCCTCCTTCCCCTACCACAAACCTCTCGGAAGGACTTGCAGTCCCACACGTTTAACGTGATCGTACTCCGCGTGAACACGGCTGCAGTTTTGGCAATGGCGGGAATCGAACCCGGGCCTACCGAGTGAAATTCCCGCGCGCTAACCACTGGGCTACCGTGCCATCCGCGACAATCTCCATAACTTTATTTTTATTCGGCAATTTTGGGAATCGAACCCGGGCCTACCAAGTGCAAATCCCGCGCACTAACCACTGGGGTACTTCACCCTCCGCGATATTCTTCATAACTTTCTTTTTATTCACCCAATTTAGACCGGAACCAAGTGGGAGAAGCATCCACAGGGACCGTACCCTTCTTCCCCTACCACCAACCTCTCGGAAGGACTTACAGACCCACATGTTTAACGTGATCGTACTCCGCGTAAACACGGCGGCAATTTTGGGAATCGAACCCGGGCCTACCGAGTGCAATTTCCGCGCGCTAACCATTGGGCTACTTTGCCCTACGCGACAATCTCCATAACTTTCTTTTTATTCATCCAATTTAGACCGTACCCTCCTTCCCCTACCACCAACTTCTCGGAAGGACTCACGGACCCACATGTTTAACGTGATCGTACTCCGCGTAAACACGGCGGCAATTTTGGGAATCGAACCCGGGCCTACTGAGTGCAATTCCCGCGAGCTAACCACTGGGCTTCTTCGCCCCCAGCGACTATCTCCATAACATTCTTTTTATTTACCCAATTTAGAACGGAACCCAGTGGGAGAGGCATCCACAGGGACCGTACCCTCCTTCCCCTACCACCAACCTCTCGGAAGGACTTCCGGACCCACATGTTTATCGTGATCGTACTCCGCGTGAACACGGCGGCAGTTTTGGAAGTGGCGGGAATCGAACCCGGGCCTACCGAGTGCAATTCCTGAGCGCTAACCACTGGGCTGCCTCGCCCTCCGCAACTTTCTTTATATTCACCCAATTTAGACGGGAACCCTGTGAGGGAGGCATCCACAGGGACCGTACCCTCCTTCCCCTACCACCAACCTCTCGGAAGGACTTCCGGACCCACATGTTTATCGTGATCGTACTCCGCGTGAACACGGCGGCAGTTTTGGAAGTGGCGGGAATCGAACCCGGGCCTACCGAGTGCAATTCCTGAGCGCTAACCACTGGGCTGCCTCGCCCTCCGCAACTTTCTTTATATTCACCCAATTTAGACGGGAACCCTGTGAAGGAGGCATCCACAGGGACCGTACCCTCCTTCCCCTACCACCAACCTCTCGGAAGGACTTACGGGCCCACATGTTTAACGTGATCGTATTCCGCGTGAACACTTCGGCAGTTTTGGCAGTGGCGGGAATCGTACCCGGGCCTACCGCTAACTTCCCGCGCGCTAATTTACAATTTAAAATGACCATATGCTCTCTAAGCTCTTAATTCCATCATCCTCATTCCATTGTTCCATCATTTAAAATATCCATAAAATTTAAATATCCATCGTTCCATCATTTAAAATATCCATAAAATTAAAATATCCATCGTTCCATCATTTAAAATATCCATAAAATTAAAATATCCATTTAAAAAATCCATATCGTTCCATCATTTAAAATATAAATATAATAATTTCTACAGTGCATATGTTAAGCTCTTATTTCATTTAAAATCGGAAGCGCGGGAAACGGAAAGTAAAAACTAATTCGGTTTCTTATTGTCCCACCCATCGCTATGCATATACAGAACCGTGACGTCACCTCCACCTTGACGTCCCCACCCACCACCTTCCCTGCTTCAGCGGGGGAGAAACGAAGCGTCACGCCGAGCGGAACGGCGAGAAATTTAAAATCATGACGTCTTTAAAATTGCGATCCTGAAGGCAATTTTCATTATTTCTGGACCAGATTAGACTTGTAAGAATGCCAGATGTTTGACCTTTCTGGAAATGTAAATTATTAGTCGAAATTATGAGTACTTTTCACGATGCGAGAATTTAAAAACCAAAAATCGTTTTCTTGAGCAAAAAGTGACTTTTGTTTTAAAATCTTTAAAAAATATTAGAAATCGAAATTCAGATTTGAAATTGATATATTTTTACTCGAAATTCTCTGCTCTTTCCGATGGTGTAATTTGTTTTTTTCTACGATGTCTGGATCGTGGAGAAAAAAGGGCAAAAAGGGCAAAAAACGGTCGAAATCGCATAAAACATTAAATAAATAAAAAAATAATTAAAATTTTAAAAATCGGTTTTCACGTGTCCCCTTCCCTCCCCCCCGGGTCTCCGATTGCCAAATTTCGTAGGCTACCCTTGAAAATTCTGACCGTGGCAAACTCGTTGGCGCGACCTACCAGAAAGGTGTAAGGTAACTGCTTGGAAGGCCAGGAAGTGCCACACAATTTAGACCGGAACCCAATGGGGGAGGCATCCAAAGAGACCGTACCCTCCTTCCCCTACCACAAACCTCTCGGAAGGACTTGCAGTCCCACACGTTTAACGTGATCGTACTCCGCGTGAACACGGCTGCAGTTTTGGCAATGGCGGGAATCGAACCCGGGCCTACCGAGTGAAATTCCCGCGCGCTAACCACTGGGCTACCGTGCCATCCGCGACAATCTCCATAACTTTATTTTTATTCGGCAATTTTGGGAATCGAACCCGGGCCTACCAAGTGCAAATCCCGCGCACTAACCACTGGGGTACTTCACCCTCCGCGATATTCTTCATAACTTTCTTTTTATTCACCCAATTTAGACCGGAACCAAGTGGGAGAAGCATCCACAGGGACCGTACCCTTCTTCCCCTACCACCAACCTCTCGGAAGGACTTACAGACCCACATGTTTAACGTGATCGTACTCCGCGTAAACACGGCGGCAATTTTGGGAATCGAACCCGGGCCTACCGAGTGCAATTTCCGCGCGCTAACCATTGGGCTACTTTGCCCTACGCGACAATCTCCATAACTTTCTTTTTATTCATCCAATTTAGACCGTACCCTCCTTCCCCTACCACCAACTTCTCGGAAGGACTCACGGAACCACTGGGGTACCGCGCCCTCCGCGACAATCTCCATAACCTTCTTTTTATTCACCCAATTTAGACCGGAACCCAGTGGGAAAGTCATCCACAGGGTGCGTACCCTCCTTCCTCTACCACCAACCTCTCGGAAGGACTTACGGACCCACATGTTTAACGTGATCGTACTCCGCGTGAACACGGCAGCAGTTTTGTCAGTGGAGGGAATCGAACCCGGGCCTACCGAGTGAAATTCCCGCACGCTAACCACTGGGCTACCGCGCCCTTCGCGACAATCTCCATAACTTTCTTTTTATTCACCCAATTTGGACCAGGACCCAGTGGGGGAGGCATCCACAGAGACCGTACCCTCCTTTCCCTGCCACCAACCTCTCGGAAGGAATTATCGACCCATATGTTTAAGGTGATCGTACTCCGCATCAGTGGCGGGAATCGAACCCAGGCCTACCGAGTGCAATTCTCGCGCGCTAACTTCCCGCGCGCTAATTTAAATTTATAACGACCATATGCTAGGCTCTTAATTCCACCATCCTCGTTCCATCGTTCCATCATTTAAAATAGCCATAAAATTAAAATATCCATTTAAAATATCTATAAATTAAAATATCCATAAATTAAAATATCCATTTAAAATAAAAAAATCAACCATATCGTTCCACCAATCCATAAATATAATAATTTCAAATACATCACCACAATTCAAACCACCATAATTCAATCATTTAAATTATTTAAAATATCCGTTTAAAAATATCCATTTAAAATATCATATAAATATAATAATTTCGCCCGATGTATACAACACTTATGCTCGTAATTCAGTTAAAACCGAAAGCGCGGTCTCCATGGAGACGGGGAAGAAACTAATGCGGATGGGGGGAAAATGCCGTTGAGAAACTGAGCCGGTAGCCGACAAATTTAAAATCATGGCGTCTTTAAAATTGCCATCCTGAAGGCAATTTTCATTATTTCTGGACCAGATTGGACTTGTAAGAATGCCAGATGTTTGACCTTTCTGAAAATGTAAATTATTAGTCGAAATTATGAGTACTTTTCACGATGCGAGAATTTAAAAACCAAAAATCGTTTTCTTGAGCAAAAAGTGACTTTTGTTTTAAAATCTTTAAAAAATATTAGAAATCGAAATGGAGATTTGAAATTGATATATTTTTACTCGCAATTGTCTGCTCTTTCCGATGGTGTGAGTTGTTTTTTTCTACGACGTCTGGATCGTGGAGAAAAAAGGGCAAAAAGGGCAAAAAAAGGTCGAAATCGCATAAAACATTAAATAAATAAAAAAATAATTAGAATTTTGAAAATCGGTTTTCACGTGTCCCCTTCCCTCCCCCCCGGGTCTCCGATTGCCAAATTTCGTAGCTCTCCGACGCGCGGTCGCGAAACGTATAGTGTATAAGACAGACAGACACACACACACACAGACATTGCCTTTTATTATATAGATGGTTCGTTAAAGACGGCATTTGTGCTTTTCGTACCTTTCCAGGCAAATCTTTTAAATGGAAATTTTGCTAGGCATGGAGATTTTCATAGGGTATTGAGACACACTGCCAGTGCATAGATGTATATTTATGTATATAGGTGCTAAAAAAAGCCACAAAAAACTAGCACGATCGACCTGTAAATAGCGTTTGAACGAAAATTCGAACTCGCAACATGCATCATCTTCTTTTTGTTTACCCAGACCATCCTGTGTAAGGCATCTGTTTGAACGGCCGGGAAGTGTCATACAATTTAGACCGGAACTTAGTAGGGGCGACGTCCACAGCGACCGTACCCTCCTTTCCCTACCACCAATCTCCCGAAAGGACTGACGGACCCACATATTTAATGTGTTCGCATTCAGCGCGAACACGATGGCAGTTTGGGCAGAGCCGGAAATCGAACTCAGATCCTCCAAGAGCAATCTCAGCGCGCTAGCCACTGGTATGTCCCAACCACGCAGCATGCATCTTAATTATTCGTGATTTAGCGGTATACAATTACTACTCAGTCATTAGTAAACAAGTCCTCTTTTACTCTGAACGGTATTTTCATTTAACCCGGCAAATTATTTTGAAGTGTAAGGAAACGTCGTTGTATGTATGTATATATATATATCCAAACATAAGAAAGCATACAAAATAGTAACCAAACCATCCCGCCTGCAGCCTCGCCGTCAGTAAATTCCAGAGTATAATTTACTACCCCAATTTCAGTAAATAAATGAGCAAGAAAAAAAAATAGCTTGTTTCCCTCAACAAAACAATCAAAGCAAATTTCCCCATTGTTTCAAATCCAAATTACACATTCCCATACACAGTCTTTTTTTTTTCCCTTTCTGAAAGAAAAATGCAATGAAAGAATGGTTGTTAAGCCTTCAATTTCCTTCGCACGAGTGAAAAAGATGGAACATGAAGAGATTTTTCATAAGAGGAAGAAACCAGGTGTTGAGTTGGAAATTATTTTTCTCCAATCAAATGTTATATCTTCAGCTTGATCCATATACAAAATGCAAAATATTTGATAAATTTGCATCTTTAACAATTTTTCTAACTATTGGTATAGATTTAAATACTTTTCCGATCTATATAATTTGGAATGTTTCCGCACAAGGCAGTCTTTTTCTATGACTTTCCCTCAAAAAGTCAATAAGTGGGAATTCTAAGAATATCGAATTAAACTGTATTTAATAATGGAATATTACACTACACTACTTCAAATCATCCTCCACCACCTCATGAGATTCCGTCCAAGTTCCTCATCACTTACTATTTCCCCAATGCTTATATTTTCATTTACAACAAACATGTTTAAAATTGTGTCAAAATTTATAAATCAGAAAATAAAGAATGAAAGAAAGATATACTACTGCATTTTCTTAAAGAGAAATGGATTGGGTTCGAGTCCCCAAAGAGTCAAAGAAGATCTTATGCATGTAAACAGCTGGTTCTTTAGAAATATGTCATTTACTAAGTTTATCCTTAATTGTAAATCGATGCACGACCCATTTAAGAATTCTGAAATGTATTTAAGCATCATGTCTGCATAAAATTGAAACCAATAGTGAAACTATTTTTAGACCCCACCCCCAAACCCACACACACACACACCTTCTAGTACACTAGAGCCATTAATTCCAGTCCTGCTACAAAAAAATTGAATTGGAATAGGCCACCTTTAAGCCTAATCCAAATTTCTTCTTAAAACCCGTACATAAGTGTGAAGGAAGACATTTAAAATAAAAGTGTCACGCAATCTACATGGAAATTGCCTAGCCCGTTTGTGTTTTTTCAGACCCTCCAGAAGCTTCCTGATGACCTAAAAGGCTGAATCTTTGCACACGGGACAGAACTTAAGCCAATTTTTGCTAAAGACGATACGTTTTGACGCTAAAAAAATACATTTCAAAACAAAATAAAACTTTTAAATAATTAGGTTGAAGCTTTTATTTTAGTGTTATTTTCCTTGTCTTTGACAGGCTTAAATATTAATACCTAAATATTTATTAAAAAAAATTATAAAAAAAATATTGTGCAAAAAAAAAAATTACATACATTTTTTATTGCCATTATTTTTGTCGGGTCGTATACTACAACTCTCAGCCATCCTGAATGGTCATTCCGACCATGCTTTACAGTCATTCATTCCTGGAGATCATAAAATGCGCTAAATAACAAAATCCATTAGCGAGAAAGGGTGATGAAAAACCTAAATAGATTAAAATAAGTACGTATAATAATTCTGAAGATGAACAATGTAATAGATTTATGCAAACTGGGGCAATAAACACAATCTAAGAAGAAGAAAAAAAAATCACTAGCCTTCCATTACGCCCAAACTCGCATTATAGTGAAGCAATTTCATACAATTCCGATTATGACTCAAGATATTGGGCCAAGACCCACATCATTTTGCCTCGCCTCCCCAGGGTCACGGCGGATAACGAGACAAGTGCCTCTCTGTGGAGCCGAGATCTTCTCGCAGTCGGGGATGGAGGCCCGACGACAGATTTATATGCACGAGGATAGGAGGATAGGAGGCCACAGGAAAAGTATCAAATAGAGTGAAACATCCGCTCAAATAAATAAAATTGAGAGAGATCCAGCTGGAGAATCGAGATTAGCATGCTGCCTGTGCTTGTCATTTATGAGTTTTACTTAGGACGGAAATGCAGTGTAAGATTTCAAATATATTCGACGTAACTGAAAAACAGGTGAGATTAAAATAATCATGGGACTGTCAAGGGTATTTTTTCCCACAGAGATCCGTTTTCAACACTTTATAACAAAGTTGAAAAGTGTTTATGACTTTGTTCATTCTGTCTGTCCGTTAGCACGATAACTGCCGTAAAAATGACTTAATCAAAATGAAATTTTAGTATGTTGTTCAGACGGTCTGTGGGACCTATAGGAATATAAATTAATAATATCACCCAATTAGTTTTGGATTAAACCCGGGTTGAAAAAATGAAATACATTGAACCCTATGGGACCTAATTTTTCAAACATTTTTTAAGCGGATTTGAAATTCACAAATTGCTTCGAAAATTTTAGGTAATATTCAAATTATTCCATAAAATATATAAAAAAAATTTCAGCAAAATATATTCAGTAGTTTTCTTAAATAAAAATTAAAATAATAATTACACATCTTATATGAAGCGATCACGTGACCATGATATGAAAAGATCACATGACCCACTTCAAAATATAATATGGTATCCATCTTGTCTCAAAATCGTGATTTTTAAAGTTCTTTTTAATTCATATTGAGTGTTGTATTCGTCCTAAAACCGCTTTATTTTTGCATAAATTCTGTGCATCTACATATTGAAACAACGCAATGACAATATATTTGAGTTTAAATGATCATCCAAATTTGATTATTTCTACAACGAAGCCTATTTTTCACTTATGTAAAATGTAAACAGCAAAATATGTAGGATGAGTTGTATAAGAATTGCTGTATTTTTTTAACGCAAAAGTATTTAGATCATGGAGTCTGCATAGCTGATATGAACGAAATATTCATTGATTTTACAGAGAGATGGACGATTTTTTTCGATGAAGTTTTAGGCATAGAGTTTAATTACTTGTAGCTCCATGGTCTTAAGTTTTTAAATAAAATAAATTATTTTAGTACTGTGATGAATGAAATAATTAGGAAAATGTTATGAATGAAATGATTAGGAAAATGTTATGAATGAAGTGCTGCTTTCATAGAGAGAGCCAGGGGTGTTATTTTTTCTATGACGTCATTTGAATGAATGTCAGTTTAAATATAATAAATTATTGTAGTATTATGATGATTTTAAAAATATTACCGAGAAATGTATCGCATCTTAGAGATGTTTAAACCAGTCAATTTATATTTCAATGCCATCATTTGAATGAAGTTCATTTATTTCGATGAAGGTTTAAGTTTTCAAATATAATAAATTAATGTAGTATGATGTAGCATGATCATGCAGTGTAGTAGCATGATTGATCTTTCTTGTTTTCCTTCTGTAAAAATATAATTTTCTGAAAGTCAAAAGAGCGAGTCGCGTGGTTAATTTTTGAAATGTTGTGAAGGGTCCGGAAATACTATCAGATTATTTCTACCTTTATCTACTAACAAAATAAAAACAAGAAAGATCAATCATGTATAAAGCATTGATTATGAAACACTTTCCAACTTCAATGCAATTTTATACAAACATCTCTAAAATGCGATACATTCCTCGGTAATATTTTTAAATTATCACAATACTACATTAATTTATTATATTTGAAAACTTCCTCGAAGAAAATGAACTTCATTCAAATGACGGCATTGAAATATAAATTGTCTGGTTTAAACATCTCTAAAATGTGATACATTCCTCGATAATATTTTTTAAATTATCATAACACTACAATAATTTATTATATTTGAAAACTTCATCGAAAACAAATGAAATATATTCAAATGATGTCATCGAAATATAAATCGCCTCTATATAAAAGCAGCATTTCATTCATAAACATTTTTCCAATCGTTTCATTCATCACAATACTATAATAATTTATTTTATTTAAAAATCTGAAAAATTGTTATCTACCATATTTATTTTAAAATGTGAAACCTTTCTCATATATAAAATAATTAAACTCTTGGAAAGATATTTATTACATAATATATCTCTTTTTTCTTTCTGGAGGATATAACGAGAGTAAGAATTTAATTGAATTTGCTTTTCTCCCTATATTAAATAATTTTTATTTAAAAAACTACCTAACATATTTAACTGAAATTATCTTTATATATTTTATGGGATAATTTGAATATTTCCTAAAATTTTCGAAGCAATTTGTGAATTTTAAATTCGCTTAAAAAATGTTTGAAACATTAGGTCCCATAGGGTTCAATGTATTTCATTTTATCAACCCGGGTTCAATAAAAAACTAATTGGGTGATATTATTAATTTATATTCCCATAGGTCCCACAGACCGTCTGAAAAACATATTAAAATTTCATTTTGATAAAGCCATTTTTACGGCAGTTATCGTGCTGACAGACAGAATGAACAAACCCATAAACACTTTCAACTATGTTGTAAAATGTAAAAAGTGCAATTTCAGTAAAGCAATAAATTGAGCGTTTAATTCCGAACTGTAATTTTATGTTGTATGTTTCGGTCAAAGAAGCTCACAGCTTTGTTTAACAAGATTCTCTGTTACCTACCCAAATACAAGCACGGCGTGGATAACGTGCAAATATTTTCCCGAGTTGTAAATTAAAATTTCACGTGTTGATTTAAAAACATGCCTGCTTTGTAAAAAGAATTATTCTCAGAGAAATAAAGTGCTTACAACAACAGAATTTATGTGCAACCAGAAACAGATAATCTACCCATGATGGAGATCGACACATTCAGGTCTATCACGCAGCCAGCTTCAAATTTAATAAAGATTGAGCTCAGGCTTCACGAAATTGCAACAGTTGAGTTCAAATTCAACGAATCCACCTATAGGGGGCGTTTCCAAAGTTAGGATCGCTCTCTTAATGCAGGTAACAAGCATTTATGGAGCGATTTTGCGGTTTTAATATACTCGTAGGCATGAAATATCCGATATCTTTAATGGTAATAAAAATATTGCTATGTATCACGATTTTTGTGAATCATCAAGGAGACTGACAAATTCAGCCCTGGCTTGTATATAAAAAGGGCGAAACCTATCTATTATGCTGTTATCTGCTCTGCCATGGAAGCGTGATCCTAACATTGGAAACGCCACCTAAGGGCGGGTTCTATGAGTATGAACTGGAACATTTTTTCCAATACGAAAAACTGCTTTATCGAACAAAACTGCTATAATACTTACAAGAAACTATGTAGCTTATTTATACAATGTAATTGAGGCAGTAACTATACTGCCCTGTATATGTTCTATTTCCTACAAATCGAGACCTATGTAATCTGTCTCCTCACGTAAACTCTTAATCTGCGTTTTATGTTAATATTGCCAGTGGGTATATACAAAAATCGCCGCGATAAAAGAATTAATTGCTACAGGAACGCTTTAACAAATAGTCAAGATTTAGTCACAATTCAATGCATACTTTTCATTACTATCTGCAGAGCAGGGGCGGCATTTCAGCATTTCATTTGGGGATGCGAGATTCGTATGTATGAAAATCCACAATATGGAATAAATAAAATGTTTGTTAACAGGGGGGGGGGGGAATCACAAAATTGAATTGATGTTGAGAAAAGTAATTGTTGTTAACATAATTTTTGTACATAATTGTGTTAACATAATTGTTGTTACATAATTTTTCTAAATACAAATATCTATATTTATTTATCTTTTATTGAAGTTTTAAACACCGGTTCTTAGAGTCTGGAAGAAGAGAACATTTTGTTACAATATCATCATAATCCTGTGGTGTATCTTGTTCCATAGCTAAAACAGCTAAAGATGAAAGTCTTTCTTGTCCCATTGTACTGCGAAAATAATTTTTCAGCCTCCTGAGATACGAAAAAGAGCTTTCACAACTGTCTGAGCTGATTGGCACAGTCAAAAACAATTTAACTAATAATGTTATGACAGGAAACACTTTTTTAATTCTGCTCTTTAAAATAATTCAGGCGACTTTTAAAGTTGGGATGGTCTATGTTTTCATTTTTCACTATTAAATAAAACAGTCGCAATTCACATAGCAATTCCTCTTTCTGGAAGTTATATACTTTGCATATAGTTGAAACATTTTCTTTTTCGACATCTGATCCTGATAATACAGAACTAGGTGCAAGTAAAAAAGATATATTTTTCTCATTAAATCTTGTCTCAATTTTATTAGATACTGAATCTATCATTTCATATTTAATATTGATTTTGTGATATGATTTAACATCATCATGGGGATTTTTTTCACCGCCTTCGAATTCTTTTAACTCCTTTTCAGTTTTGGTCTAGAATAAGAATTTTTTTCGCAAAGTTCTGTCACAAAACGCCACACTTGATTGAAATATGCATCAGTACGAAAAGAACTAACAGTTTCAATAGTAGCTTTAGCCAAAGCTTGCACAGCCTGAAAATTAAGATCAGATGACTGAAGATGCTTTGAGAGAGTATTGCACTGATCAAAAACAGTGTCCAATACAAAGTTGGGGTCCCATTTCTAGCAAAAGGAATGGATGAGCATACACTAACTACACATAAATTTAATTGGAACACACACTGACACTCGGAATTTTCAAGTGAAAAGGATAACATCACCCCAATCTTTTCAAGTGGAAAAGCAATCCAGCTGGAAGAGAGAAACTTCACTGTGAAGGTCGGCTCTTTTAAAGCTCTATAGCGTGAGAAAACTGACCAGTGGACAGTCGATAAGAAAAAGGAGAAGCCGATAGACGACGAGGAAAAATTTGGGGGCGCGACCGCGCCTCCTATTTGCCGCCCCTGCTGCAGAGTACACGTAATTTCCCCCATAAAAGTCACAAAGGCGTATTCATGGAATTAATTCTACAGGGAAGTAATAGTAACCTTTATCACTTTCGTTAGATGTGTTTTAATCAGATTTCTCAGAGGGTTTTATGCTTAAACAATTAATTTAAAACAAGAAAGATCAATCATGCTTAAAGCATTGATTATGAAACACTTTCCAACTTCAATGCAATTTTATTTAAACATGTCTAAAATGCAATACATTCCTCGGTAATATTTTACAACTTATCACAATACTACATTAATTTATTATATTTGAAAACTTAAACCTTCATCGAAAAAAAAGGAACTTCATTCATATGGCGGCATTGAAATATAAATTGCCTGGTTTAAACATCTCTAAAATGCGATACATTCCTCGGTAATAATTTTTGAATCATCATAATATTACGATAATTTATTGTATTTGAAAACTTCATCGAAAACAACTGAAATTCATTCAAATGATGCCATAGAAAAAATAACACGCCTGGCTCTCTCTATAAAAGCAGCATTTCATTCATAACTTTCTCCCATTCATTTCATTCATCACAATACTATAATAATTTATTTTATTTAAAAATTAAGACCATGGAGTTACAACTAATTAAACTCTATGCTTGAAACTTCATAGAAAAAAATCGTCCTTCTCTTTGTAAAATCAATGAATATTTCATTCATATCAGCTATGCAGACTCCATGAGCTAAATAATTTTGTGTTAAAGAAATACAGCAATTCTAATACAACTCATTCTACATATTTTGCTGTTTACATTTTACATAAGTGAAAAATAGGCTTCGTTGTAGAAATAATCAAATTTGGATGAGCATTTAAACTGAAATATATTGTAATTGCACTGTTTCAGTAAGTAGATTAAAGTGGTTTTAGGACGGATATAGCACTCAACATGAATTAAAAAGAACTTTAAAAATCACGATTTTGAGACAAGATGGATGCCATATATCATTTGAAGTGGGTCACGTGATCTTTTCATATCATGGTCACGTGATTGCTTCATATAAGCGGTGTAATTATTATTTTAATTTTTATTTAAAATACTACTAAATATATTTCGTTGAATTTTTTTTTATATATTTTATGGAACAATTTGAATATTACCTAAAATTTTCGAAGCAATTTGCGAATTTTAAATCCGCTTAAAAAATATTTGAAAAATTAGGTCCCATAGGGCTCAATGTATTTCATTTTTTCAACCCGGGTTCAATCCAAAACTAATTGGGTGATATTATTCATTTATATTCCCATAGATCCTACAAACCGTCTGAACAACATACTAAAATTTCATTTTGATTAAGTCATTTTTACGGCAGTTATCGTGCTGACAGACAGACAGATAGAATGAACAAAGTCATAAACACTTTTCAACTTTGTTGTAAAGTGTTAATAATTTTAACTCTCACAATCTTAAGCCTGAAAGTAATAAATGCTGCAAAAATGGAAATTTAAAGCCTTAAATGGTTCTTTATTATCAGTTTTTTATCAATACAAATATACCTTTCCTTGTTTGACACAGTTTATCTTTACATTGTTTGCTTTGTGGCAATAGAAGTATAAAAACAGTAATAAAGCACGAATTTATCATCTCAAGCCAGTAAAATATTAGATTGTGTGATTATTAAATAAAATACGCCCAGTCGTACGAAATTGGCTATATTAAGCAATTGTCTTCATTTCAACTCCTAATCGATATAAGTTGAACATTTGGATTAAATTTTAATATAATCACTAACCATTCATACATTTTTAAGCTCTAGTAAATTTTGATACGACGTGAATCTTTCGATTCACGTCGTATCCTCCTTAAGCTATTATATCGATACTAGACTCCTTAAACTATTATGTCGATACTATAGAAAGATCATAGACTTCTTAAGCTATTATATCGATAGATGGGCACATTCAGAATGACCTTAATCTTATGTTCCAACAGGACTTTTAATTTGTATTATAATTAAATTTCAATAAAAAATTCCATACATTTTTTGAGTTACATTAATCAAATAACATTCATAAATTTTCAAGCTCTAGTAATCTTGATGGGATGCGAATCGTTCAATAATACGCAGACTTCTTAAACTATCCTGTTCAATGATGGGCACATCAAAAATCTAAAGACCTTAATCTTATGTTCCAACAAGACTTCTAATTAGCGCTATCGTTAAATTTCAATAAAAATTTCATATATATATTTTCTGAGTTACAATAATCTCATATACAGTCAAACTCACTTACAATATTTTCCAGTCAAGTGGACTGCCTGCAAAAACTTTTAGCTGGAAAACTTGTCATAAAGCAAACACATAAAATATTTAATATCTCAAATTAAACGCCTAAAACTATCGGTTGAATGGATTATTATTATTTGGCGATTTTTTTTAGACTTGTTTGACTATATTTAAATAATACTTGACAACACTTGTGCCAGTATCGCGATGTGCTTTGATGATGATCGTTGTCGAGGAGGAGGAGGAATCACGCCACTGAATCTGCTTCACCTATTCTTAAAGTCACGAGCCGTCACTGCGGTTTCCTATCACGTTGACTAATATAATTTTAAAGTACAAAGAAACATTTTATCGAAAAGTAGGCCTCTTATGTTTATCGATTAAAATAATAGTGCTAAATTTCACATGAATCACATTCAAGACATAAGGCACACAGAATCACTGACATATATACAAACATTTTTCCAAAAGCATGTTGATGCATGCTCGAAGATGTCGAACCGTGAAAGACCCAGGCCACCTGACTCACCCTCGGGTATGAGCAACTGGCTGAGTGGCCGGAGATGTTGAACACATGAAAAACCCAGACCACACGACAGACCCGAGGGCTTACTGTTGCTTGATGTGTGACCGGGATGTTGAACACGTTGAGACCCAGACCGTCCGACCTACCAGAAAGGTGTAAGGTAACTGTATGGACGGCCGGTGGATGTTGAACACGTGTAGAAGTTTAAAAATTGAAGTCAGATTTTTGACCTTATCACAATAGTTAACTTATACAACATTTGTTGTAGGGAATGGGGAAATGACATATATTAGATATGCTTATTTGATATATATGAAAGCATTCGAAATTCACTGAATTTATCAAACATGATGCTCGAACTTAACTGATGTGTCCAAACAGGGACTTCCCCTACACATTAATAAATTTAAATATTGTGGCTAAACCATAACACAAATTAGAGATTCTTTTTTTAATAACTTGATCTCACTTAAAATCAATAAGCATTTTGTAGTTACCTTTTTAAACAACACCGAATTTTTTGGAAATTGCTTGATTCTTTTAAGAGATATAAAGCTTCCTGTGGAAAAATATTTTTTTTATATATATCTGGAGAGATATATATAAGTATTTTCGAAACAAGTTTAAAAAATCTGATGTGTGCAACACATGACTTTCCTTATATAATGCAATGAATTTACTACTTTTAAAGTAAAAAAAAAAAAAAGGTCAATTAGTTGTTATTTTCATTGATTCAGCGTCATTTTTATCCATTTGGCGAGATGTTCGTTAATTAGGCAATATTTAAAAAGTCGCCAAGTTGGCGACATTCCGCCAAATTCCTCGCCAAAATCTGGTCAAGTGTTATAGATGAGAAATAAGTTATTCTTATATCAGATAAATGACTATTGGCGTTCAAATAAAAAAGTATTGCTCGAAGTGTTTTTTCTCATGAATGGAACAAGATAGATCCACGAAAATGATGTCGCCAAATCTATCGCATGATATTACATATGAAAAGTGAACATGTTTCTCAACAGTTAATTAATATATTTTTTTTAATTTATGGGATTTTTTTGACAAATTTATTTGAAAATGTGCAATATCTTGAGAAAGGGTCATGCTAGCGTTCCAATGTTTATGTCAATCGTTTTCTAAGGAAAAATTACATAAGAAATGTCTATTTGCGTAATTTTATCAAAAGTTTTGATTTTTTGATGATTTTTTTCAAAATTTCACTCGAAAATTTAGGGGGGTTCTGAACATTCGATTGTGTAACACAATAGGCTTCCAGTGTTCAATAATTGTAATTTTTGTTCGGCTCGCTATCCATTCGTTCGTCAATTATCATCCCCCCCCCCACACACACACACACATCATCTCAAAAACGTCTGATTCGTGTTCAGGGATACTTGAAACGTGCTCGTCTGTCGAAAACTCGAATTCGAATTTTCGACCCCGTCACAATACTTTCCTTATACGTTATATGTATATAAGGAAAGTAAAAAATGGTTGAAAAATTGAGGACATTTTTCTGATTTGAGCTCTCCGAAAATGAGTAAGACTCTGACGCTTACCAATTGAAAAAGTCGTAAAAAATTTTACATTCGATTTTCTCAATGTGTCGCAGAGACACAAACAGATAGACACGACTGAAAAAATCAGATGACTCGTATTCAGGGATGCTCATAACCTGTACATCCATTTACAATCCCAAGAATCAGATTTTTGACCACCACCATACTTTCCTTTTACATACACAATGTATTATATAGAAAATAGAAACAAATAATGGTACCATTCCGATGGAACCAAAATGAGTTTGCGTGAATAAGATCTTTCTTTGTGGGGCAGTTTAGCTCTAGATATTTTCAAAATATTATAACATCGAAATTAGAACCACCTTGTAAAAATTGTATTTAAAAATTATATCTATCTGTTATAGTTTAGAAAATATTTCGAGTAACAGTAAACAAAGTGAGGCAAAAAATTCGCTCAGACAAAAACTGTTTAGTTTTTTTTTTCAAGGGAAAAAAAAATTCAAAAATTAAATTATTTTTGCATTTTCATAAATAGAATCATAATTCCGACTACACAATTAAAAATTGTATTCATTTTCATCTACTGGATTCATACATATAAGAGCCCAAAGTGCTTATATTTTTCGTAACGGTCCAATTTCAGCCAGATACCCCAAAGAACCATAGATGTTATTCACATCAAAAATCCAATAATTAACAAAACCCATCGAAATGGAAAATACATTTTTTTTTTACAAAAGTTGACCTGATCGCAGAAAAAAATAAAGTTTCACTCGGCTACACAGAAATGAGCACATTTCCCATTCAGAGGGAGGTCAATGTGCGTGCATCCGAAATTTGCTCGAAAGCGCAATTTCCTCCTCCTCCGCACAGAGCGTCGAATAATCGCCGAAGACGATGATTAATATTTCAGTGCTTCATTTAAGGCAGAAAAGAATTAGAGAAAGAGAAATAAGGAAATGAAGTTAAATAGAACGATCATTTTAAATAAAGAAATATTTGTCTTCCGGTAATAAAGGGATTAAGAGAACGATTGTTTTAAGAAATGCTAGTACAGCTAAGGTAGGGATAGCTCACTGATTAAAGCCATAAAGATAGTTGCCATTGTTATTAACAAGAGGACCGAACTAGGAGGTCCCAAGTTCAATTCTAGACGCCGTCTAAAACTATCCCCGTGTCTACATGGAGTATGGCACAATAAATCCGTAGATCTCAAAGTGCATCCGAGAGGCGATGGATCAGGGGACAGATGGCACTGTCCCTGTGGCTGCCAACCCCACTTTATTCTGGTCTAAATTGTGTAGCATTAGGTTAAGTCAGACTTCTACCAGGGTGTGCCTGGGGTTTTTGGACGAACGGACGCCGCAATCTCTCTCTCTTTTTACCTTAGTCATTTGTCTTGTTCTGGTATTTCCCGGACAAGTGAGATTAGCAACAACACATACAAGTACATTATAAGGGCTAATGGCAATCATACATTAAAAGATTAATTACTCAAAAGTGAAAACATACATAATTTTTAAAGAATTTTTATTTTTATTTTTGTTTAAATACCGTTTAAGTTTTAAACATATTTACCATAAAAAAAAATCTGATGTGGGCAACACATGACTTTCCTTATATAATGCAATGAATTTACTACTTTTAAAGTAAAAAAATAGGTTTTTCTTATAGTAGATACTTATATTCTTTCCAAGATATTGAATTGTTGACAATTAGTCGTCATTTTTATTGATTTAGCGTCATTTTAATCCATTTGGCGAGATTTTCGTTAATTTGACAACATTTCAAAAAGTCGCCAAGTTGGCGACATTCCGCCAAATTCGTCGCCAAAATCTCGCGAAGCTTTACTGACGGAGAAATAGGTTATTCTTATAACAGATAAATGACTATTAGCGTTCAAATACAAAAGTATTACTCGAAGTATCTTTTCTCATGAATGGAACGAGCTAGATCCACGAGAATGATGTCACCCAATTTATCGCATGGTATTACACATGAAAAGTGAACATGTTTCTTAATAGGAAATATTTTTTTTTTATTTTATATGACTTTTTGATAATTTTTTTGAAAAATGTTGTTGTTGTTGAAACCCAGACCGTCCGACCTACCAGAAAGGTGTAAGGTAACAGGTGTAAGGTAAAGGTGTAAGGAACGGTTCGTGTTAGCGTTCTAAATTTTATGTTAATCGTTTTCTAATGAAAAATTACATAAGAAATGTCTATTTGCGTAACTTTATTTGCGGTTTTGATTTTTTGACGATTTTTTCAAAATTTCACTCGAAAATTTAGGGGGGTTCTGAACATTCGATTACGTTTAAAAACAATAGGCTTCCAGTGTTTACGGATTGTGATTTTTGTACCAAATTTCGTTCGAATCAGTCCATTCGTTCGTCAGTTATCGTCTCCACAGACCCACTGACACACACACACATACTTTCACACACACACACAGACCACAGACATCATTTCAAAAATGTTTGATTCGTGATCAGGGATGCTTGAAACGTGCTCTCCCGTCGAAAACTCGAATTCGAATTTTCGACCCCGTCACAATACTTTCCTTATACATTATGTATATAAGGAAAGTAAAAATAAATAAATAAATACTTAAATGAGTTCCACTCGATTTTCTCATATATTTATATTCCATAGGCCTACTTCTATTATATTGTTTAGATCTATTTATATTATTAAATATTAAAATATTTACATGTTACAACAAGATGAATAGCGTTATCACACAACAAAGCAACATGCAGTTTGAAGAAATCATGAAGAATACACATCACATAGCAACGTCTGTAAGACATTTAAAACAAATTGAACTTGTAGTTTCTATAAAAAAAAAAATTGTAAAACTGATACCAAAATTCCAATTCTTCTGAAACAATCAAAAAGTTAATAGGCAACTCTGTTCGGCACAAGAGGAAGATGAGGGTATTTAAATGCCACGCCTCCTTTATCATGCTAAAATGTTTTCAGAACCAATACATGTTCAAACAATTTAAAATTGTTATCTAGAATTATAGAAATGCATTCAATGCGAATTTGAAACAAAATATCAATAATTATTTTCCTCGTTTGAATTATTTGTTTCCAAAGTTGCCATTGTTATTAACCCAAGGAAACTTACTGCATTTTTTTATCTGAATTTACTTACCCTTGCTAGATTTGTATCGAAAGTAATTCAGAAAATTACTTCCTTTGAAAACTTCCCGGATAAAATAATATGAAATTTTAATACTTAAAAAGGCGGATATATCCGTTCTCATCTGCATTATTCTAAAGCGCATAAATGAATTCGAACAAAATAGTAACAACAAATACAGCGAAACAGAGATTAAACGTACATTACGAAATGCAAAACAGAATACAAAGTTGGTCAGAGTTGGTTTGACCTTAATTAACACTTTTCGCGTGAAGTACAGAAGTTGTGAAAATGCAAATATAAAAATGACTTTCATTATAGTAACTTTCGATTATCTAAGATGCAAAAAATGTCTTCAATGTGGGATGTGCAATAGAGTAGACCAAAAATAATTATGTGTACTCATTAAAATGACTGGGTTTTTAAAAGTTGTTATTTGAATTACAACGTGCTTAAAATTTTAGATTAAAATTTTTTTTTGATGTGGGCAGCACATGAGATTCCCTACTAAATACAATGAATTTACTTCTGTCACAGTGAAAATCCACGACACAGTGTTTTTAACATTGAATTGTACATTTGGCGCTTTTCCTGACGATAATATTTCAAAGTACCCAATTAAATTACATTTTGCGCAACTAATATTTACATGTTGTACATGGCGAATAACGTCATCACACAAAAAACTGTGTGCAGAATGAAGAAATCATAATACAGGTTTCCATTTGATATTTTCTGTATGTTAACAACAAAAACTCAGTATTTATTGACGCAAGAATAATTGCTCCAAAAAAAATGTAATTAAAAAACTAAATTTTTTAAAAAATTTAATTTTTTTTTAATTTTTAAAATTTGGAATTTTAACTACAAAAGTTGCATATTTAGTTTATAAAAATCTACTGTACACATACATACACATTATAAAAAAACTACGAAATTCATTTCGCCTGCATTTTGCATTATATGAAATCGTTAAATAAATGCTCATGCTCAATATAAAGATTTAATTTTTTTTACTACTTTTGTCCGTTATATATTTTTCATTATTCAGTAGCTTTTGGCACTTAGATGATCTCTAATTTCGAAAAACAATTTGGCTATATTTTGAATTCGAATGCAATGTTACATGTGCATGTACAACATGAAAAAAAAAATTTTTTTTTTCGTACTTTTTTCTCTACTAGTTTTCCCTTATTTAGCACCTTCTGACACTCCAGTCTATCTTTTGCTAAGAAATAAAATTCTGTCTTTAATAAAATATCCCGCCCTAATGCACACAGCAATCAACTGAGATGCGGGACAAAATCAAGGTTATAAGGAAAGTCCTTCCTCAGGGTAATATCTCACAAGCTATGGCCGATAGATATGCACTTCTTGTGGCAGCCTCTAGAAAATCAAGAGTCGTTTAATTTAGTTTAGAAAATCAAAACATCAGAACGCTACAACCGAGTATTCAGACAAAGCAACAATATGTAAATGCATAACAAGCAATTTATTGCATAACAGCCAATTTTCCTTCCTTAAATCCAAATAGAGGTGGAGAATTCGTATAAAGTTAGGAAGCAGTCATCTAATAGGAAACCTGTATGCAAATGTCATGGACTTGCATGAATAGAAAAGGCTTCAATTCCTGTCACTGTTTCACGAAGTGTTGGCATGCCTCCCTCGCATGTCACTCGTGTACTCTGCGGAATCAACATAAAGCACGACATTTCAACTTTATGTAAATATGCCCCAGACACAGGGAATCAAACAGTTTCCGCTTTTCTTTTTTCGCATGTATGGAGTGTCCTTTTCCATCTTTCTTATGGAACAATAACGTTTTTGCACTAAATTTGAATTTCTCTACAACTTTCTAATTGACTTTCCCCTATCTGCAAAAGTGGGCCCCTTCTGCATTTTGATGCCATTATAGGTTTTAGGATCTCCTGAACACGTTTTGACTATTTTAAAGAGATGTCCGTCTGTCAATCAGTGGTCGATTTATTGTGTACACAATAGCAAATATTAATGGCTGATTTCCACGAAACTTTAAAACCAGCTTTGTTTTCAAAAAATCTAGAACTAAATAGAATTTTTTGGAAATCAAGCAACATTTTATATTTCCTTAGTCAGTATAGGTCAAAATGTGTCATAATTATGGATGTCACGAGCTGTCCTCTATTTTAAATGCTTATCGCCTTGAACCAGCTCGAGGTTTCTCTTCTTTAAACTTCATCAACTGTGCTAATAAACACACGACAACATTTATTTTCTATTATCTATTTACAAATAAACACATACTTTATTACTGAACTCGGACTCAACGAGTCCCATCGTCCTTTTCCTGCTGTTCACAAGAGAATCCCGAAAGCATGTGTTTCCAGTCTTCCTTGCCTGGATAGAGAGGGGTTCGTGACGATGGATAAAAGGGGTTATTATGGCCGATTCAATGATCACGAAACTTAACAATTTCAATCATTGTAGTGAAAAATAGCCGCGATACAATTTTTGAGCTCGTGACATCATTAGCGTTTCCTCAGGAAAGGGGGAGTTGCCCCTCCCCAACGAGAATAGATTGTCAAACTTGGTACCAATCGAAATATTTTTCAAGCCCTTTAAAATGAAGGGTAACATGCTATAATCGTGATCATTTGGAACAAAGATACTGATTTTTTAAAAAAATTCTTGGGGGGGGGGGGGGGGGGGAATCACAAGTTATTTATAAATGGATTCTGGTATAAGACATTCGAGTTGAGCCACACTCCAGTTAATTAAGCTAAGAATGTTGCTAATTTCTAGTTTGAAATTTATAAAAATGAAAAGTTGTAAAAAATAATATAAGAATAAAAATGATAATAGATTATTTTGTTTCTAATTTAAAAGCCATAAATCCTAGATGGCCGCCTCCACCATTTAAAATCAATAGTTATATGCATTAAAAAAAACTAATTTGAGATGCCTTGAGATAATTTTGATCTAAAATTAGCTAGAAATACACAACACATTTGGTATGTTTTTTTTTTCATTTAAAAGATGTTGTAGCCGCCCTTTTGAGGTCTGAGAGTTGCCCAAAGGTAATAATGGTACCCGCAATTTCATGATTGTACATACCCTAAGCATAAAATATCACCAATAAAAAATATATATATGACAAAACTGGTTTGGGATGAAAAATCTCCCATTTAGTTGCAGGACTAAAACCAATAATGTTCCCAGCAGAACCCTTTAAACGCGAAACTAATATTCCCCTTTCAAATTGAAAATAAATTTCCGTTTCGAAATTAAACAAACGTTCTGGAGAATTTTATTTTTACAATTGTTAGCAACAGTGAATAACAGTCTGGCATTCAAAGCCTCCATGTCGGCAACACTCTTATGAGTAAGACAAGTAAATTAAATAAAAGCAAAGAACTTTCGAATAGGGAAACATGTACAGATTAAGAATCAAGTTGAAGGGACTTTAATGGCGGCGTTTAAGAGCAGTAATACAACAGATGAGCGATCAAGCATGCTGACAAGTCTAGGAAGAGGACGGAATCCGTCTTTGGAAGGCATCCAGGAAGGCCTATGACGTCGCTTGACGGGATTCGTCGCTTTTCTCATAGTGTGCCGCAATGTGGATCGAATTAAAAACTTCAGACAGGTAAACACGTGACTTTGTCCAATCCATTTACATTGCAAACATGTGTACTGTCGATCACTCGCAAGCCAATGAATCACGCTCGAAAATGAACGAGTCAAAGGAGTTGTAAGGCTTCATAAAGCTCAGACTAAGCTGCTAAAAATTTTAATGCACTTTGCACTAAAAGTGATACTAGTTATATTGCCTGCTCATTTTCTGAACATTATACACCACTTATTTAGGAAACTGAACTCTATATTTTCGACTTAATGGTGTAAAATTCACGAAAATTAGTGGGCAATACAGCTGTAGACACTTTTTAGTGCAAAGCTGTGCGGAAATATTTTACAATGTAGGAAATGGTAGACCTACATACCACATGGAATCGTATATAGACCTAGAAAAAATGAGTGGGAGAGAAGGAAGGAATATTAAAAAGAGTTTGACATTTACTATTTTTTAATTTTTTAAGGGAGTTTTAAGGAAGGGGGGAAAGACTTTTTAAAACACTTTCTTCCTTTGGATTCAACTTTTTTATGTTTCCGGATTTGTTGAAGGGAAAAAAAAGAATAACAAGTTAATTAGTCAAACGAGTATTGCACATTTTAAAAATTATATCAATGATATCAAATTATTGAATACTGAAAAATAATTAAACTGAATAATGAGAAAGTGAAGTCATGGGAGACTTTTTAATCATAATACCACCCCCGTTTTTTCTTTCTTTAAATGGGATTTTCTTAACTTTCTTAATTGGGATGATGGATACGTTCAACATCACATTAATTAACTTGCCTTAGACAAACCTAGCGAGAACGAAAAAATACGGGATGCTTCTGAAAGTTTCATGCGCACACATCGAAAATGGATGGCAAAGAACTTAACGAACGAGAACCCGTAGGTTTGAACGAAAAAATAGGGGATAACCGATTAACCCTTTTAAGGGAGTCCTTGACAGAAAATTGTACTTATTTTATTTATGAATAGTTTTATCCAAAACTTGTACCACAAATATTTTCTTTCATCGGATTCAAATGTGCTATGTAAAATAAATTTAAAAAAAATTAAAATATTTAAAGATTGAAACATTGAAAATTAAAACATTTTTAAATTTCATATAATTATGAATTCAAAAACTTTATTTACAAAATAAAAATATTTTTCGTTAGCGAAAAGCATGTTCATTAATTCAGGATATTTTTATACACTGATAAGAATACATTAAAAAAAAAGAATGCTTTATTAAAAAAAATATATCTTTTTATATGAATGACTTATTTATCAAACACTGTAAATTTAAAATTTGCAATTTTATATACAAATCCTGAAGACGAATTGTGTCTTAAATTTCATTGTTCTAGCTCAAATCTTTATTGGGTTATATTTATTTAAACATTAAACTATTATTCTTCTTTATCATTAGCTTTCTTAAACATTAAACTTTTCTTCTAAAATTTAATTTCTGAAAAAACAAGCTTTTGTTTCATACAGTCATGTTTTGTACAGTAAAGTATTATAAAACCAAGTTTTTAATGTTTAACATCTTAAAGCTTCAATAAAAGGATTTCTGTAATATTTATGTCATTCCATTCTGCATTATTTAACTTTCTTTTAGTTTAATTAGAAAAATATTAATTTTTCATTTTCGAAAAATTTTTGTCCTAGACCACTTTAAAACACTAAAGTATTTTTTATGTTTTGTTTAGTAATACTGATAAGTAACATGTTCATCAAACTACGTTAGGAAATAACTCTAGTATCCAAGAGTTTAATATTTGAACTTTCTACTTTTGACTAAAATATGAAAACCTACAATATTTTTTAGAAACATAAATAGGAATGCTATATTTTTTAAGCAAACAACTGTAAAATAAAAGCATTAAATAAACCAAGCCAAGAATAAACTAATCCAATGATCCTATTAAGACAATTAGCTTTAAAATAAACATATTTACAAAAAGGAAAATATTAAGCAAGGAAAATGGATTCGGACAAAGCCCTCGGTGTTTAAAATAACTGCTGTATAAACACATCCAATATTAGAATTCAGATTGTCATTTGAGGGGAAAGCATGGTGAAATTCGGGCCAAACATGTCCAATAACAATAAGGTTTTTGATATGTATTCTTTTGTAGACAAATTTTTTGGATGAAGCACGAGGATTTTCAAACGAACCTGTTCTTCGTGTCACGCAAAAGCCCACAATTTCCTCAAAGCGCTGCGTATCCCCAGCAGTAGTTTGCTCAGTTTCAGGTGATGAATTCTGGGTTGACTCACTCCGAAATGCAAGTTTAGTGTATCTCCAAGTGATGCATAAGAGATCGTGAGTCTCGAGATCCTGTTTTTAATACGCAAAGGAATAAACGGTCGAACAGTTTTCGTGACACTTCCAAATTTAGATTTTTTTAATAAAAGAAAAAAAAAACCTCACGGCATTTGGTGAAACTTGAAAAAACAAAAACATCGCGTGAAAAGACAATATTATACAATTCGAGAATTTTACATAAGTATGTTTGATTTGGACAACTAAATTGAGCCAAAGGAAAGAAATATGAACTTTGGTAAATAGCTGCTAAGAGACGAAACTTGCGTCCTTCAGTTTTGTTCGATAAGATCCATCAAGGGTAAAAGCCTAAGGAGATTTTTGAGGTCTTTTGATGCACTACTGACCTAATGTCATAAATGCTGGATGACTAAAGAAGGATAAAACTTACTGCTGACGCTGGGTAAAAATGATAGCTAAAAATATGTCCCTATAATATATGATTGATCCTACACTATAAAACATTTGAAAGCATGTTACTGAAAGTTGCATGTTACTGAAAATATATATCTAAAAATACACTTCGGCAGACGATAGTTAGCTGAATATTTCAGAAATGAGGCTGGACTTTTCATGAACGCCTGTAATTGCGGCTTTTCTGATAGTTTGCCGAAATTATAAGCAAAGTAGCTGAAAAAAAATGGGCAAAGGTTGCAGAATGTTTTACAGTGTATGTTAAGTACAATTATTCTAATTGATACTAAGGTACAACCTATTACGCTGTAATTTTTGCCTTCTTACAGCTCTTTTCAGTTAGATAAAACTGCAAATCATAGGCGCGTCAGCTCTGCCTAAACTATATATACTTATTAAATTAAAAATAAAAATTTACTGAAATTTCTGCCAAATATCGTTAAAATACAAACGGCCTTCTTGCTTCTGCTAGCGTGGCTTTTAAAATCCTCAATCCACTTAATCCTCACCATGCACAACACACTTCTTTTTTATGTAAAAGTCGCAATTTTATCTTATCGATAAAAAAAAGCACAATAACCTTATTCTTTCATTTAAAAACCTAAGCCAAATAAACACAACCAAAAGACCCAAACCAAAGTCCGTGTAAATAAGTGCAAGAACTTCACATTTAAGATTATGCACTTCTACTTCATATTTAATTAACTACTTCATATTTGATGAACTACTTCATATTTCCTATTTCAGATTAACTTTTAAAATTAGTAGAAACTACATCTATTGACAAAATGTGAAAAACTTTTCACACAAACCATTCAAAATTCACATATCGCAAAATACTGATCGTTAAACCAATAAAATTGCATTATGGCTTTCTAATGTGAGAGATCAAATTAATCAAATTTTATTGTGTCTTCATAGGCTGTTTTTGGAGATGTACGATCGCTTTTGTGGATACAAGTGCTGTGACGGACTGCGACCTACAGTTCTAAGTAGATTAGAAACCATAAATATTCACACATATCCATGACTCAAGCTTCATACACAGGATTAGAACCCAGCAGTTATGCATCAAAGGCATGTAAAAGGCCAGCGCTGATCGTACAAACACTCATTTAATAAGGGATGCGTCCATCGAACTCTAACTACAAGTTATAGGGTTAATGCTTCTGGTAAGAGATATCCACCACTAATTATATATTTGCATGGAAAAAAGTGCAGAACGCGTGGGGATCCCCTAAGATTAACTCTAACTATACGTAATATCGAATAACTAACTATAGTATAGTTAGAGTTCGATGGGTGAAACTTTCGGCGCATGCAGTGGTCAAATAACACAAAGACCCACTGCCAGTTAAAAATAAAAAGTATCCGCATACATAAATGGCAATGACGCTGCCAGGGGGAGTATTTGGGACCCCCCCCCCCCCCCCCCCAGGAATTCATTGAATTTCAAAAAAATGATATATCGAGAAATGGAAAACAAAATATTTGGTTATCAAACCCCACCCACTACCAGAATTTTTTTTCTGGCAACGCTACTGAGAAATACTGAAACAATATTTGCTGCAAACTTACGGAGTGTATTACTGTAATGCGACATAAAAGAAAAGTTAATAATATAAATAAGCATTTTAGTATTATGTTCAAACATGACAAAACTAGAAAGATAAGAGTAGTCATAAGACGGTATAAAGTTGCAAAAGATTTCTTCCTGCAGCACCTGCGTTCCTAACATCTATAGACACATGCAAGCTATACACCTCTCCTATTCTATATAACTATTTCTTATAAGACTCCCTATAAAACAAAAACATACATATTAGATCATCCTCTAACGTAACGCAATTAATTTATGCTCCCTTAGAATCCCTAGTCAAGCTATACATCCCTATGCAAGCTATACACCTCTCCTATTCTATATAACTATTTCTTATAAGACTCCCTATAAAACAAAAACATACATATTAGACCATCCTCTAACGTAACGCAATTAACTTATGCTTCCTTAGAATCCCTAGTCAAAACGTAGCTGTCTCACGAACAATGAAAATTACTATAAAATTTTCCCCAATTAATAAAAAACATTAATTTCTTCAAAGTGACAGGGATTATCAAAAAAAAATTAAATTTAATTTAAAATGTAGATATTCCAAGTTATTAAATTTTCGACAAATTGGCAACATTTTTGTTGATTTGTCTGTGTTTTGCCAATTTTGCGACATTTTCTAAAAATCGCCAAATTTATCGCCAAGTGGGACAGGCCCTATTAAAACCAATATATAATCCGCTTATTAATTAGCTTGAACTCCAATCCATTACCAAAATTGAAAATTAATATCCTAATTATATATTAATTTTAAATGTTATCAACTTTGCATCATTTTCGTTAATTTAGTGTCGTTTTCATTAATTTGGCGACATTTTCAAAAGTCGACAATCTTTCGCCAAGAGTTCAGAACAAAAAGGCCTGATTCATTATAGTATAGTTAAACCTTTCTATATGTGCTTATGCAGATAAGAAAAGGTAAATTTTTGTATTTGCCTTAAAAGTATCTGCAAAATTAGCTAAAATTAGAATTTGCATATGGCATACGCGTGTATGCCTATATTCTTTACTATTGCCAATGGCAACTATTACATCTGAAGGACAGACTCAAATGTGTCATTGTTAAGTACTACTAATCATTCAACCTCACCTAGGTAAGTTATTTCATAGCATCGAAACATCACATTTGGTTGAATCAATGTACACTGCAAGAAAAAAACATAGAAAATACGATGCAAAGGACAAATCGTGCAGAGCTTCATAAATGACAACTCGTAGTGCGCTAGTCTACCGTTTTTGTCGCATTTACAGTATGGAAACAAGGACACATTTAGCACGATCTCACAAGGTCAAAAATCATATGTTGATTCAGTTTTTGCGATCGTGTCTATGTCATGATATTTGATGTACTACAATTAGGATGTCAATGGAATTTCTAGTTTATGTAATGAGCAGAGCTAGGATTTTGTGGCACTAAAAATTTCAAAATAGGAGATAACAAGAAAGATCAATCATGCATAAGCATTGATTATGAAACACTTTCCAACTGAAATGTAATTTCATTTAAAAATTTCTAAAATGTGATTCATTCAGTGGTAATATCTTTTACATTATCACAGTACTACAGTAATTTATTATACTTAAATATTTAAAACTGTATCGAAATATAAATCATCCGATTCTTTATGCAAAATCAATGAATATTTCATTCATATAACTTGTATTACAGACTCCAGAGCTAAATAATTTTGTGTGAAAAAAACAATTCTTATGTAATTCATCTTACAATCGCTTGAGATATTTGCATTCTGCATATGTTAAAATTAGGCTTCCTTGAAGAAATAATAAAAGTTTAGGGATCGTTTAAAATCACAACTATTGTAATTGCATAGGCACGGAATTTAGATACACAGATAATGCACAGATAATATATATGTGTATGTGTATGTACTCAAAGTATTGAAATCGTGCCGAAGATCGGAACTCGAATTTTCAAAGGATCTACACGTTTTGGGACTTCTAGAACACGAAAAAACTACTTTTAGGAAGACGTCTGTGTGTGTAAGGGTGTATCTGTGTATGTTTCTGTGTGTCTGTGTGGATATTACATCCACTCTAATTGAAAAACTAATGGACCGAATTTCATACAATTTGGTAGGTATGTTTTTTGTGGGAAATCCTGATGTTCATTAGATTATAGTACGATTCGTAATAAAAGAATCTGCCTTCTTTGCGAAATGGCCGCAGAAATTGCCTTTATCCACTCTAGCTAAAAACTAATGAACCAAATTTAACAAAATTTGGTGTATAATATTTCAATAACCGACAAGTGATTTATATACCAAATTTAAAAAAATTTTGTATATAAGTCATTTGTAGGTTATTCTAGTACGATTCGGGAAAAAGGAATGGGCTATTTTTGCGAAATGGCCAGCAAAAATCGTTATATATAAAAATAAAAGACTACGTGTGCTCAATTATATCAATTAAATTCCTATTTTATATGTGATTTTTGACAACAAAAAGAATAAGTCTAACCCCGTTACTCTAGGACTAGCCGTTCTTGAGATATTCTAGTTTTTTCGCGTTTTCGCTACGCCACCTTTGACAATGAGTCCAGCTATCAAATGAGAACCAAATTTAAGTTTAACGTGTAAATTCAATGTCATTTAAAATACATATGTTGTGCAGATAAACTCAAATTATCATTGAATAAATAAAGAGAACGAATATGAGTCTGCAGCGAAAGACATGTGCTGTCCACATCAGAATTTTTAACAATATTACAACAATGATTTATAGAAGTGAACGGGGATTATTTTCAGGCCATTTCGAAAAAAATGTATGATCTATATTTAAAGATCCATCAAATTTTTGTCGAATAAAATGTTCAACAAATTTAAGCTGTGTACCAAATTTTAACTCTCTAGGACGTAGGGAAGTGCATTTAAAATGCCATCAAATAAATTTATCATGAAGGGTTATATAAAATTTAAAAAAAAAGAAAAATTGTTATCTACCAAATTTACTTTAAAATATGAAGCCACTCCCATATGCAAAACGTTTAAACAAATGGAGAGATATTTATTATATAATATCGCTTTCTTTTCTTTCTGGAAGATATCCCAAAGTCAGAATTTAATTGAATTTGTTTTTTTCCCTATATTAAATATTTTTTTTAATTAAAAAACTACTTAACATATTTTACTGAATTTTTTTTTATATATTCTATGGGATAATGTGAATATTTCCTAAAAATTTCGAAGCAATTCGTGAATTTTAAATTTACTTAAAAAATGTTTGAAAAATTAGGTCCCATAGGGTTCAATGTATTTCATTTTTTCAACCCGGGTTCAATAAAAAACTAAT
The DNA here is from genome assembly GCA_951213105.1 of Amaurobius ferox. Taxonomy (NCBI): domain Eukaryota; kingdom Metazoa; phylum Arthropoda; class Arachnida; order Araneae; family Amaurobiidae; genus Amaurobius; species Amaurobius ferox. Next base: position 104,476,871 of record OX578135.1, read on the forward strand.
TGGGTGATATTATTTATTTATATTCCCATAGGTCCTACAGACCGACTGAACAACATACTAAAATTTCATTTTGATAAACTCATTTTTACGGCAGTTATCGTGCTAACGGACAGACAGACAGACAGACAGACAGACAGACAGACAGACAGACAGACAGACAGACAGACAGAATGAACAATGTCATAAACACTTTTCAACTTTGTTGTAAAGTGTTAAAAACGCAAAATAGGCACTGTAAAATTAAAAAGGACATTGGACTAGTTCAATCACAAATTAAAAATTCCCTATCATACGTCCAGTCCTATCACACGTCCATCAAGTCATTTTCATGTATCGTTCTGTACATTAACACACAACTTTTACTGAAAATTTATAAATCTGAGCTTACAAACACAAAACACTTGACACATTTATTCACTATTCTCATTCATTTATTGCCAAATACATTTTAATATTTGCTGGGATAAAAGAATAGGGTTGGACTGCCAAAATGTTCTTGAGAAAGTCCGCTCCACATCGCATGATGATGTCACAAAAATAAATATTTAAAGTCGAAGTTGACATGTCTAAAAACGGAAGTAGAAATATTTCGTTAGTCTTCTACCACTACCAGAATCTGATGATAATCCATATCAGTTATCATCTAAACTCCATCTATAACCAATCGCGGGAAATTGACATTTTAAATAAAATGAAAAATTTAGAACAGGAAATGGAAAAAGAGAACCGGAAGTGAAAATCCTTAGCGAACCATTCCCCACTTCTTTCGGAATTTGATGCTAAATCCATATCAACCATTACCTAAGCTCTATCTGTAGCACATCCTGAGAAATGGATGCTTAAAAAAATGTAGTTAAAACAATTGTGTAGCAAAAATTTTGCCTCCAAGAAAAACAGGAAAAATAGGCAAAATATAGATTAAATCCTTTAAATAAGCATAATTTGACTAGTGGACCCATTAGAGTGGATATGGATATATATGTTAGAATTCTCCATTCTATAGTCGAAAGAAAAGTCAGCAGATAGGGCAAAATTCGGAATCTAGAAAAATTCTTCACATTAGGGAGCGAAAATGTGAGGCCAAATTCCAAAGAGTATATTTATGACAGAAATTCCTAGCCTTTTATACATTACGTTTTGAGATTCTATAAGAGATAGAATCACCAAAATTGGTATGGAGCAGGCTTATACACGTGAGATTTTCATAAAATTTTCATTTCACCTAAAATGCAATTGGAATTTCTTAAATTTTTAATTTTTAAGTGATCGATAATTACCCCGGCAACGGGGTAATTATTGATCACACCCGGGGAAATTATCGATCACAGCCTTTTTGCATAATAGGGACTGACTGCTATTGCTTGGCATAATAAATTAACATTATTAAGTGTTTAAAGATTTCTATATTTATCTAAAGAATAATATCAAAAAGAAATAACCATAAATTAAAATGTTAGTATTTATTTGTACTCTTAGTTTTACAAATTATTAGTAAGTAGTATTTTCAGCCACAATTCTCGGCAAAATGTTTTATAGCATTTGTATGCCACATCACAGTCAACAACAAAAGGATTTGCTCCATTTAAAAAATTGCTAAACCATGAAATATATATTTGATATTAATTTTTTCTGATATGTTTCTTTCCGGCTAGAGAACAAACACTTCTTACCCCTTTTTCAAGAAATTTATCTCAACATTTTGCTCGTCTACAAGTTTTGTATTGTTTCCAATATAAAATGGATCATTGTCATAGTACACTGCAAAATAAACTTGTTCTTCAATTGCTTGGTGAATCCTTTTAAGCACTCTCTTTGAATGTTCTAGCATTGTATTTTTCCTCAACTGTTACACTATTTTCCTAGGCCTTTCAACCCTTCTTGTCGAATGTTTCATAATAAAGAGGGTATTTAGCTGATGGTGAGTCATCAGGATTTGTGTTTTCCCTGCCAACAGGCGGATTTTCTTAATGTATTTTTTCATTTTTTTCTTTAACAGCAAATCGTCGCTTTGTTTTAGCACCAGCCTTATCTTGGATTTCCCTTTCTCGTGTAGCCACTAAATTCAGAAAATCTTGACTGGTAATCACTGCTGAGTTGGTATTTACCCGTTTTTGCACTTCAGAGTTTAACACTTTTTGTCTTTATCTCAGCCGCTTACTTAGAAGGTCTTCAAAAGTCGGTGATGACATGTTAAAACTCGCAGACAGTACTCGTGATCCAGATGGCTCAGAGTTAACACTGTTGAATAAATTGGAAGTTGGTGCTACCAAGTTCGAACTCATTGTTGGTATTTGTGATCCAGATGGCCCAATGTCAACAATGTTGTTGTTGTTGTTGTTGAAACCCAGACCGTCCGACCTACCAGAAAGGTGTAAGGTAACAATGTCAACAATGTCGAAAACCCAGACCATCCGTCTCGTCCGAAGACTTAGAGAATCAATTTGAATGGTCGGGTAATGTCAACAATGTATGTGAAAAACATTGGAATTTGGTGTTGCCAATTTAGAATTTACGGTGGAAACTTGTGAACATGTAGGCCCAGCGTCAATACTGTCAGACACATTAAATGACGGTGCTAACAAGACTGAACCTATAGTGAGAACTCGTAAACAAAGGGGATCAGGGTCAACACTGATGAAGAACATTAGAAGTCGATGATGCAAAGTTCGAAACTACAGTGGGAATGTGTAAACAAGGCGGTCCTAGGATCCATCCTGCCACATTTGATGCAAAACTTGAACAAACATCAGAATCTAAAACTTGTGTACAAGATGACTGATCAAATGTATTGCTGAAAAATTGCCTATTTGGACAACTGTTTGATGTAACAGCTGCAGAAGCTCTTTTTGATGCAGAGTTTTGTAGATTATAAGATGCAAGCATTCTGATGTATATTTTGTGTGGTCAATAGGGATAAATGTCAATTGATTTAAAACCAGTCTTTATGTTCGCGGATGTTAGAGACACTGGCCATGTCTCGTCTATCAGCTCAGTAAAGCTTGCCTTGGTTACTTTTGCTCCACTCGATAGACGCTGCTGGGGTTTCTATCGGTTTTCTGCCCCACTGTATCTTCAATGGTAAAAAGCAACATTTATCCAGTGGCTGCAAGGCACATGTATAGTATGAGCTGGAAGCTTTAAAATAATAATATCTTCATTTCACGCTTTATGAATGACATTTATCGACATATGGGTTTTGTGGCAAGATAATCAATAGTGGACGTTTCATCATTTTTTTGCAGAACAAATGAAACAAACTTTCAAATATATGTGGTCATCCATCCTGTTTCACTTACAGTAATTGTAAAATTCCTATCAACTTTAGAAGATCGCCACGTGTTCTGTAGTTTTTCCCAGCAAATATATAATCAGTGGTAGATACCTCTCACTAGCAGCATTAACCCATGCCATAACAGTGACTGCTTCTCTCCCCGGTGTTGCGGTTAATCAAACCAGACTATTTTCTTTTACACCTATTGTTTTTTCTCGTGATGGTCCGTACACATGGCTGTCTCATTCAAGTTACTGATATGAGATAATTTTGTGTGTTTAAATCCTGCGCATGTAGTTAATTTTCAAGAAAACCATAGTATTCGAATATCAGGAATGGGTTTAATGTGACGACCACGCTTGACTTTTAATGTGTACTTGGCTTTTTGGAAGAAAGACTGTGTCGTATAAAATATGCAGATAACCATTCTTTTATGATAATATTTTTTTATAAAGTGACAATATTTCTACAAATAAGTGGTCAATTCAAACGTACCTTCTTTGCTTTGGCAAATAAAATCTACTACCATCACTTTAATTTCTGCTCTAGATAGTGGGAATCCCCACTTTGTCATGCTTTTTAGACAAACAGCCAATTCATTTTCATTAGTCTCAGGTAGAGGAGCACCAACAGATCTTTTAACAGTTTTGTTTTATAAATTTTTTATATGACCATGAAGATAAGAAAATGGTATATCCACTGCTTTAACTGCTGTCCCTATGCTTAAGTTATCAATCTCTATTTTTGAAAGGATATATTTCTGTAACTTACTTGAAAAAAAAAGTAGAAGAAAATTGTAAATAAGTTTCAAAACCTTATTTTATCTACATTTGCAAAACAGCATAAACAAAAACAATTCCTAAACAAATGCGAGTTATATATATATATATATATATATATATATATATCACCTAATCTACACTGTTAAGCAGCACAAGGGGTAAATATTTTATTATATTCTTATACCTTTTCATTACATTGTATTCTCCTATAAATACTTAGCCACACGCTGGTATATTTGATTATATTTGATTTTGATATTTGATTTCTTTTATATCTGATTTAATTTATATTTTCTTCTACGTCGGGCCATGTGCATTATTTCTGTAATACAATTTACAGTAATGCACACAGAAACGTAGAATCCGCATCAACGAAACATGTATGGCCCTTGATAACGTACATGGTTTCGGAAATGCTTTTCACTTTATTCAATTTCAACTTTTTTGGGGGGAGCTAGAAAAGGCCTAGCTCATTGTGCAAAACAATGTTTCTGTTTTGCAACTTTTCATCTTTAACACATTTCTTGCATTTACACCATGTATGTTTATGCAGGGAACAAGGGGATTAGTACCTCATGTACCTGCATTACATATATGATTTTTATAAAAATACTTTCATCTTAATGTGTAGTTAAAAAAAAAAAAATCACACATCTTCATCACATATAATTCTTATTCCATTCCTTAACTTATATATGGAACAGGGAAAAAGGGGTATTTTATACCAATTTAGTACCTGCTTTACTTATAATGTTTACTTATCATGTTCCTTTTAAAATATTCAACAGCTTGTCGTATAGTCTTTTTGATGTCACATTTACATTTCAGTCCATTTTCCTTTCATTTTTGCTATACAGAACATTTTCTATTAATGATCAATTTCAGGTATATATAATACAAGTAAAATAAAAATTCTTCAATTATATATATATATTAGTAAAAAGTATGATTTTCGACGGCAATCTTTTTTAAAGATGTGTTTGTAGTAGTTTACACAACATTTCCTCCTCCTGATTTGCAGCCAATTGGAATTTTTTTATCATGCATAAAAAACTACACAATTTAAAGACTATTTACACTATTACAAATTTTCTTTCAGAATATAATATACTGAAAGGAGCTAGGTGATCAATAATTACTCCGGAAACAGAGTGATCGGGAATTACTCCGGAATAAAAATCCACTCTTAGTTACCTCCAAAACTTGGGTAGGTAATGTGGTCATGACATTTACTTTTACATATCTCAGCGAATATGTCACTTAGAAGCATGGAATTTGTTTCGGTGTACTCGTTAGAAATAGGACTTCAATTTTGTAAATATCAATGGTAGGACCCGGGGACGTATAAAAATTGCGATGTCATATTTTCATAACTATACGGCACCTTGTCGAATCCAAGACATATCGAACATCTATCTATACATCATATGCATATTTTTTCAAATTAGAAGCTTGTGTCTATAATCAACTATTTCAAAGTTGCTGGTCCTATAAGGACTTTACTTCACACCCTGCATGCATGCATATATATATATATATATATATATATATATATATATATATATATATATATATATATATTTATATTCTACGAAATATTTATTTTGGAAATTAATAAAATTTATTTGAAAAATCTATTATTAAAAAGTCTTATTAGCCATGGAATTTTGCAAAGAGTCAAGAAAAGGACCTCGTATTTCTTCTAAATCTAAAATTATAAACCTCCATAACAGTAAAATCACATATCACAAAATAGTAGGATAAAAATAAATGGTTGACATACGAACTAAAACACACACACACCAAGCTAAGACAATTACTAAACTATCAAAACAATGATTTCTGCAGTGAAAATGTGTAAATGTTTTAGTGCTTCACAAAGAGATAGATATGACTCAAATGAAATTAGCAAACCAGTTTTCAGATAATAAAAAGTGAGTGCATAGCTGTTTAATGGTGATGAGAAAAATCAACCGTGCACAAAACCGAATACAAAATAAATCTTATTTATTAGTGCTACGATACGAATCAATTCTACAAATGACTACTGGTTGAATGAAACTAGGTCTCATTCGCAAACCTGTAAACAACTTAGACAAATTAAACATCATACATCTATTAAATTAGTAAAAAAAATTGTAGTCAGTGTTGGCAGTTATAATTTATTTGACTCTCTTAACAATTAGTCCGTAAATCACAGATTTGACAAAATTTACGATTGTATAAAACCTTATGCAATTACGTCATGCAACAGCAACAAATTTGTAGGAATGAAAATAACAGAAAAAATAATACAATATGCAATGAATGAAAAAAAGAGACTTTAGCGATTTGTGATGTTCTAACTTTAAGAACGCTAACACTGAATTTGCTGTTTACATATTTTTTTCACAACAAATCGTGATAAGTCGTAGGCACTAAAAAAATCCATAATAGTCTTGAATGTTATTAGTGCCTAGACAATCAAACAACACTAACATGAATGATTAAAAAACAATGTGTTCCCTAAAGTGTGGACGTGTACGTCTGAGAGTAAGTGAAAGGGTTTAAGGGGGAATTCACACGATTAAATTTTGACATTTTATCGTGTTTTTTACAGACACGAAATATTTTTTTTTAAACATATCCTTTTCTAATGATACATTACATTAAGAGCATTCTTTATTTAACATGATTGACTGGTCTGTTTGCTTCTTAAATTTCTTTTTAAAATAATCATTCGAACATTTGGTAGACTTTTGAATCTTCAACCGCATTTATAATCAATATTTATATTCACCGACTGTGATTATCGTACCAAATTTCTTTCTAAACGATCCATTCGTTCGTGGGATATCACATCAACAGACATACTGACACACACAGATATAAATCACTTTTAAAAATTCTCACATCGAGTTCAATGAGGATCACAAATTGTAAAACCGTCGAAAACTTAAATTCGACCCGGTAACAATACTTTTCCTATACATTATACTATGTATGTAAGATCGCATCGTGTCGACGAACTGCAAACATTCGTCACTGTTTAATACATACTTAGCCACAATTAAAGAATTAGCCACTGTTCAGCAGTGACTAAGGGCTAAGACAGCAAGCCATGTTGTCAAATGTTACAGATGTTCCTCGCCGAATACTAACGTTTATCTACTTCAATACCCAGCTTCCTCGAATACAAGTCTTTCCTTTCCTCTTCAATAATTTCCCAATTATTGTTAACTTTCCATCTATTAATATGCGGCACTTTTCATTTTCAAGGAGAAAAATATTTGCAAAAATGTATTTCGTTCATCTGAACTAAATCGCCCGTCAAGCATATAAGTGGTGTCACGTTTAGTACGCTGATAACTTAAATGTATTGCAAACTGCAGGTAATTTAGAAGCGTGTAAAAAAAAAAGATCGGCGGTAGCTCGAGCCTGGTGGAGCCGAAATGGTTTTGTGTGAATAACATTTTGTAGAATAAAACTCCAATAAAGTTCAATAAGTTTATTCGATTTTTTCAGGCTCGTTTGTTTCATTTACAGGCTTTTAAAGCACCAACTGTTTATAGATAGCTAACTAGCACTTTTAGTTTTCATCCAGATTTTAGCTCCGCCATAGGTCCACATCAAAATATCAAATTTTCTAACTTGCTTGACGATATATAAATTAATCTTTTATAACTGACATGATTTTAGATTCGAGTTAATCTATAAACTTGCCTGGCGGCACATAAATACGTGCTTGAATGAATACGTATATTTCCATCTATTCTGTTGAAACCTCATCAACCATTAATCATCTTTAGAATCCCCAAGTTCATTTAACCTCCTAATTCTTTGAAAACAAAACATCTCGTGCTTGTACTATACTAATTTTTCGCCAAACAGTAAGTAAATACATTGAGCTGCAATATTCGTGATATTTTAAATATCTCAACTTTCCTACCCAGGTTAAAATACTAAAATATAAAAATTATAACCAGTATACTTCGAAAACTAAGAGCTCTATCTAAAATCCATTTATATGCACTTGAAGGGCTTTTAAAAAAACCCCATCAAATTCTTGCTTAATATTCATAGCTAGGACGTTTAAGTTTTTGAGATACTAAAAAGTATTACTTCAGTTTTTGAGATACTTTATAAGCATTACAAACTTTAAATTTGAATTTTCTTCAACTTGACAAGACAATTACTCAAACTGCAAGAGCCTTTTAAAAACAATTTTATAGATCTAAAAACTGGATTTCCTAATACATATTTTTGTCCCTCGCTACTTATATCTACCTTTTATAGTTTCAAAGATAGATATTTCGAACGAAAGTAAGCAAAATAAAAAATATATAAATTAATTAATTAATTTAAAAAACCTCGCTCGGACAGACACTTGTTTATGTTTTGTTTTGTTTTTAAGTTCAAAATATCAAAATATAGAAATTATTTTTGTATATTCATAATATGAACCAAATTTTTGTAAAAACAAAGTAAAAATTGTTTAAATTTCTATCTATTAGGTTCGTAAATATAAGTGTCCAAAATGTTTACATTTCTTGTAACGCTTCGATTTCGCCATAGATGCCCCAAGTATGTATGTGTGCAGATGTTCTTGACTTCAATAAAGCTGATGTGGGCAGACTTTCCCTACATACCGTGATGAATTGATCATGACTTTCCCTACATACCGTGATGAATTCTTTTGATACATATAAAAAATATATTTTTTTTACTCTCATTTATGTCCACGTTAAAGAACTTGTAACGCAAAATTAAAATGCAGAGCTTTGTTGAGGAAATAAAATTATTTATTTATGCCCACGTACAAAATCCAAATCAAAAGAACATTGGTATTTTATTAAAATCAAATAAGTTGTGCTCCATCTACTTTCTATATTAAATGTTACAAATCTGACGGAACTAAAATGTTGACATTTGTTGAATAAATAAAATTTATATTTAAGCTCGTGCAAAATTCACATCAAAATGACATTAGCATTTAATTAATATCAAAAGAATAATTGACATTTGGCGAATTAGTTGGCGTTAAACATAAGCAGTCGTGAATTGGGTTTTGTGTTTCAAGGCCAATTCCGTAAACAAAATGTGCTAAATCCACGAGAATTGAGTTAATGAGCATGTCACATAATGTTGCATGTGGAAAGCCGACTGTTTTTAACGATGCCTAATACTTCTTTAATATTATGCAACTTTTTTGATAATTTTACATTTAAAGAAAAAAAATGAAATATCTCGAGAACAGATCAATCACGCGTTTTAAAATACATACCATACGTTTTCTTGTGATAAATTACATATAAAAATGTTTATTTAACGTAACTGACTATCCTTTTTTTAAGATTTTTAAAAATAATCATTCGAACATTTGGGGGCTTCCAAATCTTCGATCATGTCTATATAATCCGATCGCGTTTATTAATAAGGTTCCAGTATTTACTGATAGTGATAATTGTACGAAATTGCATTCAAAATTATCCATTCATTGCTGAGGGGAATACCGTTTCCGGATAGATACTCTGCCAAACAGTCCCCACATTAGTAAAACCTAATTTTCAGGACGGAAAATCTATCTACTCTCATTTCAAAAAGATTAATATATTTCTTGAAAAACTCAAGGCGAGAAAAAAAAAAATTATTCGTTAATCTGAAATATTGCACTCTTTTTCGCTACTTATTGTAACAATGTTGAATATGGGAAGTACCAGCAAAGTGGCCAAAGGCGCCAATAGACGTAATTAAGTCAATTATATCTGACTATATCAGAGTCATATGTGCATATAAATGAGTTCAAGTAGGTATTATATGTTCCGAAACAATGAACTTGCGAAATCTCGTTTGGGCGAATGTTTCAAATTAATGAATCTGACAGTGATCCAGAAGAAAACTTGCTATAACATTTAATACCTGGCTAGTTTTACAGATATGTAATCTCGCACGACAATTCAATTGCGCGAGCCTCATCCAAAGGTTTACATAGAGCATCATAATCCCCGGCTGGTCAAAAATGTACCATATATGATTATAACAATGGAACAAAAATTCAATTGTCATAATCATATATGGTACATTTTTAATTTTATGACTTTTTCATATGCATGCGAAAAATGTGCAATATCTCGAGAAACAGTTCATGCCAACGTTCTAAACTCGAATTGTCGTCAGTCTTGACATATTTTGTCCGCTCCACAGATTATCACACATACATTGTCTTAAAAATGTTCTATCAAGCTCAGGAATGCACTCGGTAGGCCCGGGTTCGATTCCAGCCACTGCCAAAAACTGCCGCCGTGTTCACACGGAGTACGATCACGTTAAACATGTGGGTCCGTAAGTCCTTCCGAGAGGTTGGTGGTAGGGGAAGGAGGGTACGGTCCCTGTGGATGCCTCCCCCACTGGGTTCCGGTCCAAATTGGGTGGCACTTCCCGGCCGTCCAAACAGTTACCTTACACCTTTCTGGTAGGTCGGACGGTCTGGGTCTCAACAACAACACATAAAATTCCAAACTAATATGTTCTTGAATTATATCTATAACTCACACACCACATAAATATATACACACAGGTAGACATTATCCATGGAAATTTCACATACAATTAAGGTATTAAAATGCGCCCTTCCACAAAATTTTAAATTTGAAAATTTTCAGGGGAACATTTTCTTTATACAGTATTATGACTGAGCAAAAAAAAAAAATTAATTAATTACATAATGTAAATTTATAAATAAAATAATTGTTTATTTAATGAATTACCTACTACTTTTAAAATGCTGTCATGCACTGTTTGTTCTCAAGGTATTGCATATTTATGAACTAAATTATATTTTAAAATATCATTTGAAATTTCAAATAGTAGATACATTAAACAGAATGAAATGAATAGATATTTCATTTGAGACATGCCATCTTTAATATATAACACATTTTGCAATAGTTCTGTACTGTAGTGCCAACAAATAGATAAATTGTGATTCATAATACACATCAGTTTGTTTTAATGTCAATAAATTTTAAGCCTGAATTTTCACCATTTATTAGATTTTTAAAGATACATTCTTCAACCATTTATTAAATTCTTAAAGACGTAAATTGACCACAGTGTGGAAAAGTCCTGTATTGCTCAATTCAAATTTATTTTCATAATCATACAAAGTTGTGCTGTGTTTTTGAACAGGACAACTTTGGATCTTTGTGCTTTTGGATCAGTTGAACATTTAATTTGCTACACATGTTTTATGCCTATAGCACATTTTATTGGAATTGAAATTATTTTATTGTTTTAATATATAGACACAATTTCTCATTTTTAATCTAAAAGCCATTATCAAAAATTTCTCAAGCAAATTATATAATTTGTAATATATGTCTCAATAATTACTAAATACTAAATTTTGTTAAACAAACATGGTGTTTCAAAAAAGATTCAAAACCAAACACCGAACAAAGATAAAGATTATCACTTAAACTCATTGGCATTGAAGTATAGATGCACAAAATAGGAACAATACAAAAATTTTATCAGGATGATCCATTCTATAAAATATCATTTCAAAAGAACAACTTTCTGATACCATTATTTCACAAAGATAAACCAAATTCTATTATCTTTCTCATATCAGATAAACAGCATTTCATTTTTATTGCAAAACATTGACTTTTTCTTCATGAATTTGTTTTCATGTATTCATCTGCACTAGATAGTTAATTGGGTAACAGGCAAGAAAACCCACCACAGATACCTTATAAACCCCAAAACTCATTGTGAATGCATAATAGAAACAGAAAAATATCCTATATATCTATGAATATTATATAATACATCAAAAATGATAATCATAAAATTCCAAGCTTTAAAGTTAATAAAAATTACACTTTACAAACTTAAAGTGTAAGTGATAGGAAATATTTAAAAATGATCTTGAAGTTATCAAAAGGATAAGTTGAGCTGAGCATATGTATCATTACAAGCATTTTCTGCCACATAGATCAGGCAAATTATAAACTGTGATATGAACAAGCAGTAGTTAAGCAGATTTACTATGGAATTAAAGATCCGCCCCTGGATAACTAGAAAGGGTCGTCAGAGAACCAGTTTCTCAGATATTGTATTTTTAAGATAAGAGATGTATTTTTTATGATCTCAGATATTGTATTTTTAAGACACAATTCTGCATCATTCACAAAATTGTAATTCCCTTTTACAAATTTGCAGGCTACAAATTCTAAATAAGATGACATATTCACATTTCATTATCTGTAAGATTTATCAAGATGGCCTGAGCCTTTAATCCAACTACAAGGAATCTGGGTAGCAAATGCCCCCCCCCCCCTCCTCTTGGCTTTATAGGAGGTGGAAAAGACACTTGCCACAGGTTGGTTTAATAATGAAGTGTGGCAATGAAATGAAACAACTAACTGGCCACCACTCCTTTTCCTCATTCTGTTTTAATCGGAAAACTGCCCAGAAATATTTTAACTGTGCATTTCTTCTCTCCTCAGTTTTTCTCTATATATCCTACATGTAATAATATATGTATATATTACAAATTAAGTATCTTTTTTTTTTTTTTCAAATGGCCAGGCACTTTGACCTTCGTCATTCGTCTTTACATATTAAGTATATATAACCATACTTATCCATTTTACAAGAAATTTGTGATAGAGTGACCACTAAACTAAAACTGACTACTAGCCACTTGCTCCTAAGTAGAAATTCGAATTTTAGGTCTAACGTCAAGGTGAAGACTTTTCATGCAAACAGAATTTGGACTTAAAAAAGATTCTCAAGACTGGAAAGAGAAAGCTTTAACACTTAAAATGTCATCAGTGTTGCAGCTCAATGTGTTCCCTCCCTGGTGAAATATTAGTGCACAAGCATCAAATATTTTGTTTTTTTTTAAAGAAATTAGAAAGTGAAGTGAACTTATAGATTCACTTGAATCTTAAATATTGTCAGAAATATTGCATAAGTTTAGTTTATATGCCACGAAGCAAGTTAGAAAAATAATTTGATATTTTGACAGGAAGTGTATTGTTGGGGTATCTGGTTGAAATAGGGGCAAAAACTAAAAGCGATAGCTATGAACAGTTTGTGAGTAATTTGCAGACCTTTGAAAGCCTTACAAGAATATTTGGATTAAGTTCTTAGTTGTTGAAATAGAGTAGTTATAATTTCAATATTTTAAACTATTTTGTAAAAGTGGTTTTAATTTTTTTATTATCTTAGAACTGTTTGGAAAATGTCTAAAGAGAACAAACCACCAACAAAATAAAAAAAAAAGGCGTTGTTCATGACAAATAATTTTGGTTCCATCAAACTGAAATAACAGGCCCGAGCGGTAATTAATGGTTCCGTGGAACAGTAGCAGGATCCTCAATTATATGTAATTTGTGATTCATTTCCAAATTTTATAATTGCCTTGAAACTTTCATACCGAGATCTGTGACTGCAACTGAAGCCTGAAGCCGAAAGAAACTTTTCAAAGGCAAAATTGTAAAAAAATTACCTAGGAATCGAAAGGAACCAATAATGTAAAAAAGATTAAATAATTTAACCTTAATATCCATCAAACATAAAATTTGTGAAAATTTAGATGTTTAATGATACAATTTAAATGATTTTGCTGAACTAAAAGCCAGGAAAAATTATTTTATTGAAGTTATATTCTTATATAAAATTCCATGAACAAATATTGTTAGTTAAGTGTAAAATTTCTATCTTTATAATGATAATTATAATTTTGAATATTCTTGTTTTATTTAAATAAGCACTAAAAATACTTTTTGCCCTAGGCCCTGCATTACCTAAGGATGGCCCTGGTTATTCATCATGCATTTTAATTGCTGCAGACATATAATTTATCTTTACATACCATTTAAAAAGCATCCATAAAACTATTCTGACAAACAAATTACAATGAATTATGCATGTACTGACTTTAAAATCAAAATAGTATACAAACTTAATAGAAAATGTATGAGGTGGGCAGCACATAACTTTCCCTACAGACTCAAATTTATTTTCTCGTTCTTTCATACTTCACTAAATTGAATTTAATTGAATAAGATAACACATGAATAATTATCTAAAATTTCACTGAATTTGCAGTTTTACTTACATTTTTTTATTTCATTTGGCGACTGGATGTATTTTTAAAGGCAATATTGAAAAAATATTAAAAAACTTAAATATCTCAAAAAATGTTAGTCTTACAGTAATGGGTATGATATTATTTTTTCCTCATAAAAACTTACATATAAAACAAGCATTTAATTGATATATATGAGCATATGTAGTATTTTCTTTCATATTTTAGTGATTTTTTGGGCCTATTTCACAAAAAAAAAAAAAAAAGCAGGTCCTATTTGTCTGAAGCGTACCAAAATCTAATCACATTAGGGTAAACAACACTAGATTTACCTACCAAATTTTGTGAAATTTTATTGAATGGTTTTTGAGTTAGAGTGGTTACACACATAGCACGCGCACACATACAAAGAGACAAACACACATACACACACATAGAAAGACAGACACACATGCACACATGTTAAAAATAGGTTTTTCGTGTTCTAGAGTGCCTGAAATGTGTAGTTCCATTGAAAATGAGTTCCGATTTTCGACACAATTCCAATACTTTATACATTACCATGTAAAGTGAGGAAAGTAAAAATAAAAGCTTTTGACTATTGTAAGAGAATAAAGAGTTACAATAAACATAGCTTAAGGTCAGGGGAAATTAAGACTAGGCCAACCTAGACTATAGACACTAACAGTAGAAGAAGCTGCATGAGCAGTTTTTGTTTATTAATACATTTGTATATGCAATTTTACAAGGATATATAAAATATAATTGCAAAATTGTCAAATATTGTTGGGTTGAAAAGTGCTCCAAGCAAGGATGATTTACGGCTACAAAAATAAAAAATCCCTCAGTATATTTAAAGGCTGCACAACAGTAATGCTACGAATTATGCTCAGGCCCTCATACAAGAAGTAATTTCGAGTTCCCTTTCCTCTGTTTCTATGTTTATGATAATTTTCAGGTTTCTTTTTGATCCCTCTCCGGCATTGCAGGTTCTGTGGGGCCATGTGTGATGTCACTGGTAAACAAAGTAAAGCTTTACAAATTTTCATGAGTGGTTCGTTATAATAAAAATTCTATTTTGACAACAGTTGTGCATGTCTTGGAAACATTGGCTTTAATTTTAGTTTAATAAATGTATATTTAAAAGATGATTATTACAGATAAAAAGATCATTTTTAAATAAACGTCAAATTAAATTTTATGATTTTATGTTAACTTCAATAATTTACATACAGATGGTATAATATACAATCAGACTTTCTGATGAATCAGAAAAGCTGATTACCCAGCTATGTTTACATCGAATTCTGAATAGATAGATTATACTATATTAAATAAGCCTAAAAACTTACTGTGTAATGAAATGATTGGTTTTTAAAAGCAGTAAACTATTTAAACAAAGTGAAAACTTAAACTATTCTAAATAAATCAAAATACTACATGCACTGAATCAGAAAAGAAAATTCCGAAATGAATTGATGGATCATAAAATATTTGATCAGCTTTAAAACTTCAATGAATCGAAATGTATGGTAGATAGTAAAATATTTAAGCAAATTATAAACACGTCAAAAAATATCACACAAAATAACATGAACTGTTTTGGGCATTATATTAAAAAAGCATTTACAACAAATTGTTTCCAGAAATCGATAATTCGGCCATGCCGATGCTAATTTTTTTTTTCATCAACATTATTTGAATTTTAATCATTGAAGTATTTTAGTATATTTTCCCCCAAAATATATTTAACGTATAGCAGACTAATACCAGAAAAAACAGCGATTATGTTAAAAATCACACATCAATTATTATCACACATATTGATAGATGTGTTTATACTTTTGACACATTTTGACAAGCTCCACACAACAACCTCGATTTAAAATTATGTCACAACGTTCTTTTTAAATTTCATAAACTTTTCATGGAAAATATCCTTAAGTTTCACTGAAAATGTTTGTGATTAACTTACCTCTTCACTTCCACCAAAATGTTTTCTCACAATATCTCTCAGCTGATTCACAGAAATAATGCCGCATTTCAGCTCGTCGCATAAATCAAACACTTCTCGGAGTTGCTTAATAAATTCCTCGTCAGCTGTAGCCATTGGAAAAGCATGATTTTAACACATGTCCAAAGAATAGAAAAGTGAGGGACGGTAATCGTAATTGTCAACAAATAGAAGGCACGCACACACACAGAAATTAGTAACAATTTTGGACGGATATAACAGATGTAAACGAACGCCACCAATCCAATCTCCTGTCTAAAATACCTGGCTGGCGTTCATATTGTTTGGATCAGGATTTAGGGTTGCTTTAAAACCTGTCGCCAAAAGAAAGGATAAAGAGAATCGCTGGTTCTCTATTTTTCGCCAAGTTTTCAGAAATTTCAAGGAATTTGGAATGATGCGATCGCGATGATACATACATACCTGTGCATCAAAGTCTGAGAATCAACTTCGAATGTTTTTTAGTAGCATAATTTGATGTGCCCAGCATATGAATTTCCCTACAAATTTCGACATTTAAATGTTGTAGGGACTCAAATTGAAGTTTTCTTTTAACTACTTGATCTCGCTGAAATATAATAAAGTTTGTGTTATTAATAAACATACCCAGATGTTGTTAATAAACATACCCAGTTTCTATTTTAGATCAAAAATGTGTAATATATCTATAATGACCAATTTTAACACTATACAAATTATGTCATTCGATATTGAATAAAAATTACTTTTTTCATGACAATGTCTAATGTAACTAATTTTATATATATATATATATATTTCTCGATTTTTGATAAAAATATTCCAAAAACAGATGTTTTTTCCCTGGTTTGGCGTCTTAGAAAATCAACAAGCCTCTGAATAAATTGAATTTAAATTGATTGCACCAATTTCATTCGTTCTCTCAATTTGTTCAAGAGATATATCTTGCTCAGAGACAAACATTATTCAGAAATGGTTGAGTTGATTTGTATTAAAAAAATGCTGAAAACGTGTAGCAAAAAATCTGACAATCGAATGTTTAACTATCTGCTTTCTTTTTGCATTATTGTAGGGATAGTAAAAAGCAAAAATGTATTGCACAACAAAAAAAATTTTTTTTTCTATTCTCAATTTAAGATTAAATATTAATTCTGTTTAAAAATTTAAGAACGTTTTACATTTGACTCATTTAGAATCTTGCTGAATTTTTTTTTCCAGTGTAATGATTACACATTTATTAAATTTTAAATTATTCAAGCATTAAAATTTGATGATATTCAGAATTTTCTTGAATTTTTAAAATCTACATAAATAAAATTGGAAATCTGTCTGCATGTCTATGTGTATATTTGTCTCATTATCACGGGAGAACAGCTGCACCGAATTTCAAGAAATTTTGTGGATAGCCGTAAAATAGTCCAAATTAAAATTTAGTTCATGTTTCGAGTTTCTAGGTCCAGGGGTTATCGAGCTATTAATAAGAAAACAAACTTCCCATAGAAATAGCATTATGCAGACGATATTTTTATTGCCAATTTATTTAAAGAAAAATATATCATGTTACTTTGCAACGGAATGTATTTATACAGCAGACGATTTTATTCGATCTTTTCCGCTTTCATGCATAAAGCATTGATTATGAAACACTTTCCAATTGAAATGCAATTTTATTTAAACATCTTTAAAATGCGATACATTCAGCGCTGATATATTTTAAATTATCACAATACTACAATAATTTATTATATTTGAAAACTCCAAACTTCATCTAAAACGGCAATGCTATAAATCGTCTGATTTTTTATTTAAAATTAATGAATATTTCATTCATATCACTTATATTCCAGACTCCAGAGCTAAATAATTTTGCGTGAAGAAAATTTAGCAATTCTTATACAACTCATCTTACGATCGCTTGATTTATTTACATTCTACATACTATAAAAATTCAAATGACGTCATCGAATTTATTTATTCAAATGACGCCATCGAAATATTAATCGCCTGGTTCTTTATGTAAAAGCAATGAATATTTAATTCATACACTTTTATTCCAGACACCAGAGTTAAATAATTTTGCGTGGAAAAAATTCAGCAATTCTTACACAATTCATCTTACAATCACTTGCTTACATTCTGCATCCATTAAAATTAGGCTTCGTTGTAGAAACAATCAAAGTTTGATGATCATTTAAACTAAAAAATATTGTATGGTACAGAATATAGATGCACAGAAAATACACAAAAATAAAAAGGTTTTTTTGGACGGTTGCAAGACTAAATATAAATTTAAAAGAACTTTAAAAATCATGATTCTTACACTAGGGAAAAAAGATGGATGACATATTCCGTTTTGAAATGTGTCACGTGATCTTTTCATATTTTATGGATATAATTATTACTTTAATTTCTATTTTGCTAAAAAAAATTTTATATATTTTATGGGATAATTTGAATATTTCCTAAATTTTTCGAAGCAATTTGTGAATTTTAACTTCGCTTAAAAAATGTTTCAAAAATTAGGTCCCGTAGGGTTCAATGTATTTCATTCCTTTCAACCCGGGTTCAATCCAAAACTAATTGGGTGATATTATTAATTTACATTCCCATATGTCCAACAAACCGTCTCAACAACATGCTAGAATTTCATTTTGAAAATATTTTTAAGGCATTTATAAAGTTATTTTTACGGCAGTTATCGTGCGAACGGACAGACAGACAGACACACAGAATGAACAAAGTCATATACACTTGTCAACTATGTTGTAAAGTGTTAAATATGTATATGAATATAAATTTTATCGAAATTGTATTTTTGACAGGATTATACCAATCAAGTCCTTCGGGTTTAGAAATTATTGGTATTTTCAATTTCTTACGTCATCTGTTTTATTTTGGCAAAGACTTTTCAAATTCATATCTCGTGTTCAACTCAAATATAATCTTTAGCTGATTGGTGAAACAGAATAAAAGTAGTACGGGTATATATATATATATATATACCCGTACTACTTTTACATTTTTGTGTTTGCTTCTACAAAAAACTTGGACTTGATTAGATTTTTGTAGAGGTTAACAATTCATGATTTAGGCTTAGAGCCTCGTCCACGTGTATGGCGTTTGTGCTTGATTTCGATTGTTATACTTATTTCGATTCCATACCTTTGTATTATATATTTTTCGTTGACTTGTTGATTCGATATTTATTTTTTTTCCATTTGCTTGAGGATTAGTTGATTTTTACTTTTGTTTTGTAAGCCAGTTAGATAGTTGAATTTAGTTTAAGTTTTTCTTTTTTTGTTTCCATACCTTTTGATTTGGTTGATTTTCTGTAACTTGATAGCTTGTGTTTTGTATTTTTTATCCATTTGATTGATGATTTGCTGTATTATATTTTATTCTGTGGGTGTTTTAAAAAGTTAGGTTTATCGTGTTACATCTTCTTACTTTTCGTTCATTGGATTTTCAAGGAATAGTGTATTATGAGTTACTACATACATTCTAACTTTGGATTTAATAATTTATATTTAAATTTATAATTTTTTTTTTTTTTTTTTTTTTTTTTTTTTTTTTTTTTTTTTTTTTTTTTCATTCACTTCCCACTTCAGCATTACCTTTATTTGCCCCTCTTTTTAGTAGCTCTTTTTGTATATTAATACTTTTTCTTTACATTTCGCTTCACAGTTTTTCAATTCTTATGAATGGCAACAGTAAATGGTTTTTTATTTTTTCTTTACGAATGGCAACACTGGTCTCTTCTATCAGTGTTCCCTCGATCCCTGTAATGAATCGTCTGTACACACGCTGTGCTTTTTCCAGGTATTCATTTTTTCTTTTTTATTCCATCTTTATGTATGTCGTCCAAGTAGAAATAGTTCATAGATTTAATCTATCTATTTCTTCAGAAACATACATTTTTGAGTTTGCTTCTACAAAAAACTTGGACATGATTAGATTTTTGTAGAGGTTAACAATTCATGATTTAGGCTTAGAGCCTCGTCCACGTGTAAGGCGTTTGTGCTTGATTTCGTTTGTTATACTTATTTCGATTCCATACCTTTGTATTATATTTTTCATTGACTTGTTGATTCGATATTAATTTTTTTATTTTTTCCATATGCTTGAGGATTAATTGATTTTTACATTTGTTTTGTACGCCAGTTAGATAGTTGAATTTAGTTTAAGTTTTTCTTTTTTTTTGTTTCCATACCTTTTAATTTGGTTGATTTTCTGTAACTTGATAGCTAGTGTTTTGTATTTTTAATCCATTTGATTGATGATTTGCTGTATTATATTTTATTCTGTGGGTGTTTTTTAAAAAGTTAGGTTTATCGTGTTACATCTTCTTACTTTTCGTTCATTGGATTTTCAAACTTCTATTATTATTGAAATCATTTTATTTATGAGCTGCATTTGCGCAATAAATTAAATGTATTTTGCATTTTCATTCCATTTACTTAATAACTTTAAATTCTTTATTTAATAATTTCTGAATAGTATCTTTCATAATTTTGTAAGCTATAGTATCTAAAAAATTTTTATTTGCAATCTATTCAAATTTATGCTGCATTTGCGCTAAATTTAGTAATAGAATTAGTTATTTCTATATTTGTTTTTCTATTTTTGAATTTACTTTCGTCCAATGTTATTAGAGGAATCTTGTTGCACGTATTCTCCTAATTTTTTATCGGTTTTTTACTGCCTATGTTATTGCATTTGTTATATTTTTAGTATATTACTTGTATTGTAATTTGTCCAATTCCATACTGCTTATATTTTAGTTAATTTCTTTTATATCATTAGCATTATGCTTTTATTCTTATAATATATTTTTTTATATATTATTTGCAACTTTTTGTTTTAAATCTAGTGCTGCCATCTATAGTTTATTATTCTTACTTTTAATATTGTTATTGTATTTTTGGAGGGTTGGTAATCTTGTATTGACGTTTATTGCTTTATTTTGGCTCATTCAACTGTACTTTTTAGTACAATCTACTATTAATTATTTTCTTATTACGTATTCGGACAGGATTTTAAGTGAATCCACTTTATACACTTATTGCATTATTTAATACTTAAGTGTTTTTTACTTTATCTATATTTAATCTAGTTTAGAACTAATGTAACTATAACATTATGTTTTGGCATATCTTGTAATTTCCTACTGATTTTCATTAGGATTAGGTTTTACATGGACTTAATTGCTTTTACTTATATAAAAGTAATTGTTTTTACTTATATACATGCAATTATTTTATTACTTTTATTATTATATCTATGCTATATTGTCATACTCATCAAATTACTTATACTATTATGAATTACACATATTATCTGATTTAGTGACTGGCAAATATATTTATACTTATTATTCTATAATTTGATAGATATTGCCCGGTATTTACAATTTAAGTTGGGAAATGTTTAGACCGATATCCCATTACCAACTTTGTGCCATGGATAATTTTGAATATAGTGATTACCCTACTAAAAATTATAATTTCAATAAATGTAAGAATAAAAAATGCAAAACTTGCCCATATGCTTCTCATACTCAAATTACAAACCATGAAAGTCTTCTGCCTTTCTGCAAAATTTTTAATTGCATCTACCGTTTATCTTGTAACATATGCAATCTATCATATATAGGACAAACTAGTAATCCCATTCATCTACGTATGAATGTACACAGAGATCATGTCAAAAAATATATTCTAAATAATAATTTTCTTCCTACTTCCAATAAAATTGAATATAAACACTTTGCCAAACATGGTTTTGAAAATATTACTATACATATTCTAGATATAAAAACAAAATCAGCAGATAGGATTTATTTTGAAAACTACTATATTAAATCATATTGTACTCTTTTTCCATATGGATTAAATCAAATGTATCTAAATGGCAATGTTGTAAAAAATAATTTTGTAGATAATAAATATTCTATTTTTAATCACCTTTTTTTGAAACCCCATTTAAATGATAGTGAATCAATCAAACTCAAAAGATTTAAACGAAGAAAGGGACATTCCAATCTTAATGATCATAAATCTGAGATTATAACTCTACATAATCAATTTAATAGAACTTTTCAATGGAAATTCATTAGATCCTGGGTTTTTGCAGTAAAGAAAAAACATTTAAATAAGGTTTATGCCATTTTTTTAAAATTAAATCTTGCTAATGAACATTTTAATCATATTTTCTTTGATTTGCTTATTACAAGATCACAGTTTTTAAATTTAAAACTAAATCAGTTTCATTATAATAATACAACTACTAATTCTTATTGTGTTATCTCTTTCAAACATCCTATATATAATTCTATAAATTTTGGACATCTGTTTAACAAGTTTAAACATTTATTGCCTATTGGTGATTTAATTGTTTCAAAGACATTCAAATACAATAAGCCTATTGGTAGGTCTATATTTAATTATAATGAAGTTTCACAATCGCTCTCTATTGATCATTCTTCTCAGTCAATTGTAGATAGTGAATGTATTTGTAAATTAAATAAATTTGCTAAATTTCTAAATCCTGACTTGGGGCACATAGTTACAGGAGATTTAGACCTTGTTAGTGACAATGTGTTAAGAACCATTATGTCATTTGGCACTAAATTTAGGATACCTTCTTGTAATAATTCTTTTAAAGTCTTAAAATCAATTAATCTTGATCTTGATAAATATATATATAAATTAGCTTGTAAATACGCTCTGCCATTAGAGGCATTTAATATGTGGAAATTTACTATATTAGAATCAATTAAAAATGCTATTAGAGATATTAAATTGTCTAGATCTTTATATAATATTGATAATATTAAACATTCCATTAATGATTTACAAAGATCCTTTGTTATCACCTATGTTGATAAAGCCTCTAATAATTATGCTATTATCTGTAAAAAATTTTATATTCAATTTCTGTTAGATTATTTAAAAAATAATAGTCTTTTTAAACCTGATTTACATTCCATCAATAGTATTAAATTGAAAATTATCAATATGTATAATGATTTAAATATTAAATATAAATATCTTAAATTTCCTTATATAGTGCTTATTCCAAAATTTCATAAAAATCCTATTAAATTTAGAACAGTTACTAGTGGCCATAATACTTACTCTACTACTGCGAGTAAATTATTACTAAATTCTTTAAATCTAATAAATAATAGTTTAAGCCAGACTAGCAATAACTATCATATTCTAAATAATAGTAAAGAATTAAAGAATAAATTAACATCTCTTAGAAAAATAATAGGATTTCAAACTTTTGATTTTAAAGATCTTTTTAATAATATTAAGATATCTGATCTATATGATGTAATTTTAGCTCTATATAATGCTTATATTACACCTCTTTCAAATCAAATTAAATTTAAAAATTTTCCTAAACTTCTTCACTTTGTTATTTTCAATAATTATATTTTTCAAGGAAATAAATTATACTTACAAGTCTCAGGAGTTCCACAGGGTGGCTGTAGTAGCAGTATGCTAGCTAATTTATACCTTTATCATTATGAAATGTCATTTACTTCAATAGATTATACTTTTTACAGATATGTTGATGATCTGATTTGCTTAGTACATACAGAAAATTATCTCATAGATATAGATTACTATCCAGACAATTTGGAATTAATACCTAATGAAGCTACTATTAATAAAAATGTTAATTTTTTGGATTTAAATCTTTTTATTGATCCTTCTAATAGAATTGTTACAAATTTATATGATAAAAAAGACTTTTACAATTTTAATATTAATAAAATCTTACCTTTTAATTCCTGTAACTCGATTCAATTGTTTAGAAATATTATACTCAATCAGCTTTTTAGAATTTATAGATTATCTGATAAAAAATTTCATGCTATGCATATCAATAATCTCAAAATTACTAGTAATTTATATAAATATCCCACATATTTAGTAAATAGTATTGTTAAAAAATTTAAAATAGCTGGATTTTTATAATTCTTTCCATAGTATCATATAATTCTATTCATAGTATCTTATATTAGCCAGTTATTTCCATTTTTTTTTTTTTTTTTTTTTTTTTTTCCCCATTCACTTCCCACTTCAGCATTACCTTTATTTGCCCCTCTTTTTAGTAGCTCTTTTTGTATATTAATACTTTTTCTTTACATTTCGCTTCACAGTTTTTCAATTCTTATGAATGGCAACAGTAAATGGTTTTTTATTTTTTCTTTACGAATGGCAACACTGGTCTCTTCTATCAGTGTTCCCTCGATCCCTGTAATGAATCGTCTGTACACACGCTGTGCTTTTTCCAGGTATTCATTTTTTCTTTTTTATTCCATCTTTATGTATGTCGTCCAAGTAGAAATAGTTCATAGATTTAATCTATCTATTTCTTCAGAAACATACATTTTTGAGTTTGCTTCTACAAAAAACTTGGACATGATTAGATTTTTGTAGAGGTTAACAATTCATGATTTAGGCTTAGAGCCTCGTCCACGTGTAAGGCGTTTGTGCTTGATTTCGTTTGTTATACTTATTTCGATTCCATACCTTTGTATTATATTTTTCATTGACTTGTTGATTCGATATTAATTTTTTTATTTTTTCCATATGCTTGAGGATTAATTGATTTTTACATTTGTTTTGTACGCCAGTTAGATAGTTGAATTTAGTTTAAGTTTTTCTTTTTTTTTTTGTTTCCATACCTTTTAATTTGGTTGATTTTCTGTAACTTGATAGCTAGTGTTTTGTATTTTTAATCCATTTGATTGATGATTTGCTGTATTATATTTTATTCTGTGGGTGTTTTTTAAAAAGTTAGGTTTATCGTGTTACATCTTCTTACTTTTCGTTCATTGGATTTTCAAACTTCTATTATATATATATATATATATATATATATATATATATATATATATATATATATATATATATATATATATATATATATATATATATATCTTCTAATACCATTTCAGTGCTTTCGTTTTGGCATATATTGATTTAATTTCATGCTTTTTATAAATCCGTTAACAAACGGGACCAGACTGTTTTATTCTTCAGATCTGCACATGAAGATAACTTTGTGCAGATAAAACATATATTCTTATACTTCTTAGGATAATTAAATTGAATATTTAATAGAAAATTAAATATTTAATAGAATGACTTGAATAACAATATCATTTAGAATACTATAAGAATTCGCACATAATTTTGAATTTGCATTTTTCTTTATATTATATATTTCGTACGAAGAACGGGTATACTACTATTTTAAAATGTGTATATATGTATGTGTATATTACATATTTTAAAATGTGTAAAATGCATTTAGAAATTTGAAATGTAAAATCAAACTTTACTTGAAAATCTAGAAAATTTTCGAATTGCTTGAAACATATCATTCAATAGATATATATTTTAGTTGAAAGATTTAGTTATTTTTAATAAAACAGTCATAAAAATAAGTATGCATTATATCTGGAATATTTTAAAACTGCTTAAAACATTTAAGTTTAGATATTTTTAAAGTGAATTATGTAGCTATTTTTAATAATTACTAATAATATAATAATTACTTATAAATAATTTAATAATTAACTAATTTAATAATTAATAATATATATTTAATAATAATAAATAATTTAATAATTAAATAATTTAATAATTAAATAATTTAATAATTTAATAATTAAATAATTTAATAATTTAATTACTAATAAATTAAGTAATTTTAAACAAACTGTATAAAATATTACACTGCAGTTCGCGAGTAAATTTTGGGGATGAAAGCAAATTTCGATTGGCAAATATACTGAGAGAAAAAAACAGGTTTCCAGTTATTAGGAACGTAACAATTTATCATAGCCCTTGAGCATAAAATATCATTCGAATGACTCCTAATTGGCAGATTTTTCAATTGATACGCATAATACTTAAATTTTTAATATTTAAAATACCTGTGAGACAATTAAAAGTAATTTCTTATTTGTAAGAAGTGTGGTTAATGTAACACAGCGCAAACCACCAGGAAAAATGAATAAAATGTTCTCCAATTGCTGCCTGAATTAAATGTGGGCAGCACGTGACTTTCCTTGCAGACTTATATTCACGTTATCTTTATTTCTTCATTAATTTATTAAATCGAGTTTAATGGCACAAAACAACAGCCATAATTATTTTAAATGACACTGAATTTGCACTTTTAATTCAAATTTCGTATTTATTTGGTAATTGGGCTTATTTTCAAAAGTGGCGTAGCGAAAATGCGAAAAAACTAAAATATCTCAAGAACGGCTAGTCCTAAAGTAATGGGATTGATCTTATTCTTTTCATCGTAAAAAATTGTGTATAAAATAAGCATTTGATTGATATATTTGAGCATACGTAGTCTTTTATTTTTAGATTTAACGATTTTTGCCGGTCAGTTCGCAAAAAAAAAAGTAATAAAAAAAAGGGGGGGAGACGGTTGAGTTAGAGTGAGTACGTACATTGCACAGACAGATAGACAGACACACACACACAGACGTCCCACTAAAATAATTTTTTCGTATTCTAGAGGTCCCGAAACCTGTAGATCCGTCGAAAACTCGAGTTGCGATTTTCGACATGATTTCAATATTTTCCCTATACATTACCATGTATTGTAGGGAAAGTAATATACATCACCATGTATTGCAGAGAAAGTAAAAAATTATATACAGTAGCCATTGGTTATTTGAATCACCGGTTAATTGAATCAGCCGCTTTTGGGAAACAAATCATTGGAAAACGAAACGGAATCACACTTTTACATATTTTTATTACTTTTACACTTTTTATTGCCGCATATTTGAATCAAAACCGACGGGTTAGCGAATAATGAATCAGATTTTTCTACTTTCCTCGAAAATTCGCTTTTCAATTTTTGCTTTTTATTGTTTGCACTTTCCATGGAAATTGTTCAGGCAATCGGCAATACGACAAAGCCTCGAAATCAATCAGCCTCCTTGACATCTCTCACATGTAAGTAACTACATGGGGAAATGTTACTCCAATCACAATTTTCAATTATTTAAAAAAAAAAAAAAAGTCGGGATTTTACAGAACCGAACCGATCAACAACTGAAAGGGAGAACAACATTCCACGGGACAAAGAGAACCTACGCAATGATGAAAAGCAAAACGAAGAATTTTGGAACTGGATTGACATCAACGTGATAGTATATATAATACTACCTCGATGGTTGACATCGATGAAAACATATCGACATCAGTAGAATAAAGGAAAGAAAATAAATAATTTGGCATCACGTCTGATGTTATAATAGCAAAAATTAAGCACACATCCACAACAGAAGGTCTTTATTTTACTTCCTATAAGACGTACAAAAGTTTAAAAAAAGGCCAGAGCGCTTTCGAGCATAAGTACGCTCTTCATCAGTGGCTACACGGAAATAAAATTTGAATCGTTCATATATAGACCAGATATAGCGACAAAATTTGCATAAATACAATTTACAAAAGAATCTAAGTTTAGACATGGTTGAACGTTTAGACAGCCTTGTCTAAAAGTAGATTCTTTTGTAAATTGTATTTATGCAAATTTTGTCGCTATATCTGGTCTATATATACCTTGTCTAAACGTAGATTCTTTTGTAAATTGTATTTATGCAATTTTTGTCGCTATATCTGGTCTATATATGAAACTCTAAAAAAATAGTTTACGGTTCATCCTTGTCTAAACGTAGATTCTTTTGTAAATTGCATTTATGCAAATTTTGTCGCTATATCTGGTCTATATATGAAAGATTCAAATTTTATTTCCGTGTAGCCACTGATGAAGAGCGTACTTATGCTCGAAAGCGCTATGGCCTTTTTAAAACTTTTGTACGTCTTATAGGAAGTAAAATAAAGACCTTCTGTTGTGGATGTGTGCTTAATTTTTGGAAAGAAAATATTTTATCAATTCAAAAATCCAAAGGAAAAGGGTGGAGGAGCTGACTAGTAAGAAGTGTATCGCCACCACCAACAGCTAACGAATTTCTCTTTTTAAATTCCTAATGTTATGCATAAATTTAAAAATGTGAGAAAATACAGAATTTTCTCGCGTAGGCTACGCTGAGTAATAAAATGTTATCGTAGTCGCCTATTGGAATCAGCCCCTTTATTGATGAATATCCCCAACGGCTCGAACGGGACTCACTGTAATATGTTAGCGACCCGTAGTATGTTAGATGTAATATGTAGACCCGTAATATGTTAGCGACACTGTTATATGTTAGATGCCCACTGTAATATGTTAGCGACCGGAGGCAGTTGGTGTCAGCCTTCGAGGAGTACTCCTCAAAGCTAGAACCATGTTTCTAGCTCTTTGGTGTCAGCCCTCTGACCTTTCGAAAGAGGGGAATGTAAGGTAACTCAAAGTACCTCATTTCACAGCCAAAGTGGTGTAGCGGTTTACATTACTGCATGCAAACCGAGAAATTCGAGTTAGACTTCCGATTTCGAATGGCTGAGTATTGTTTTTTTTTCTTAAATAAGTCTATTATTGTACATAAATATTAATTATCATATTTTATTTGATGAGTCCTTCTTTTTCCTCAACGATAGACGCTTATCTGTGAAACAGCAGCCGTTACAACCAAACCGTTATCAAGAATATGATAATTTCTTTCTTTAAAACTCAAGATCGATTAGAAAAATCAAAAACACATATGTACCATTCTTAGAATCTGTACGTTTTCTTTTTTTTTCTTTTTAACACTTTACAACATAGTTGAAAAGTGTTTATGACTTTGTTCATTCTGTCTGTCTGTCTGTCCGTTTGCACGATAACTGCCGTAAAAATGACTTTATAAAAATGAAATTTTAGTATGTTGTTCAGACGGTCTGTGGGACATATAGGGGAATGTAAATGAATAATATCACTCAATTAGTTTCGGATTGAACCCGGGTTGAAAAAATGAAATACATTGAACCCTATAGGACCTAATTTTTCAAAACAATTTTAAGCGAATTTAAAATTCACAAATTACTTTGAAAGTTTTAAGTTTAAATTATCCCATAAAATATATAAAAAAAAAATTCAGCAAAATATGTTCAGAAGTTTTTAAAACAAAAACTGAAATAATAATTACACCCATATTATATGAAGAAATCACGTGACCCACTTCAAAATAAAATATGGCATCCATCTTGTGCCAAAATCGAGATTTTTAAAGTTCTTTTTAATTTATATTTAGTGTTGCATCCATCCTAAAACTGTTTTATTTTTGCGTTAATTCTGTGCATTTATATACTGCGCCAACGCCCTTACAATATTTTTTAGTTTAAATGATCATCAAACTTTGATTATTTCTACAACGAAGCCTAATTTTAACGTATGCAAAATGTAAACACATCAAGCTGTAAGCTGAGTTGTATAAGAATTGCTGAATTTTTTTAACGCAAAATTATTTAGCTCTGCAGTCTGAAATATAACGGATATGAATGAAAAATTTATTGATTTTACCTAGAGAAGCAGACAATTATGTACTGCCTTTCCGGTGAAGTTTTAAGCATGGAGTTAAAAAGTACTTTTACCTCCATGGTTTTAAGTTTTTAAGTAAAATAAATTATTGTAGTATTGTGATAATTTTAAAAATATCGCCGATGAATGTATAGTAATGAAATATTCACTGTTTTTATATAGAGATCCAAGCGATTTATATTTTGATGACGCCATTTGAATAAAGTTCTTTTTTCTCTTCGATGAATAAGTTTTAAGTTTTCAAATATAATGAATTATTGTAGTATTGTGATAATTTTAAAAATATCACAGCTTCATGTATCGCATTTTAAAGATGTTTAAATAAAATTGCATTGCAGTTGGAAAGTGTTTCATAATCAATGCTTTATGCATGATTGATCTTTCTAGTTTTAGTATTTGTGTGTGTGTATGAGCAGGGTCATCCATAAAATTGTGGATTTCCTACAAACAATTTCTACAGGCTCTCCTCCATATTCGATTTTTCCCTCCTTATAAATCTGTCATGTTTCTCCCTCTCTCAAAGAGCACTTGAGTGGTTTCCGGTCCCCCCATCCTCCACCATCACACCTTTCCCAGCCACAAATTCAGTTGGAAATGTGTTGGAATAAACGCCAAAATTTCTCCTTTATTTTCGTCCAGAAAATGTGGTCATCGTTAAACATATGCTCCTAAAGAGATATCAGAGATGTCGTTTGCTGTTTCTAGCACTTTCAACATAATTGTAAAGTGCTTATGACTTTGGTCATTCTGTCTGTCCGTTCGCGAGATAACTGCCGCAAAAATGACTTTATCAAAATTAAATTTGAATATGTTGTTCAGACGGTCTGTGGGACATATGGGAATGTATGTGAATAATATCCTCCAATTAGTTTTGGATTGAATCCGGGTTGAAAAGGTGAAATATATTGATCATTATGGGACCTAGTTTTTCAAACATTTTTTAAGCGAAGTTAAAATTCGCAAATTGCTTTGGAAATTTTAGAAAATATTCAAATTATCCCATAAAATTTATAAAAAAAAAAATTGAGCAAAATATGTTAGGTAGTTTTTTAAATAAAAATTAAAATAATAATTACACCCATATTATATAAAGAGATCACGTGACCCACTTCAAACTAAAATATGGCATGCATCTTTTTTCCCAGTGTCAATATCGTGATTTTTAAAGTTCTTTTAAATTTATATTTAGTGTTATATCCGCTCTAAAACCGCTATGTTTTTGCGTATTTTCTGTGCACCTATATTCTGCGCCAACGCAATTACAATATTTTTTAGTTTAAATGATCATCAAACTTTGATTATTTCTACAACGAAGCCTAATTTTAACGTGTGCAGAATGTAAACAAATCAATCTTTACGTTTCAGAAAAAATAAATATCCATGCTCTACAACCCTTAACAATTCAACAATAACGAAGTTAGTAAAACATTTTTGAGAAACTAGATCTATTGCACACGAAGCGAGAACAAACTGTCCTTCCAGTTTAACTCAATATAAACTGTTTGAAATTGAGACTACGCTGCTGAAACTATTCAATGAACTAACTCTTCAATGATAATCTCATAAGAATGACTAGAGGAATATTGCTTTAAAATAAAAATTTCGATTTGGGAACACGCCATAATCTTTGACTGATATAAAGAAAAAAGTCTATAATGATCGTCTGCATATTAAAAATAGCAAACGATATTTTTGGTATAGTTTTGTGGGTATATTAATGCCACCTAACTGAAAAAAAAAATTCTACTATTTTAATTTTTCAGTGCATTATGTACCCTATTAGAAGTAATATTTTAAAATTTGACGTAGGCGATTTTTCGATCAGCCTGCACTTTACAATTTGGGTCAAACGGTCCATATGTGATTCTGGTGACGATTTTTTTTTTAACCATCTAGTCAAGTAATAGCTTTTGCTACGCTCCGACAAAATTCTCATTCTTTACAAGGTAAACATTGCTTTGATTAATTTAAAATGAGCAACTCTGAGGAATCCCCATATTTAGCAGTTTCCGGGTGACTAGCTCTCGAAGATCGTCCGCTGCAAAAATGAGGTAAGCTCCTTGGTTCAATTCCTCCTGTTTTTCGAAAAGGATTTTTTTTTCTCAACGCTGATGAGCGACACCCCAGATCGTTCTTTACGTACTTATTATTCCCGAGATGAAAGGAACGGCGCGTGATCTGAAATGTGAAACAATCACACAGGGTGAACTTTCTTCGAATTTCAGGAGAAAAAGTATCGCTGTCACAATTCGTCATTATTAAAGCACTCTTGTTGAGGATGAAGTATGATGGAATCTGGATTTCCAGTTAAACTTTCTCGGTCGGTTTACCGGCTGATGCAGAAGAAGCGTTTTCCTCCGTGCGAAAATGCTGTCAATATGCCGTCATCTTTGAAACAAATTTACCGTTTTTAAATGACAAAAATGAGTTTACTTTGAAAAGTACGCGGAAGTTTATTTTCTTTTTATCCATTTTGTACTCTTTTTGGATGTGTTCTTTACTTCCATTATGAAGTGAAGAATGCTCTTCTTATGAAGACTGGTCCAGGAAAGAATATGAACCACCGCCGACCTCAGAATCTCAAGAGCTTTGTTGACTGAGCGTAAGCCGCCAGAAAATGGAAGAAAACCTCACATTCTCCTTCCTTTAAAGTAGAATCGTGATTCAAAAAATGTTTGTTTGTTTTTATCTCGTAAACTTCTTCACTTTTTGCCCGCACTATCTTTGTTTCGTACTTCAAGCTTTACAGCATCACTCGGACATCAGTATGGGCTCAGGGAAGGACTCGAATCCTCGGCCCCTAGCGGATTGATAGCCACTCATGCATGAAGAGAACCTTACGATCTTATTTTGTTTCTATTAAGAAAATTAACGGTGAACAGGGCGGTAGCCAGGAAGGGGCCTCAGGGGGCTAAGTCCCTCCCCAAGAGGTACACTCAGCCCCCTTCCCCCCAACCGATGAAAATATTACATTTTTAGTAGTGATATGGAATTTCATCTAAAATGTCATTCAAATTTTGCACAAAAAGTTTCTTGTAATTTTTTTTTAATTTATCTGAATATGTGGTTATATTGATGATCAATTTATTTACATATTTAATTTAAAAATATTAAAAAAAAATTTAAATTACGACAATAGTATGTAGGATACTTTTGTATTATTGCGGGATTCACAGTCATACATTGTAGAGCCAAAATCAACTGATACTTAGTTAAGAGTTAATATTAAACATTAACTTATATTAACCTTCAGAAATTTTCTTCGATTAATTAACAGATTTACTATTAGTTAATGCTGATATTAAAATCAGTTGTAATTATTATATTGATATATTGTTGATGTATAGTAACTATATGGATATTAATAATCAACTCTTAGCTTACAAATATAAATATGCAATTATTTGTTGATAATTTATATTTGGATTGAAATATATAATAGTAATTATTATGGTTTATAAATGCTAATGATTAATTGTGTTTTTGATAAGCACCTCGTTCAAGACTGTTCAGCCCCCTTGAATTTCACTCTAGCCGTTCTTCAATTTCATCTCTAACTACGTCCCTGATAGGGAGTAACTCTGTTACTCTTTATAGATTGATCTAAATTTATTAATCTAAAATATAACAAAATAAATAAATTTTATTCAAATAAATAAGAGTGAAAGTTCCATACTATCCGTGTACGGACAGACACAGGGAAAAATCAGTTATTCTTACAGTGAATATATAAAGCTTAGTTATGACGTGCTACAAAGGAGTATAATTATAGTTTGCTAAATGGCAATGAATTTAGCTTTAATCACATTGTTTTTTATTTTTATAAATATGAAAGTAAAAGGAAACTCTTACTCTATGGTTTAAGATCGTTATTAAAATTATCCTTGGAGTTAGAATTTCTTTACCTCCACTGTTATATCTCAAATGCTTATTATTTTCATTACAAAAAATAAAAAATCTGATGTGGGCAGCACGTGACTTTCCATGCAGATTCAAATTCAGTTATTCTTTATTTCTTTTATAATTCATTAGATTGAGTTTAAATGCACCAAATAACACTAAATTTGCATTTTTAATTCAATTTTTGTTTTTATTTGGTAATTGAACATTTTTCCGATAGCGGCGTAACAAAATTGCAAGAAATCTCAAATATCTTGAGAACGGTTAATCATAAAGTATAATGGAGTGTGTTATATTCTTTTCCTCGTTAAAAATTGCGCATGAAACAAGAATTTAATTGATGCATTTGAGCATACGTAGTCTTTTGTTGTTTTTAGATTTTGGTGATTTTTGCAGGCTATTTTCTGAAAAAAGGCAGGTTGTTCATTTCTGAATCATACCAAAATCTAATCAGCACCAGAGCATCCTACAAGTAACTTATCTACCAAATTTTGTGAAATTTGGTCAATTAGTATTTTAGCTAGCGTGGATACATGAAATTTTTGCGGACCATTTCGTAAAAAAAGGCAGATTGTTTGTTCTTTTCCGAATCGTAACAAAATCTAATCAGCACCAGAGCATCCTAAAAGTAACTTATCTATCAAATTTTGTGAAATTTAGTCAATTAGTATTTTACCTAGAGTGTATATATGACATTTTTAAGGGCCATTTCGCACGAAAAGGCGGGTTCTGTTTTTACGAATGCTACCAAAAACTAATCAGCACCAGGATCTCACCCAAGTGACTTGCATACCCAATTTTATGAAATTCGGTTCATTAGTTTTTTAGTTAGAGTGGTTACATACATTGCACAGACAGACAGACACACACACAGACGTCACGCTAAAAATAGATTTTTCGTATTCTAGAGGTCTCGAAACGTGTAGATCCGTCGAAAGCTCGAGTTGCGATTTTCGACATCATTCCAATATTTTCCCTATACATTACCATATATTGCAGGAAAAGTAAAAACAAGAAAGAGAGAGAGAGAGAGAGAGAGAGAGAGATCAATCATGCATAAAGCATTGATTATGAAACACTTCCCAACTTGAGTGCGATTTTATTTAAATATCTCTAAAATGCGATACATTCATCGGTAATATTTTTAAAATTATCATAATACTACAATAATTTATTATATTTGAAAACTTCATCGAAAACAAATGAACTTTATTCAAAAGACGTCATCGAAATATAAATCGCCTCTATATAAAAGCAGAATTTCATTCATAAACATTTTTCCAATCCTTGCATTCATCTCAATACTATAATAATTTATTTTATTTAAAAACTTAAAACCATGGAGGTACAAATAATTTAACTCTTAAAACTTAATCGTCTGGTTCTCTGAGTAAAATCAATTAACGCTTCATTCATATCAACTATATTGCAGACTCCATGAGCTAAATAATTTTGCGTTAAAGAAATGCAGCAATTCTTATACAACTCATTCTACATCTTTTGGTGTTTACATTTTCCATAAGTGAAAATTGGGCTTCGTTGTAGAAATAATTAAAATTTGATAATCATTTAAACTCAAATATATTATAATTGCGTTGTTTCAGTATGTAGATGCACAGAATTTAAGCAAAAATAAAGCGGTTTTAGGACGGATACAGCACTATAAATATGAATTAAAAAGAATAAAAATCACGATTTTGAGACAAGATGGATGCCATACTTTATTTTGAAGTAGGTCACGTGATCTCTTCATATAATGGTCACGTGATCGCTTCATATAAAGTGTTGTTGTTGTTGTTGAGACCCAGACCGTCCGACCTACCAGAAAGGTGTAAGGTAACTGTTTGGACAGCCGGGAAGTGCCACCCAATTTAGACCGGAACCCAGTGGGGGAGGCATCCACAGGGACCGTACCCTCCTTCCCCTACCACCAACCTCTCGGAAGGACTTACGGACCCACATGTTTAACGTGATCGTACTCCGCGTGAACACGGCGGCAGTTTTGGCAGTGGCTGGAATCGAACCCGGGCCTACCGAGTGCAACTCCAGCGCGCTAACCAATGGGCTACCGCGCCCCTCATATAAAGTGTTGAAGACCCAGACCGTCCGACTCGTCCAGAGGACTAAGAGCAGCTATTTGGACGGCCGGCTCATATAAAGTGTGTAATTATTATTAAAAATTATAGAGTGTGTAATTATTAATAATAATCATATAAAGTGTGTAATTATTATTTTAATTTTTATTGAAAAAACTACTGAATATATTTTGCTGATTTTTTTTTATATATATATATATTTTATGAGATAATTTGAATATTTCCTAAAACTTTCGACGCAATTTGTGAATTTTAAATTCGCTTAAAAAATGTTTGAAAAATTAGATCCATAGGGTTCAATGTACTTCATTTTTTCTACCCTGGTTCAATCCAAAACTAATTGGGTGATATTAGTCATTTATATTCCCACAGGTCCCACAGACCGTCTGAACAACATACTAAAATTTCATTTTGATAAAGTCATTTTTACGGCAGTTATCTTGCTAACGGACAAACAGACAGACAGACAGAGAGAACGAACAAAGTCATAAACATTT
The DNA here is from genome assembly GCA_951213105.1 of Amaurobius ferox. Classification (NCBI taxonomy): domain Eukaryota; kingdom Metazoa; phylum Arthropoda; class Arachnida; order Araneae; family Amaurobiidae; genus Amaurobius; species Amaurobius ferox. Next base: position 104,513,000 of record OX578135.1, read on the forward strand.
TTCAACTGTATTGTAAAGTGTTAAAAAAATGCAAAAGAGAGCAACATAATGCAACATAATGCCCAACATAAATTCCCAACATAATTTCCCAACATAATGCAACTACTTCACCTTTTTCACAGCGACAAAATAGCGTACAAAATCCACAGCAAAATGTCTTTTAGCATTGAATGAACACGAAATGGGGCGCTTTTTGCAACTTATCCATGCTTTGCAAAATCTTCATCAAAATCCAATTAATATTTAATTAATATTCCGAGAAATAAATGATTATTAACGAAATCTTCGGAGTCAAAATACAAATTTATTACAAAAATTATCTTCTCCCGTGAATGTAATAAACAACACCAATAAGAATGATGTTAACAGATTCATTGCATAATATATAGTATAGGCACGGGACGTCAAACGAAGAATTTTACCCTTACGTTTCCAAATCAAAAAATTCTGATGTGGGCAACACATGACTTTCCTTATATAATGTAATGAATTTACTACTTTTTCAGCAAAAAGATAGGTTTTTCTTATAGTAGATACTAATATTCTTTCCAAGATATTGAATTTTCGACAATTAGTCGTCATTTTCATTGATTTAGCGTCATATTTAACCATTTGGCGAGATTTTCGTTAATTTGGCAACATTTCAAAAAAGTCGCCAAGTTGGCGACATTCCGCCAAATTCGTCGTCAAAATCTCGCCAAGCGTTATGCACTAAGAAATAAGTTATTCTTACAGCAGATAAATGACTATTGGCGTTCAAATACAAAAGTATTATTCAAAGTATCTTTTTTCATGAATGGAACGAGCTAGATCCACGAGAATGATGTCACTCAATTTATCGCATGGTATTACATATGAAAAGTGAACATGTTTCTCAATAGGAAATATTTTTTTTTTAATTTTATATGACTTTTTGATAATTATTTTGAAAAATGTACAATATCGCGAGAACGGTTCATGTTAGCGCTCTAAAATTTATGTCAATCGTTTTCTAATGAAAAATTACATAAGAAATGTCTATTTGCGTCACTTTATTAGCGGTTTTGATTTTTTGACGATTTTTTCAATATTTCATTCGAAAATTTATGGGGGGTTCTGAACATTCGATTACATATAAAAACAATAGGCTTCCAGTGTTTACGGATTGTGATTTTTGTACCAAATTTGGTTCGAATCCGTCCATTCGTTCATCAGTTATCGTCTCCACAGGCTCACTGACACACACACACACACACACACACACAGACATCACTTCAAAAACGTTTGATTCGTGATCAGGGATGCTTGAAACGTGCTCTCCCGTCGAAAACTCGAATTCGAATTTTCGACCCCGTCACAATACTTTCCTTATACATTATGTATATAAGAAAAGTAATACTCGTATGCTTAGATGTATGGAAATTTTAGTTATTTCTGCTTTAAAAACGCCTGTTTTAGAAAAATTTATAATCGTTCAGCCCTTCAATTTTAGTAGGAAATATCTAAATGTATCTTCTTTCATGGATACTTTTAATTTACCGGTAAATAAATTATTCATTCCTTCAATAAAATATATACATAAGTTTTTAAAAAAAATAGTTATGCACCTTTCCCTTCTCGTCTGTATATATACTGCAGAACATGCTTCTAGTAAACACATGCGTCTTCAGAAAGTTAGCTAGCGACTATAAAAATTTAGTACTGTACATTCACTAAAAATCATCCCTTTAGAAAATGGAATGTTTAAAGATATATTGTTACTCAAGTATTCTAAACAATTTATTTTCAGTACAAAGATAGATTTCGATGTTTAATGGATGCAGTTTTAATTTTCATTTACCATCATCATTAATTTACCATTACCCGCTATGATAAAGATAATGTCCTTTTGCCCTTATTTTTCTGCGGGCCCTACTACGCAGGTTGTTTATTTACATTCATGCCCATGCTCTATTGTGTATGGAAATTGAACATATTTGATGATACTTAACTACTTTTTAATTATATACGTGTATATATATACAGGGTGTCCAGTGCTATTGGTGTCTAATAGCTATTTCCTCAACCGTTAGTCACAGAGATATACATCCAATTGTAAAAATGTTTTTAATTTTAAAATCTATTATCTTAGAAACAGTTTAAATCAATAAATACATTTCTAAAAGAAATACGAAATGTAAATTCTTATACGGTTCCCCGGTCCTACCAATTATATTTAGAAAAATCATCCTCATACAATTTCATGCAAAATAAAAAAGAAATCTTCCTTTAACGACCAAAATTCACCGAGTTATGAAGTATTAAACTTTATGACTTAAGTCGCTTTTCCACGCATAAAAATGTCCCGTTTCAGGCAACCAACCAATCAGGGACCGTATGGACCATTTCTCAGCACAAAAAGTGTTCAAACTTTAAGCAGATATAAATCGGTCAATTTTGGCATTATACATTATACAATCATTATACATTTATCAATATAGAAAGTCTCGATTTTTTTTTAACGATTTTTTTCAAAAATGCATTCTAAATATGGGAGTCTTCGAAACATTTAGCTGCGTTTAAAATCCACTGCATTCCAGTAGTCCCTAATAGTATTTACTAATAGTAGTAACCGTACCAAAGTAGTTTCGAAACCCTTCAGCGAGAGAAAGACATCACCTCAAAAACGTTCGATTCGAGTTAGGGGATGCTTAAAACGTGCTTTTCCGTCGAAATCTTGAATTCGAATTTTCAACTCTGTCACAATACTTTACTTATATATATATATATATATATATATATATATATATATATATATATATATATATATATATATATATATATATATATATATATATATATATATATATATGTATATATCTATGTATCTAGGGAAAGTAATACGTTTAAGTATGCTTGAAGGAACCAGTATTTTGTCTATAACGAACGTTTTAGACGATTTTTTTAGGGTTCGTTATAACCAGTTTCAAGGGCCTATCTTCTCGTAAGAGATCTTTCTTGCATATTTCCAAAATAAGAATGTTCTGGGTATTTTTTTATTTTAATTAAAAATAAAAAAAATTGCTTCGAGCTCAAATGGCAAAGGATCCCTCGGATTGAAACTGGGAGTGCTCGAAGCCTCGCAGCGATTTTCATTAAGTATTTCACCGAACTCGAGCCGTATGCTAATGAGATTCCACCACAGTTGTGAAGGGATGCGAATGGAACTGCTTCCTCATATCTTTGAAGATTACAGAAAACTAAGACGTCTATTTCAAACAATGAGTCCGAGAGTTTTCCTCCTGCTAATACATATATGTAACTATGAAATTAAGTTATGGCTGGCAATTCGATGATTAGAGTTCCACTTACAAACAGTAAATTGCACGACAAATAAAATTTATTTCTACAATGCCCTGTAATGCATATTTTATTGTTAAACACGGTGTTAGAATACGTGAATGCTACATTTTAATTTAACACTTCCATTTAGATTGTAGCAAAAATTGCAGCAATTATAAATATACCTCTGACGTTTATCGGTTGAAATAATCGAACAAATTTTTTTTTCGATTGTTTTAATGTATTGTAGAGGTATAGCGTCTTCACGGACACGCATGCATCATTGAGAAAGAAATAGATGATTCGTATTCAGGAATATTCGAAACGTGCAGATGTCCATCTAAATCCGAAAGTACGATTTTTTACTCATCACAATATTTCTCCTTTACATATACTATGTATTGTATGGAAAGTAACATGTAGACCAAGCAATACAGTATTTTTCGTGAAAAAGTCCTTTTTAACACGTTCCAACATAATTAAAAAGTGTTTGTGACTTTGGTCATTCTATCTGCACGATAACTGCTGTAAAAGACGTTATCAAAATGGAATTTTAGTATGTTGTTGAGACGGTCTGTGAGATGTTTGGAAATGAAAATGAATAATGCCACCCAATTAATTTCGAATTCAATCCGAGTTAAAAAAAATCTGATGTGGGCACCACATGACTTTCCTTATATAATGTAATGAATTTACTACTTTTACAGTAAAAAATAGGTTTTTCTTATAGTAGATACTAATATTCTTTCCAAGATATTGAATTTTCGACAATTAGTCGTCATTTTCATTGATTTAGCGTCGTTTTTATCCATTTGGCGAGATTTTCGTTAATTTGGCAACATTTCAAAAAGTCGCCAAGTTGGCGACATTCTGCTAAATTCTGGCCAAGCGTTATGCATTAAGAAATAAGTTAATATTACAGCAGATAAATGCCTATTGGCGTTCAAATACAAAAGTATTATTCAAAGTATCTTTTTTCATGAATGGAACGAGCTAGATCCATGAGAATGATGTCACTCAATTTATCGCATGGTATTACATATGAAAAGTGAACATGTTTCTTAATAGAAAATATATATATATTTTTTTTATATGACTTTTTGATAATTTTTTTGAAAAATGTACAATATCTCGAGAACGGTTCATGTTAGCGTTCTAAAATTTATGTCAATCGTTTTCTAATGAAAAATTACATAAGAAATGCCTATTTGCGTAGCTTTATTAGTGGTTCTGATTTTTTGACGATTTTTCAAAATTTCATTCGAAAATTTAGGGGTGTTCTGAACATTCGATTGCGTATAAAAACAATAGGCTTCCAGTGTTTACGGATTGTGATTTTTGTACCAAATTTGGTTCGAATCGGTCCATTCGTTCGTTAGTTATCGTCTCCACAGACTCACTGACACACACACACACACACAGACTCACTGACACACACACACACACACGCACACACATACTTTCACACACACACACACACACACACACACACACACACACACAGACATCACTTCAAAAATGTTTGATTCGTGATCAGGGATGCTTGAAACGTGCTCTCCCGTCGAAAACTCGAATTCGAATTTTCGACCCCGTCACAATACTTTCCTTATACATTATGTATATAAGGAAAGTAAAAAAATGAAATACATTGGGACTTAATTTTTCAAACATTTTTTAAGCGAAATTCACAAATTGCTTTGAAAATTTTAGGAAGTATTCAAATTATCAAATAAAATGTGTAACGAAATTTCAGCAAAATAGATTGGGTAGTTTTTTAAATAAAAATTGAAATAATAACTACACCCATGATATATGAAGAGATCACGTGACTTATTGCAAAATAAAAATATGGCTTCCATTTTTCCGCTGCTACCGTGACATGTAAAGATCGTTTCCATTTGTATGTGGTGTTGCATCCGTCCTAAAACCTCTTTTTTTGCGTATTATCTGTGTATCTAAATTCTCTGCCAACGCAATTACAATATTTTTTTTTATTTTGAATGATTACTAAACTTTGATTATTACTACAACGAAGCCTAATTTTAACGCTATACCATAGAATGCAGCATGTAAACAAATCAAGCGATTGTGAGATATGTTGTATAAGAATTGCTGAATTTTTTTTCACGCAAAATTACTTAGCTCCGGAGTCTGAAATATAAGTGACATGAATGAAATATTCACTGATTGGTTTTACATTGAGAGGCAGACGATTTATAATGTTATTTGAATAAAGTTTATTTTATGTAACTAGCATTGTCTTTTCCGATGGCGTTTTAAGTTTTCAAGTACAATAAATTACCTTGATAATTTAAAAATATCAGCGCTGAATGTATCACAATTTAGAGATGTTCAAATAAAATTGCATTTCAGTTGGAAACTGTTTCATAATCAATGCTTTATGCATCATTGATCTTTCTTGCTGGCTATTAAGCGCACGCCACTCCATACATACAATTTACTCTCCTGATTATCTCAATGCAGTAAAGGGATAATTTGACATTTTATGCAAAATATATTGAAATAACATAAATCAAATGCATCGATATTGACAAATTTGTTCCAAATTTATAACAGAGTTCTTAAGAAAGTTCTTAAACACCCCCAATAACTTTGTAAAGAAAGGTCCATAAGTAGGCACGTTAGGTCTATTTACAGTAAAGTGAACATGCTCGATCGAATCAAACTGATTGCAGCGCTCCTAGCGGATAATTAAAAAATAATATAACGAACTTGGAACTAAAGCAAAATACATGGAAAAAGTCAATTGCAAAGTTGTGGAACATTTAGTAAGAACCGATATCAGGAACGCGCACGAAATGCGTATATGAAAGGCAATAAACCGTCAAAAAGTCGTATCATCAGGGATTGTTACACAGTGACTGCAATGCTTGTAAAAGTACACGGTAATATTTTTTCTCAAATATAAGTGTTACTGAGAGGGGGAATTTTGAACAGGCTTCACTTTAGATTCCTTGTAGCATGCATGTATTATTTATTCTAGCACTAGTATATCTGTGAAAAATCACGGGAAATTTTTTATTCACTGAAAGTTAACAAATATAAAGTAGCTTTAAGTTTGATTTTTTTTACTTTCTTATACTATGTAATATAGAGTAAATATTGTTTTCACGAAAATTTTCGAATTCGAGATTCTGATGCCAATATATATTTTAAGACCTCCTGTTTTGCTTGTTTTTGGAGTAATGTCTGTCCGTATGTCTGTCTGTCTGATGGAGCCATTTTCGTGTAAACGATAGCGGCCGCAAATATAAATGGATTTTCATACGAAACTTTATATCCGGCTCTATCATCAAAAAATCTAGAAGTGGATTGGATTTTTTTAAAATTCGAACGAAAACTTCGAAATTTATTCGAAACTTTATATTTTTTTAACATGGCAGCATAGTTCAAAATTTGACATAATCTTGCAGTAAAAGGTTTTATTTTTGGCCCAATAATCACGAGACTTATTAATTTCAATCACTGTTGTTGAAAATAGCCGCGATATATTTTTTGTATGATTTTTTTTATTGTGACATTGTTAGCATCCCCCCCCCCGGGGGGAAAAGTTGACGTTTCCGAGGTTACAGTCAAAATATGCTATCAATCGAAAAAAAAAATTCAAGTCCTTTAAAGTGAAGGAAGGGTAACATGCTATAATTTTAATCATGTGGACCCTCATGATACCGATTTTTCAACCATTTTCTCATAAATTTTGAAAAAAAAAAAAAAGCTACTAAAAATGGATTCTGGTAGGAGAAAGTCGAGTTGAGCCACACTCCAGATAATTTTTTATGTCAAAGATATCTTCAAAAAGAATATTTTTTAGTATAAACTTTATATAATATTAATTACCTTAGTAAAACGACTCAAAATTGCCTTATTAAATCTGTTTCGATATCCTATTCCTCAAGTGATCGGAGAATAATGGCGGAAGTGTCGGTAAGGTCTAACTGTAACTAACGCTTACGGAGAATCTTCGATGAACACATGTAACTTTTACTCTGGGTTAAGATTTAATAAATCTGTTGAAAGTTATAAAATAAGACCAAAATATTGTGTATAAAGCAGTGGCGGCTCGCGTATAAGCACTGCGGGAGCGACAGTGCTCTCTCTCCCTCTCAACCTCGCGTGCAGCTTCCTATGCGCATGTGCACAACAGTCAAACACCACGCTTCACAGTTTCAGCGGCGTGGTGTTTGACTGTTGTGCGCATGCGCACATAGGAAGCTGCACGCGAGGCTGCGAGGGGGAGAGAGCACTGTCGCTCCCGCAGTGCCACAGTGTCTATACGCGAGCCGCCACTGAAAGTATTATTATTGCAAAAAGGTGTTTTTAAATAAAGTAATTTCTTATTTTATTAAAAGCGAATAACGCAAACAAACCCAAATTGTCGGGCATGTGCATATGATAGTTGTCATTCGACAAACGATAATAACGTTCGTGGATTACTCACACTCGAAATTATGTTGTTTGATTCCTGAATTAGACAATAATTCACCAATAACGTTTTGTATCAAATACACATCTTCTGTAACAGATTTATTGTCGATTTCAACAAATTTGACATTGATCTACGACTTTGTAATTTCCATTTTTCGTCTATCTCGCTTTGTTGTCGAGTTCATTATTCTCCGCTGGGAGCGCTGCAATTACTTTTATTCGATCGGGCATGATCACGTTACTATAGCTAAACCTAACGTGTATGTTCATGGACTTTTCTTTACAAAGTTATTGTGGTGTTTAAAAGACTTTCCTGGGAACCTCGTATATTTAGAGAATTTAAAAACTTCAAAAGAAAAATCAAAGTAAAAGCAAAGTAAAACTTCGAAGATATGGACTTTAATTGTATGAGAACGACCGCACGACTGCAGAATGTTTTTTTTTTTATTGTTATAGTTAGATCATATTGACATTCAAGCAATAGCAAGATTGCAGAGTTTTCGCGAGTTTACCCGCATGTATGATTGGCCCAGTTTCCATAAGAAAGTTCTAGATGCAGATTTTTCCTTTGATAGCATCAAACTTACATATTTCGATCTACAACAGCTTACGTGCAAGTGTAATATCCGTGAGAGGTGGTCCCAAGGCGTGATTGTGTAAGAGATTCAAAGTCCATATAATTCTATAAATGTTGTTGTATTCCGAAAAGGGTGTGAATAAAAAAATCTGAGTGGGCAGCACGTGACTTTCTCACCAGACTCAATTTCATTTTCTCTTTATTTCTTAATTTGAAATTACACTGAACTTGCACTTTTAACTCAATTTTTTGTTTTCATTTGGTAACGTATTTTCAAATGCGGCGTATTAAATATTTGAAAAATTAAAATATCTCTGAATTGGAATTTGGAATATCTCTGAAGCTGCTCCTAGAGCAATGGAGTTGGGATTATTTTTTTCATCGTTAAAAATTACGTATACGAGGGTCACACTGAACTTTTTTAGATACGGCTAAGTGGTGCAAGCTAAACTTACCAACTTTTAGGAGTGTTCAAAGTACTCCCCTCCAACATCAATGCACTTTTGTGGGCGAATTTTTCCAAAGATTAAATGCTTTAATCCATCCATTTCTCGGAATCGATGAAAAATATGCTTTTATAGCCTCATCAATCTCATCTTTAGAATGAAAACGACGCCCACGTAAATTTCTTTTTAAATAAAAAAAATAGCCAAAAGTCACACATAGCAAGATCAGGAGAATAATGTGGATGTTCTATCACTTTGATATTGTTGTTTTTTTGTTCAAGAAATTCGACAGTCGTTCTTGCTGAATGAGAAGATGCATTGTCATGGTGAAGCACGAGTCCCCTAGCATTCACTACCTGAAGAATTTCTGGAACTTCTGTCCTTCTAGCTTTATGGCTTTGACCAGACCTGTACTTATGAATAACACGGCATACATTACTTTATTCATTGCTCGTTGTCTTTTCACCATTCTTGGTTTGGGGTCACTTTCAAAGACCCATACTTACTTTCTTGACGTGTTGGAACGTCAAAAAATGGCATGGACGTATCATTACCAGTAATGATTTTAGAAATAATGCAGTGTCCACCATCATTAAGTAATGTTAGGGTTTCTTTACTGATTCTGACACGCTCCGCTTTTTGGTGTTCTGTTAAATTATGGAGGACTCAACGACAAACTAATTTTTTCATATGCAGTTCCTCATGAATAATTTTATGTATAGCTGCAGATTCAATGTTAAGTTCCTTCTGTATCATTTGGTAGGTACAGCCATTATCATCTATTAACATTTTTCAAATGGTCGACACATTTTCTGGGATTACAGCTGACAAAGATCTTCCTGTGTGTTCTTCATCGAGGAGAGAATTTCGACCTCTTCTAAACTCTGTAAACCATCTGAATACAGTGGCACGAGATGGAGCATCATTTCCATATGCTAATTATAGACGTTGAAGACATTCTCCTTGATTTAGCCCCACTTTAAAATCATAGAAAATCATAGCTCGATTATGCTGTCGTGTCAACTCCATTTTCTTTTCTTTCAAAATTTATTCTACAATAGCTAAATTGTAATTATTACCACAATCATCGTCTGCGGACATAAAAGAGTTCAAATTTAAATATCCGACCAATAATTTTTTTTCTAGCGCATATCGTCTGCCCCTGTCTCAGAAGTTTCATTGTGACCCTCGTATAACAAACATTTAATGGATACATTTGAGCATTTGCAGTCTTTTATTGCAGATTTTGTCGTTTCTTGCGGGCTATTTCGCAGGAAAATGCAAGTTCTTTTGTACCGAATCAGACCAAAATTTAATCATGTTACAAGATAAATTACAAGTGACTTATCTACAGAATATTTTTGAAATTTGGTCAATTAGTATTTTAGTTAGAGTAGATACGCAAGATTTCTGCGGACTATTTCTCAAAAAAGTGAGGCTCTTTTGTTTCTCTTTGCTATCAAAATGTAATCAGCACCAGGGTAACTCACAAGTGACTTACCTGTAAAATTTTATGAAGTTTGGCTAACTGAAATCGTTTTTGAGTTAGAGTAGATGCATATGTCACACACACATACGTCACGCTAAAAATAGTTTTGAGTATAAAATGAAGTTTAGTGGCACAAAATAACAGCCATAATTATTTTAAATTACACTGAATTTGCACTTTTAATTCAATTTTCGTTTTCATTTGGTAACTGGACTTATTTTCAAAAGTAGTGTAACGAAAATATGAAAAGAATAAAATATCTCGAGAACGGCTAGTCCTAGAGTAATGGGGTTGGTCTTATTATTTTCGTTCTCAAAAATTGCGTATAAAATAAGCATTTGATTGATATATTTGAGCATACGTAGTCTTTTATTTTTAGATTTAACGATTTTTGAGGGCCATTTTGCAAAAAAAAAAATAGCAGTTGAGTTAGAGTGAATACATACATTGCACAGACAGACAGACATACAGATACACATACACGGACGTCCCCTCTAAAAATAGTTTTTTTTGTATTCTAGGGGTCCCAAAACGTGTAGATCCTTCGAAAACTCGAGTTGCGATTTTCGATAGGATTCCAATATTTTCCCATACATTACCATGCACTGTAGGGAAAGTAAAAACTATCAGTTTCATTAGAATATAATTTTATGCCATATATTCTTAAGGTTTGGAATTCTTAAACAGTTTCTTTTCTTCAAGTTGTCAACACCTTGTATGCATTTGGAATATTTGTTTTAATATATACTATTAGCCAGACATTTTTTCTGGGAAGAGGGTGTTAACTTTCCAAATGTTCTAATTTTAAGAATAAATATTTTAAATACTTTTTTTCTTTAAATAAGAAATGAGGATATATTTTTGTTTTAAAATTTAAATCATATTACATTGACTGAAGGAATGGAAATATTTAATAACTCTTTTTGTATATAAAATTAAAAGTAATTAAATCACCATATCTCTGTATATCATATTTTTTTTACTAACAAAGGTAAATAAAGTAATACTGACAGACATAATAAATCTAGGTATTTTTTTTTTAGTACAGTGTTATTGATTACTATTCCATTTTGATCTTAAATTAATTTTCCTTGTGTTTCCTCTTTAGTTACATGTACAATCATTATGTATCTACATTAGAGCAACACCATTTTGTCTCTCTTCAGAAATGGAATTACTTAAATAAGTCTAATAAAATTCTTAAATAGTATAATACTATACTAGTTGTATAGTAGTCCTTCGTACGGAATATTATATATAATCCAAAGAAGCTTAATTCACAATATGCGGTGAATTTTTTACATGTAGAGTTTTTTTTTTTTAATGTTATAAGAATTCTCACAAAAAGAAATAAGTGAGTTATTCCGTGTTGAGATAATAAATAGAAAGACAATTCAACAACAAAGACAGCAACAGCTTTATTTATACAGATAATAACAATTTCACAGTTAAACAGCTTCTTTATAAACTACGTTTCTGGTCTTCTTATTAGGGACAGAAATAGTAAAAAGAAACTTTTCATTTATGGTCCTTGAGCATGCAACATACAGCTGGCCATGCGAAAAGCCGCAGATCAATGCCCACAGTACTAAATATCTACCCTTGCTTCTACTGTCTGTCTTTGCTCTTAAAACTTCCATCATTTTAAAGATAGAGGCACAAATAACGATCTTGTTACTTTATCGGATTTTGAATTGTATTTATTGGAAAGGGACTAAAACAATAAATAGTTAGATCAGGTTATTTTTGAGGTTCAAATAACGATTGGATCCCGCTCAAAGTGAGGAAGCAGGCAGAAGGACAGGAAGGACGCCTAAATTTTAAGTAGGACCCTACCATGGCACACCCATCAAAATTTCGTGAAATTTGGCACAGCAGTTCTCTAGTGATGATGAATGAATTTTCAATTTTATTTATATAGATTATAATACCATGTACATTCATAGCGTAGTTCAAACAATTATTTTCCCGCATAGATAATACTACTACCATTGTTTCTATAATTATTCTGTTTTTCAATAGATTATATATTTCCTTCTACCTGGAACGACTGCCAGACACATAAATCCATTAATGGGACTTCAAAATCTATCATTCGACACCAATTTCATCCATGTACTCGATGGGGTATGTAGATGTCAATTTCAGCCTGTTTCAAAAATACGCCCAGGTTGGCCGTCTGAGGGGACTGCCAGACTCACGCATCGCCGTTGACAGCGCCAAAGAAATTCCAATACATGCAATACTCAAACCTTTTGCACTCGATGTGGTCGGTAAAATCGTTGCTGGCTCTTGTACCATCAATCAAGGGTCCTTGGACTGGGTTCGAGCAGAGCACTGACAGGTACTGTCGGCAGGGTCGTCTTTGAAAGCCGGGAAGCTGCCCATCTTCCGTGTTCAATTTGCTTTTTTACACTATGCAATTTTTATGGGGAGTCCCAGAATTTACTCTGTCAGGTCCTACCGGACTAAATAATAGTGTAAAATTAAGAACCGTTCAGACCTCTTGTCTACACCTCACGGATATACAGGGTGCCCCCAAAAAATTGAAACGCGCTTTAATTCTTTACCTGTTGGAGATAAGTGGGCGATGTAAATTGCAAAAATGTTGAAAGTAAGGTAAGAAATAAGACTACTTTAATGAAATAGTCCTCCCATTCATTTTCAAAAAGTTACACATTTTAGAGTTTTATACGACCCCCTCAGACAAATTGGGTCAATCAGAAATTTTTATTTTTAATGCAAGATCATCAAAAAACCCTTCATATCTGTATCTTTAAAATCAACTGAATTATGATAAAGGAAAAACTTTGACTTATGCAACTTCTCCGTACCATGTGAAAGCCTGTTTCATCAGTGAAAATAGGGATCATAAACAATTTGACGATAGAAATCGTTTGGATAAAAAAAGTACTTAAAAGTACTTAATTATTGAAAAAGTACTTAGTTATTTAAAAGTACTTAAGAATCCGTGATTGCATCGTGAGCCTACGCGGAATTCGCAAAAATGTCTCCTATGTATTATCATCCAGTTTTATCTTTTTTGTAATATGTCACAAATTTATATTTCTAATTTGATGTAGGGTCCCCATTCACAATGTTCAATTTTCAATTAAATATAATTCGCTCAATTTTAAAGATACAGATATGCAGTTTTTTTAATGATCCTGTTGCATTAAAAATAAAAATTTTCGGATTGATCCAATTTGTCTAAGGGGGTCGTATAAAAATTTAAAAAGTGCAACTTTTTGAAAATGAATGGGAGGACTATTTCATTAACGTAGTCTTATTTCCTACCTTACTTTTAACTTTTTTGCAATTTACATTACCCACTTATCTCCAACAGGTAAAGAATTACAGCGCGTTTCAATCTTTTTGGGACACCCTGAATACGAACACATAAACGGACATTTTTCAGAAGTTGTTCAAAATGTGTTCGGAAGATCTTAAAAAGTGTTATTCCGTCAAAATATGCGGAGCTCAAAAATTGTAGGATAAACAATACTTGCTCCTTACAATAATATGAAAGTAAATATATGTAACCGATTTTATTTTACACTAATGATTGGTTGGTGTTGATATATTTTACAAACATCGCGTGAGTGAGTAAACACTTATTTGCATAAAGAGGAAGTTATTACTCACGAATAAACTGTATCGCTAACCCAAATCGGTTTGAATAAATATTTAATTTTACGTTAATTCATATAAATGTTTCCGTATTTCATTTTGCTTACTTCGCGTTACAGGAAATATGCTTTGCACTTCTCTCATGTCTCAGTTACTTCTTCACTACGCCGATACGTCATTTCCGCAGACCAATTTTTGTCACAAAGGTTTCGCTGTATTTAAAACTTTCTGTTTAATATATTTTATGCGTAACCGTCACGGTTTAAAGATATCTGCATTTATTCAAAATGTCAGTGGAACCAGGTTCCAGAAAGAGCATTCGCCATTGCAATCTGTAGTCGAATTCCGATCGATGCTTATGAAAAAGCCGTAACCGTCACAGGTTGTATTTTGGCTTTTTTACACTATCACTCAAGCTAACAGCTGTTTGCAGCCTGTGAATGGCAATGAGATGTTTTAGTATGCGTTTGAGAGACAGTTTCTATAGGCAACCAGAAAGCAGCAGTGCTTAATTCATCATGCAAATGGCGATCACTTTTGTATTCAAGAGGTTCTTGAACTTTTACCGTATCAAAACAGTACAAGTCCTTTGAACTGCAAGGAAAAAAAGAAAAAAAATCATCTTTATTTATGTTCCATTAAGAAATTAAGTAATTTGAGCAGTAATCACATGGATCTCTGCTTTAATTAAGGGTTTCATAGTTAAAGGTACTTTATCCATATACTGAATGCAAAATTATAAAATGTATATTTTTGGTACTTTTCATTTGATACAATCACTTAAAATTTTCGAAATTTCTTTATTTCAATCCTTCAGAGGTTTTCACACCAGTTTTACTCTAATCACATTGTAGGAATCGGTTAATTTTTGCTACATATTATGCGGCTTGATGTATTTTTGAAAACTTTTCAAATGGTTTAGTTAAAAAAATTGGGATTTGTCTCTCAGTTCTAATGTGGATGCGTTCTATTTTTTTAACACCACACACGAATATTTTGATTTTTTTTTAAACTTCGCACCCCACATTTTATTAGCCCCCCCCCCTCCTCTTATTCTAACCAAATTGAAGCGCCCTGTTATTACTTTCCTTATATACATAATGTATAAGGAAAGTATTGTGATAGGGTCGAAAATTCGAATTCGAGTTTTCGACGGCAGAGCACGTTTCAAGCATCCCTGATCACGAATCAAACATTTTTGAAATGATGTCTGTGTGTGTGTGTGTGTGTGTGTGTGTGTGTGTGTGTGTGTGAAAGTATGTGTGTGTGTGTGTGTGTGTGTGTCAGTGAGTCTGTGGAGACGATAACTGACGAACGAATGGACCGATTCGAACCAAATTTGGTACAAAAATCACAATCCGTAAACACTGGAAGTCTATTGCTTTTATATGCTATCGAATGTTAAGAACCCCCTAAATTTTCGAATGAAATTTTGAAAAAATCGTCAAAAAATCAAAACCACTAATAAAGTTACGCAAAAAGACATTTCTTATGTAATTTTTCATTAGAAAACGATTGACATAAATTTTAGAACGCTAACATGAACCGTTCTCGAGATATTGTTCATTTTCTAAAAAAAAATTATCAAAAAGTCGTATAAAAAAAAATTCCTATTGAGAAACATGTTCACTTTTCATATGTAATACCATGCGATAAATTGGGTTACGTCATTCTCGTGGAACTAGCTCATTCCATTCATGAAAAAATATACTTTTAGTAATACTTTTGTGTTTGAACGCCAATAGTCATTTATCTGCTGTAAGAATAACTTATTTCTTAGTGCATAACGCTTGGCGAGATTTTGGCGACGAATTTGGCGGAATGTCGCCGACTTGGCGACATTTTTAATTGTTGCCAAGTCGGCGATCTTGGCATTTAATATCTTGGAAAGAATATTAGTATCTACTATAAGAAAAACCTACTTTTTTTTACTGTAAAAGTAGTAAATTAATTACATTATATAAGGAAAGTCATGTGTTGCCCACATCAGATTTTTTTTCCTGCATTTGGGTTGGGTTGATGTATCCTTGAAAAAAAAAATAAACTTTTCTTTTTCAAAACAAAGAAAAACAAAAGTATTGATGTTTTTACACCCTTGAGATCAAAATTGAAATATTTATTGAATTATTATCTAAGTCTTACCATTCAATTCCCATTATCTTGCCATTCAGTTCCCCCCAAAGCCTTCCTTCTATCCGAAATCATGTTATAAAGCTCATTTAAATTGTTCTGAAGACATCAAAAGACGACAGAAAAATTTACTTTGCACTGTGAACGTGTGTTGCACTCGAACGATTCGAGCTGAATTCCGAGCTCTTCTCAAACTGTCCCCGTGTTCATGAGGAGTACGGACACATTAAATATATGGGTCCGTAAATCCTTCCAAGAGGTTGGTGGTAGGGGAAGGAGCACGGGCGTAGCCAGGATTTAATTTCGGAATATATATATACATATAATTATTACTTGTTGTAGTTTAATTGGGAAAAATTGATTGAGATTGATTTCGAGGGGGGGACGGTCCCTAAGATCCCCCCCCCCTCTGCCTACGCCCTTGTAAAGGAGGATACCCGTACCCTGTGGATGCCTTCCCCATTCCGATTTAAATTGGGTGGCACTTTCCGTTCGTTCAAATAGATACCTTACAGCTTTGGGTAGGTCGGACAGTCTGGGTCGAAGAAGAAAAACTTTCCACAGAGAGTATGGTATATAAGTTAAGCTTGCCATCGTTCAGTTGAGTTGTTGACGTGATAAGAGTATTTGCCATACTTAAAACAGAACACAATGTATTATTTTCTTATGATTGATATGCCCCATTATATGGAAGTATTTTTATGCAGTTCACGTCAAAACCATTGAAATTATTCAAATACATTTTTGAGGAATTTGCATTAGAAGAAAACTTGTACTTAGTGTAATACTTTATCTGCTACCTATCTTCGAAATGTTTCATGTTAAAAGCTCACAAAACGGCAGGGATTATATGTTTTCTTTCTTCAATAATATGTTCAATTACAAAATTGATGGTATCCCTGTTTCGAATGAGATCAGATTTCATATTTCTCAACTAGGTCTGTAATGAACTGTTGATATATGTACGGTTTGCGACGGCTCCGAATAGTTGAGTTGGGTGTCCCGAAGTCGTGGAAATCACCCGAGAATAAGAACACTTTGATGGAGCTTGCGATCATACGAAATATTTATTCTTCGCAATCATTCTACAATCTACCACGTTCTGGAATGACGAGAGGCATGTGAGTACTCCTACTCTCCATATCATCTCCTGCTTGCCTCGCGAGCTCCTATAAGTGCGACTTCTCTCACGCGTGTCTCGTGTTGTTGTTGTTGAGACCCAGACCGTCCGACCTACCAGAAAGGTGTAAGGTAACTGTTTGGACGGTCGGGAAGTGCCACCCAATTTAGACCGGAACCCAGTGAGGGAGGCATCCACAGGGACCGTACCCTCCTTCCCCTACCACCAACCTCTCGGAAGGACTTACGGACCCACATGTTTAACGTGATCGTACTCCGCGTGAACACTGCGGCAGTTGTGGCAGCGTGCAAATCCAGCGCGCAAACCACCGGGCTACCGAATTGTGTCAACAGCACGCGGTGTTCCCAGGTGGTCACCCACCCAAGTACTAACCGCGCCCGATGCTGCTTGACTTCGGTGATCTAACGAGAACTGGTGTTTTCAGTACGGTAGGGCCGTTGGCTCACGTGTGTCTCGTGTGTCGTTTCTCCCTCATCTAGTATTTTCATATATATCTTTCTATAGACCACCCTGATAATCATACCACCGTAGCATATTCCTTCGAATTTTGTATGAGTATTGAATGACGCATAGACCTCCACGCGAATTCAAATATTGGAACCTTAGTTCCCCTCGTGTTTGATGACAGGCCCAATGCCTTTATTCTGCCTCCCAGAGTAGATTCTGGTGGTGGCGAAAATCTTAATGGCTTTGTTTTCGAATTTTTAGCTGGGATGCCTCTTCTCAGAGGCCTATAATTGCACTAGAGCTAAAACATATCTAAAACTGTTTTTCGGGGGTTATTCTGGGTTTATAGATCTAAGTTTATTTGCTAAAAGGAAATTTGGTACTAATATTGACTGTTATTCTGCCATTAATAACTTTTATAAGCCTTACAACAGCTTTCTGGTGATCTTTATGTTCTTTGTTCATCTGCTATTCCTTTTAAAATCACTTCTTGTAAATACTTTGTATTTTATTTTTTCGTAAAATGTTTTATCGGTAAATGATTTGTATTATACTCGTATCTTATTTTGCAAGCTATTATTGGGACTTTGACCTGTAGTTTGCATTCTTATAAATAAAACACACACACACACACACACATATATATATATATATAATATTAAAATTGTAAATCCAATGGTAGAATGGAAGAAGTAATTCATAATACACTATCTTAAAAAAAATTTATGCCTACAGAATACAATGAAATAAAATGAAATTCAACAATAAAGAGGAAATTATAATACATATTACAGTTCAGAAAGCTAAAGATAATCAACAAAAGTCAATGGAGAGGAATCAAAAAAAGGAATACCAAAATAATAAAGCATTAAAGCTTGCACGTGGAAGAGCTAGCTCTCTAGGCTTAAAAATAGTTCATTTCGAAAAAATTCTCTATCAAGTCCTAATATTTTAAACGAAATGCTTGTTTCTGAAACCCTAGATTATATATATATATATATATATATATATATATAAAATGAAAGATTTTAATCGTAAATTATGCATAAACTACTGTATGAACAAAAAAACCCATCTCTAGCTTATCTGTTACAAATGAGTAACTATAGACCAAGACTAAGGATAAAAATAGAAGGTAACATCACTATAATGGAAAGGGGGATGAGAAGAATATTAGGATACAAAATTCACAATTAAAAGTATATAAATATAAATAAAAAGAAAAAGAAAACACGGCAAAAATGAGAAAAGGCAATAATAATTAGCTCAAGATAAAAGATTAAGACATAGAGAACAATCAATTGAAACTACACAAAAAATGGCGGTTAGTTCGAAATTGCATTCTCATCAGGACAGCCATACAATTCGAATTAAAACCGATAGAATAGCCAGTTTCTGACAATGGCGATAGTATTTAACTATAGACAACATTGGAACTGTCTATTGGCTAGTAGAAGGAGAAAAATAAATCAATTGAATTACAAATCAGAAAATTAATACCTCCTCGAACAGAAATATGAACTCAGAAGCATAGTTACCACGTGTAAGTGGAAGAAGCGACTGAGCATTTCACCTCACTTTGTCAATGCGAGTGGGCACCGGAATGAATACATTTGAACGATACATAATATGTATGGAGACTTTCAAAAATAGTAATCAGTATAGGACTCAGGACAAGTGGAAAATAGTCATTCGAAAATAGTAAACAGTAATAGACTCAGGCCAAGTGGTAAGTTAGGTGATAAGAATGGGTGAATTCTCAAAAATGAGTTATCCAATCAAAGATAAATAATGCATGTGGAAAAATATTACGTGGTATATTTGAAATTATTAATAATATTATTTACAAATACTTCCGGATATTGGTAATTTTGACAAATGCGTTTAAGATTACTGATGCGGAGAAAGTGAAACCGAGGATCAGAAAGTCGATGTATTCGAAATAGCTGGTTTAAAATGATGTTTCTAAACAATTGAATAGAATTACAAGATTGGTATGATAGCAGCTTTATGATAGTGAAGTTGTAAGAATCTTTTTTATCATATAGATTGGTGATTACATGATTATGGAGGGTATCTATATTTAGGTCTAAAAAGTTTACAGTTTGACTAACGCTAGGCTCATTAGGAATTAATTCTAGGTTAGATGGGTAAAAATCAATATTAATTGGTTCGGAATCATCAATGATAATACAAATTAAGTCGTTAACATATCTATATATAATATATGAATTAGAGTTAAAATGACATTCATAATAATAAAGATATAAGTTAGCGAGTATACTACTACTACAGCCACCTTGTGGAACACCAGATGTTTATAAATAAATGTTATCACCTTGGATAATATAATTGTTGTATAACACAAAGTGCAAGAGCATAGGAAAGTTTTTGACATTAAATGCAACATTATTGGAAGACAGATAGTCATGATAAAGAGAGATAATAACTTTATATAAATCTTTAATGACAATATTATTAAATAGGTCTTTAAAATCAAAGGTATGGAAACCAAGAATGTGTGGAAGCTTGCTAAGGTGATTTACTAAATCAAAACTATTGTTTAAAATGAAATATCCTGAATTCCTAAATTTAAGAGATTCATTAATTCTATTTAAACAGTTAAGCAAAAACTTACTAGCTGTAGTGGTAAAGGTATTATGTCCACAAGTGACTGTTTTAAAACTGAGAGGTGATTTATGGAATTTAGGAACCAAAGTAACATAAGGAAATTTAAAAACTTACAATTAATATTTAATTGTGCATATAATTTTAGCATTTTAGTTTTGATTTTGATAGACTGATTATTAATGGGTTTAAAAATGTGATTACTTTTTAAGTAATTCTGTAACAGAGAAACATAATATTTTTTACAAATGATGGCATAATTATTAGAAGCTTTATCTACATAAGTTATGACAAAATGTTGTTGTAGTTCTTTAATAGCAGCTAGGAGTTGTTTATAAGGATACCTAGGCTTCGTTTTAATTTAATGTTTATAATAACATTTTTAAGTAGATGTAAGGTAGTACACTTCCATAGATGGAATGCTTCAATAGGAATGGAATGTGAACAAGCAAGTTGATATATGAATTTATCAAAATCAAAAGATATAGACTGAAGAAGTTGTTTAGGGTGATGGCAGAATGGAATGCGAAATTTAGACCCTTTATTCATAATATCCCTAAGTATATCATCCTGAACTATACTGATATCCCCAGTAATAATGTGTCCATGAGAGGAGTTGACATAAGGGGCAAGATTTTTATTGCTGCATACACATGATGTAAGGTCATCGGAGTTTAATGTCTTGGAAACTTCATTGTAATTATAAATAGTTCTACCAATTGGTAAATTATATTTGAATGATTTTTGTATTTTGATTTCTTTTACTAGTAACAAGTGCTGATGTTTTGCGAATAAATTATTGAAGTTAAGAGAATTAAGAATAGGGTGTTTAAAAAAAATTACACAGTAAGCTATTTTAGTATGTGGATTTGGTGAATGGAGAAGGTGGTAATTTAAGAAATTTGTACGTGCAATAAGCAAATCATAAAATAAATGTTTAAAATGCTAATGAGTTAATTTTAATTTTAAAAAATTAGTATAAACAAAATACTTAATTTGCATTTTTTGACTTTATATAACCAAGTTTTAACAGGTAGAAAATTGAAAGTTTGAGAATAATTATATTGTAATTTCAAAATGTCTGCATTGTAATCAATAGTTTTACTTAAGTTACTTTTTCCTTTGCCACGCTTATATCGCTTTTTACTAGGA
The DNA here is from genome assembly GCA_951213105.1 of Amaurobius ferox. Lineage (NCBI taxonomy): Eukaryota > Metazoa > Arthropoda > Arachnida > Araneae > Amaurobiidae > Amaurobius > Amaurobius ferox. The sequence continues at coordinate 104,534,386 of OX578135.1, forward strand.
GTTGATGACTTTGAATATTGAAAAAGATATTTATATACTGAAGATTTATTAGAATTGTATTCAAAACTATTGTTAACTACATTATTATTATTATAAATTTGATTTAAGCTATAGGAGAAGAGAGTTTTATATTTTTTAATGTAATAATTTTCATATACTAATCTATCAGTGAGTGAAATTTTAATATCTAAATACTCTTTAAGCTGTATTATAAAATAATACTGGTAGAAAGTGTAAAAAGTTTAAATTTGAGATCTGTGACATATATACATCAACATATGCGTTATACGTCAGTATGCGTTTATCGCTTGCGCCTATCGCACGCTCGCTCGATGGAGTGATTGCAAACATTATATCCAAACGTTTCATCGTCAATAACTTTGTTGTTTGCGGTCTGATTTAGTCGAAATAAACTGGTCAAAACATTTCAAAGACCCAAACATGTTGAAATATTTTCCAATCCATCGTCACACGTAACACGTATCAACCTTTTCCAATTCGAAATATGCGAAAGGTGGGACGTTTCACATCAATTTATAATGAGTAACAGAGTTAGCTACTCACCATTTTTACTTTCTCTACTATAATGTATAGGGAAAGTATTGTCACAAGCTCGAAAATTCGAATTCAATTTTTCGACGAAAGAGCTCGTTTCAAGCATCCATGAACTAGAATCGAACGTTCTTGTGGTGATATGTCTATCTGTCTGTCTCTGTGTATGTGTGTGTGTGTCCGTGAATCTATGGAAGCAATATCTTACGAACGAAAGATGCGTTTTAACGAAATTCTGTACAAAACTTACAGTTAGTGAATAATGGAAACCATATATTGATTTTAAATGCCATCAAATATTCGGAAGACACCCAAAATTTCGAATGAAATTTTGAAAAAATCATCAAAAAATTAGAACCTTTTCAATAATGTTACGTAAATAATTATTTCTTATGTAATTTTTCATTAGATAACGATTGACACAAATTTTAGAACGCTAGCATGAACTGTTATTGAGAGATTGCACATTTGTAAAAAAAAAAAAAAATCTGATGTGGGCAACACATGACTTTCCTTATATAATGCAATGAATTTACTACTTTTACTGTTAAAAAAAATGTTATTCTTATAGTAGATACTTATATTCTTTCCAAGATATTGAATTTTCTTCAATTAGTCGTCATTTTCATTCATTTAGCGTCATTTTTATCAATTTGGCGAGATTTTTGTTAATTTGGCAACAATTAAAAATGTCGCCAAGCTGGCGACATTTCGCCAAATTCGTCGCCAAAATCTCGCCAAGCATTATGGACAGAGGAATAAGTTATTCTTACAGCAGATAAATGAATATTGGCGTTCAAATACAAAAGTATTACACAAAGTATATTTTATCATGAATGGAACGAACTAGATCCACGAGAATGATGTCACCAAATTTATCGCATGGTATTACATATGAAAAGTGAACATGTTTCTCAATAGAAAATATTTTTTTTTATTTTATATAACTTTTTGATAATTTTTTTGAAAAATGTGCAATATATCGAGAACGGTTCATGTTAGCGTTCTAAAATTTATATCAATCGTTTTCTAATCAAATATTACATAAGAAATGTCTATTTGCGTAACTTTATTAGCGGTTTTGATTTTTTGACGATTTTTTCAAAATTTCACTCGAAAATTTAGGGGAGTTCTGAACATTCGATTGAGTATAAAAGCAATAGGCTTCCAGTGTTTACGGATTGTGATTTTTGTACCAAATTTCGTTCGAATCGGTTCATTTGTTCGTCAGTTATCGTCTCCACAGACTCACTGACACACACACACACACACACACACACACACACACACACACATACATACTTTTGCACGCACGCACATACTTTCACACACACACACATACTTACACACACACACACACACACACAAACACACACAGACATCACTTCAAAAATATTAATCCTCAATGTTTAATTCGTGATCAGGGATGCTTGAAACGTGCTCTCCCGTCGAAAACTCGATTTCGAATTTTCGACCCCGTTACAACAATACTTTCCTTATACATTATGTATATAAGGAAAGTAAAAAACGCATTGTGTTCACTTTTCATATGTAATATTATGCGATAAATTTGTTAACATCCTTCTCGTTAATCTAGTTCGTTCGATTCACGAGAGAAGATACTTTGAGTAATAGTTTTGTATTTTAACGCCTAACAATTAGACATCAGTCATTTATATATAGAAATACTCTTCTTTCCATTTATCTGTAATGCTTGGCGATAAATTTGCGAATTTGTTGCCTAATTTAGCAAAATATCGTTAACTTGGCAATATTTCGCCCCATATTGACGAACATATTTTCAAAAAATGTGATATGGGCAGCACATGACTTTCCTTATATAATGTATTTACTACATTTACAGTAAAACAAAATAGGTTATTCTTATAGTAGATACTTACATTTTTTTCCAAGTTAGCAACATTCCTCCAAATTCGTCGCCAAAATCTCGCCAAGCGTTATGGACGGAGAAATAAGTTATTCTTATAGCAGCTAAATGACTATTGGAGTTCAAATACAAAAGTATTACTCAAAGTATCTTTTCTCATGAATGGAACGAGCTAGATCCACGAGAATGATGTTACCAAATTTATCGCATGATATTGCATATGAAAAGTGAACATGTTTCTCAATAGGAAATATTTTTTTTTTATTTTATATAATTTTTTTGAAAAATGTGCAATATCTCGAGAACGGTTCATGCTAGTGTTCTAAAATGTATGTTAATCGTTTTCTAATGAAACATTACTTAAGGAATGTCTATTTGCGTAACTTTATTAGAGGTTTTGATTTTTTGATGACTTTTTCAAAATTTCACTCGAAAATTTAGGGGAGTTCTGAACATTCGATTGCGTATAAAAATAATATGCTTCCAGACTTCACGAATTGTAATTTTTGAATCAAATTTCATTCGAATTGCCCATTCGTTCGTGAGATATCGTCTCCACAGACTCACTGACACACACACACACACACACACACACAAACATCACCCAAAAAATGTTCGATTCGTGATTAGGGATGCTTGATGAAACGTGCTCTGCTGTCGAAAACTAGAATTCGAATTTTCGACCTCGTCACAATACTTTCCTTATACATTATACTATGTATGTAAGGGAAGTAATTACAAAAATGACTTTACGTCAACGAAAATGACTCCACATTGATGAATTAATTGTGTAAATATTATTTTCCTTATATACATAATGTATAAGGTAAGTATTATGACGGGGTCGAAAATTCGAATTCGAATTTTCGACGGAAGAGCACGTTTCAAGCATTCCTGATTACGAATCAAACATTTTTGAGGTGATGTTTGTGTGGGTGTGTGTGTGAAAGTATGTGTGTGTGTGTGTGTATGAAAGTATGTGTGTGTGTGTGTGTGAAAGTATGTGTGTGTGTGTGAAAGTATGTGTGTGTGTGAAAGTGTGTGTGTGTGTGTGTGAAAGTGTGTGTGTGTGTGTGTGAAAGTATGTGTGTGTGTGTGTGTGTGTGTGAAAGTATGTGTGTGTGTGTGTGTGTGTGTGTGTGAAAGTATGTGTGTGTGTGTGAAAGTATGTGTGTATGAAAGTGTGTGTGTGTGTGTGTGTGTGTGAAAGTATGTGTGTGTGTGTGTGTGTGTGTGAAAGTATGTGTGTGTGTGTAAGTGTGTGTCAGGGAGTCTGTGGAGACGATAACTGACGAACAAATGGACCGATTCGAACGAAATTTTGTACAAAAATCACAATCCTTGAATACTGGAAGCTTATTGTTTTTAAACGTAATCGAATGATCAGAACCCCGCTAAATTGTCGAGTGAAATTTTGAAAAAATCATCAAAAAATCTAAACCTTTAATAAAGTTACGCAAATAGACATTTCTAATGTAATTTTTCCTGTAGAAAACGATTGACATAAACTTTAGAACGCTAGCATAAACCGTTTTCGAGATATTGCACATTTTAAAAATAAATTTATCAAAAATTTCCATAAATTAAAAAAAAATATATTAACTGTTGAGAAACATGTTCACTTTTCATATGTAATATCATGCAATAAATTGGGTGACATCCTTCTCGTGGATCTAGCTCGTTCCATTCATGAGGAAAGATATTCTGAATAATACTTTTGTATTTGAACTCCAATAGTTATTTATTTGCTATAAGAATAACTTATTTCTCCTTCCATAACGCTTGTTGCGATTTTGGCGCCGAATTTGGCGGAATGTCGCCAACTTGGCGACTTTTTTAAATGTTGCTAAATTAACGGAAATCTCGCCAAATATATAAAAATGACACTAAATCAGTGAAAATGACGACTCATTGACGAAAATTCAATTTCTTGGAAAGAATGTAAATAACTGCTATAAAAAAACCTATTTTTTTAATGTAAAAATAGTAAATCCATTGCATTATATTAGGAAAGCATGTGTTGCTCACATCAGATTTTTTTTAATATGTGGAGTCTATTGTTCATTGCGGATGCTATCAGTATATAATTATCAATTTAGAGTTGCCCGAAACATAGGTTAATTGGGTCCTTCGAAGTAGTTTTACATTCTGTCATCCGGAAAAGCGTCTAATGTAAAAGTCCGGAAAAGCGTCTAATGTAATAGTTTTACATTCTGTCATCCGGAAAAGCGTCTAATGTAATAGTTTTACATTCTGTCATCCGGAAAAGCGTCTAATGTAATAGTTTTACATTCTGTCATCCGGAAAAGCGTCTAATGTAATAGTTTTACATTCTGTCATCCGGAAAAGCGTCTAATGTAATAGTTTTACATTCTGTCATCCGGAAAAGCGTCTAATGTAATAGTTTTACATTCTGTCATCCGGAAAAGCGTCTAATGTAAAAGTCCGGAAAAGCGTCTAATGTAATAGTTTTACATTCTGTCATCCGGAAAAGCGTCTAATGTAATAGTTTTACATTCTGTCATCCGGAAAAGCGTCTAATGTAATAGTTTTACATTCTGTCATCCGGAAAAGCGTCTAATGTAATAGTTTTACATTCTGTCATCCGGAAAAGCGTTTAATGTAATAGTTTTACATTCTGTCATCCGGAAAAGCGTCTAATGTAAAAGTCCGGAAAAGCGTCTAATGTAATAGTTTTACATTCTGTCATCCGGAAAAGCGTCTAATGTAATAGTTTTACATTCTGTCATCCGGAAAAGCGTCTAATGTAATAGTTTTACATTCTGTCATCCGGAAAAGCGTCTAATGTAATAGTTTTACATTCTGTCATCCGGAAAAGCGTCTAATGTAAAAGTCCGGAAAAGCGTCTAATGTAATAGTTTTACATTCTGTCATCCGGAAAAGCGTCTAATGTAATAGTTTTACATTCTGTCATCCGGAAAAGCGTCTAATGTAATAGTTTTACATTCTGTCATCCGGAAAAGCGTCTAATGTAATAGTTTTACATTCTGTCATCCGGAAAAGCGTCTAATGTAATAGTTTTACATTCTGTCATCCGGAAAAGCGTCTAATGTAAAAGTCCGGAAAAGCGTCTAATGTAATAGTTTTACATTCTGTCATCCGGAAAAGCGTCTAATGTAATAGTTTTACATTCTGTCATCCGGAAAAGCGTCTAATGTAATAGTTTTACATTCTGTCATCCGGAAAAGCGTCTAATGTAATAGTTTTACATTCTGTCATCCGGAAAAGCGTCTAATGTAAAAGTCCGGAAAAGCGTCTAATGTAATAGTTTTACATTCTGTCATCCGGAAAAGCGTCTAATGTAATAGTTTTACATTCTGTCATCCGGAAAAGCGTCTAATGTAATAGTTTTACATTCTGTCATCCGGAAAAGCGTCTAATGTAATAGTTTTACATTCTGTCATCCGGAAAAGCGTCTAATGTACTACTCAATGTTGAAAACATTGTGACGTGGATCTTTTACATTATTTTCACTTTCCCTGCAATGCATGGCAACGTATAGGGAAAGTATTGGAATAATGCCGAAAATCGCAACAGTTTTCGACGGATTTACACGTTTCAAGCTTCTAGAATACGAAAAAACTATCTTAGAGTGACGTCTGTGTGCGTGTCTGTCTGTGTGTCTGTGCAATGTATGTATCCACTCTAATTCAAAAACTGATTGACCGAATTTCATAATATTTGGTATGTAAGTCACTTGGATGTGACCCTGGTGCTGATTAGTTTTTGGTACGATTCAGTAAAAAAGAACCCGCCTTATTTTGCGAAATGGCCCGAAAAAATCTCATGTATCCACTCTAGCTGAAATGCCATTGGTCAAACTTCACAAAATTTGGTAGATAAGTTACTTGTGGGATACTTTGGTGCTGATTAGATTTTGGTACGAATCAGAAAAGAACAAACAACCTGCTTTTTTTACGAAATGGCCCGCAAAAATCGCAAAAATCTTAAAAAAGAAAGAAAAAAAAACTACATATGCAGAAGTCCATCAATTAAATGCTTGTTTTATACGTAATTTTTGACGATGAAAAAAATAAGGCCAACTCCATTTCTCTAGGACTAACCGTTCTCGAGATATTTGAGATTCTTTGCATTTTTATTATGCTGCCTTTGGGAAAATATCCAATTACCAAATAAAAACAAAAATCTGATGTGGGCAGCACATGACTTTCCCTGCAGACTTATATCCACGTTCTCTTTATTTTAATTAAATTTATTTCACTTTTATTCAATTTTCGTTCTCATTCGGTAACCGGGCTTATTTTCAAAGGTGGCGTAGGGAAAGTACGAAAAACTAAAATATCTCGAGAACGGCTATTCCTAGTGTAATGGGGTTGGTCTTATTCTTTTCGTCGTTAAACATTACGTATTAAACGGGCATTTAATGGATATATCTGAGAATACCTAGTTCTTTAGTTTAGATTTTGAAGATTTTTGCGGGCCGTTTTGCAAAAAAAGGCAGGTTATTTTTTTCCGAATCGTACCAAAATCTAATCAGCACCAGAGTGACCTATACGTGACTCATCTACCGAGTTTTGTGAAATTCGGTCCATTAGTTTTTCAGGTAGAGTGGATACAAGCTTTTGCGGGCCATTTCGCAAAAAAAGGCGGGTTCTTTTATTCCGAATCGTACCCAAAAGTAATCAGCACCAGCCCCGGCCACAAGTGATTTACCTACCAAATTTTGTGAAATTCGGTCCATTAGTTTTTTAGTTACAGTGGATACAAAATCTGCACAGACAGACAGACACACAGACAGACAGACAGACAGACACACAGACAGACAGACAGACACACGCACAGACGTCACGCTAAAAATGGTTTTTTCGTATTCTAGAGGTCTCGAAACGTGTAGATCCGTCGAAAACTCGAGTTGTGATTTTCGGTATGATTCCAATACTTTCCCTATACATTACCATGTATTGCAGGGAAAGTAAAAATTGAACTAATTGAACTTTAATTGAACTAATTGAACTAAAAATGCAAATTTAGTGTTATTTTGTGCAATTAAACTTAATTTAATGAATTCTTAAAGAAATAAAGAAAAAATAAATTTGAGTCTGCAGGGGAAGTCATGTGCTGCCCACATCAGACTTTTCTTCTCGACCCCGAATCCATTCTAAAAAATAGCCTGAATACAGAATGAATGGAGAAAGTAGTTTAGAAAATTTCCGCGTAAATGAGCATTTCGTAATACTTAATTGAAGCGTGTATCCGATGTTGTAAATTTGTTCTGAATTCTTTAAAGACTGCCTGTCCATGTGTTGAACTCTACAATTTTATGCAAAGGCTCATATCATTTTCAATGCGGTAAAATGTTAACTGTCCAATCCTATAATCCTATTGTAATTCTAGGATTCACTTTAAATATGGAAGGAAAATATAAACGCTTCAGGAGCTAAGCAAATATAGCCATAGGCGGCGCCAGGCTTTTACAATTAAGGGTTCTACGCATGAGCTCTGCACTCATAAGATCAGAAGGCGCTCTCATAAGATCATATATCAGGCCGAAAAAGCTTTTGGGGGGCGGGGGGGGGGGGTGTTGCAAATGGCCAAGTAAGCTTTCAGCTACGTTCCTGTCATATATTTTGTTATATAGTTTTAGTATGATACCAAAAATCATCATCAATAAAGAACAAGAATGATTAATCATGCGTAAAGCATTGATTATGCTACACTTTTCAACTGAAATGCAAAATGCGATAGATTCAGATGTGATATTTATTTAATTATCACAGAACTATAATAACTTATTTTACTTGAAAATTTAAGACTTCATCGAAAAAAAAAAATGAACTTTATTCAAATGACGTCATCGAAATATAAATCGTCTGGTTTTCTATGTAAAAGCAGTGGATACTTCATTCATACACTTTCATTCCAGGCTCCAGAGTTAAATAATTTTGCGTGAAAAATAATTCAACAATTCTTATACAACTCATCTTTACAATCACTTGTTCACCTGCATCCATTAAAATAAAGCTTCCTAAAACTAACTTTCTCCTAAACCTTTCGAAGCAATTTGTGAATTTTAAATTCGCTTAAAAATGTTTGAAAAATTAGGTCCCATAGAGTTCAATGTATTTCATTTTTTCAACTCGGGTTCAATCCAAAACTAATTGGGTGATATTATTCATTTACATTCCCATACGTCCCACAGACAGTCTCAACAACATACTAAAATTTCATTTTGATAAAGTCATTTTTACGACAGTAATCGTGCGAACGGACAGACAGAATGAACAAAGTCATAAACACTTTTCAACTAGGTTGTAAAGTGTTAAAAAGGAAAACGGATGACGGAATGTTTGGACAAACAAGAAAAAAAGTTTTCACATTTTATAAATAAAATAATTTTGTGTTCTTAAAAATTAAACGTGCAGAAATGTTCTAGGTATTTAATATTTCTCATTTAGAGTACAAATAAATTGAATTAATTACACCCAGCCAATTCATAAGTAATAAATTAATGGTTAAAGGGCAGTTGTTCAGTAAAAAGGAGTGTTTGCGCAATTTGTAATGGGGGGGGGGGGGGTTGAACACATCTAACATCCCCCATGGCGCCGCCTATGAATATAGCATCGTTTGACAAGGTTGGTTAAATTCATAGGTTTAGCCAAGCGCCAACGGCCGTACCGTGCTGAAAACATCGGTTCTCGTTAGATCACCGAAATCTGGCAGCATCGGGCGCGGTTAGTACTTGGGTGGGTGACCACCTGGGAAAACTGCGTGCTGTTGGCACATTTCGGGCGCGGTAGCCCGGTGGTTTGCGCGCTGGTTTTTCACGCTGCCGCCGTGTTCATGCGGAGTACGATCATGTTAAACATGTGGGTCCGTAAGTCCTTTCGAGAGGTTGGTGGTAGGGGAAGGAGGGTACGGTCCCTGTGGATACTTCCCCCACTGGATTCCGGTCTAAATTGAGTGGCACTTCCCGGCCGTCCAAACAGTTACCTTACACCTTTCTGGTAGGTCGGACGGTCTGGGTCTCAACAACAACAGGTTTAGCCAGGATCTCGGAAAGACGGTGGGTTGACTGAATGGGGGGGGGGGGGGGGTTACAGTGATGAATTTCGTTGTCCAATTTGGACTCTGGAGAACTAATATAATTTTTGCGCCAATGGTTGGGGGTTATTATTCCCATCACTCCTACCTACGCATATGATTCGATTCCCCGCTGAGACATGCGTACTTTACAGAAGCGTCCGGACAACTCAATCTTGCAAGTTAAATACAATGGATGACTCAAAAATTGGAATTTTCGTAGGACCCGCAATACATGGCAACGGTTTGAATTTATAGTGTTGCGACGGACAGGGTACTATTCTGTATTTAAAAAAAAAAAAAGAGTGGTGAGGTCGTATAAATCAGAAGTTGCATCTCAGTCTGAAATCGGAAGGGGCCGAATGTAGGTCCACTTCAAATATATAATGAAATATAATCGTCTGAGCTGTTCAATGGATAGCGTTCGTCTGGGCAGCCAGAGATCGGTGGTTGAATGTCCTGCTGAGATAACAATTCTTTATAGGATATATCATGCTAACATTCAATCTCAAACATTATCATTATCAATGGCTCGCAGCCTACTGTGGGCGTTGGCTTTCCTCAAAAGTTCTTCCCAAGCGGCTTCCTTTGAAGCAATGCATCTCGAATATTTATATTTAACGCCTCAAAGTCCCTATCTACATAATCGATCCATCTCAACTTAGTCTTCCTCTAAGTCTTTTCTCGATTGATGTGAATATAAATATTTTTTTGAGTGGTTCTGTTGTTATCCAATCTAGCAAATATCCTGTCAATTTCCTTCTGTTAATTTCAATGTATTTAATTAAACCAGAAACTTTGTATAATCTGTACAGTTCGACATTGTATCTTCTTTTTTTTCCCAAATATTATTTTTCTTGAATTCCACCCAAAAATACTGCGCACAATGTTTCTGTCAAAGAAACAAAGAGTCCGGGTTTCTGAAGCATAGATTAAGGTATAGGTTGTACAGGGTGGCCCAAAAACATTGACCTCGGCATTTATTCCTTAAATATTGATCTTAGACATATATAATAAATTACAAAGTTGCGTAAAAAAAAGTACAGAATTTTATGAAATTGATTAAAATTTTCAAGGGAATTAAATTTTGAGAAATACAAAATGTAAATTTTTATGCGGCCCCTGTATAAAAACATTTCCAATGAGTAAAATGTGCTCCATACACTAATAAGGTGATGTACAAAATTTCAGTATTTTTTTATAAAAATTCCCAGAGATATGAAAAAACAAAATTGATGACTTAAGCCACTTTTGGATACATCGACATGGGTTCTCAGAGGGGAAAAATCATGTCGGCAGATCGCGTTTCAGGGATCAGACACAAGTTAAGAAAGAAAACAATGATTACATAAATAAATAATCATTTTGCTATTTATTGGTACAAAAGTACCTACACTGTGTAGAAATAATAACTTTACACGAAGATTACAAAGCATGTTCAAAAGGTTTTCCATCCATGCTAAAGATCCATTAAAGAAAAGAGGCAGATATTATTTGCCTATGATGCATTTCTGCGGTTGCGTCATTTGCACTCTTGCTGTAAACATTTACATTTTAATTTGTGATTAATCCCTCACTAACTTTGTTTAAACATATCTCTGAGACTTTTTATGATAAAATGCTGAAATTTTGTACATTACCTTATTAGTGTATGGGGCAAATTTTACTCATTGGAAATGTTTTAGTACGGTTGCCGTATAAAAATTTAAATTTTATATTTCTTCAAATTTAATCCCGTGAAAATTTTTATCGATTTCATAAAATTCCGTACCTTTTTTTTACGCAACTTTGTAATTTATTATATGTGTCTAAGATCAATATTTAAGGAATAAAATCCGAGGTAAATATTTTTGGGACACCCTGTATAAGTGAGCATTTTATATAGTTGTAATTTCGTTCTCTCAATCAGGTACGATATGAAAAAAAAAAAGATCCACGAAAACAGCTATTTCCAATTTCACACGTTTACTGTTAAATATTCTTCCATTGTATTACAAGAAAATATTTATTTCAAAGGCATCGGGAGAATAATTTCTATCACAATTTAATTTCTAGCACGTATTGCGATAAAGAAGAACCGTGATTTATATTTTTCTCTCACCAGTTATACTTTTCAGAATAATTCTAAAACCTCCAAAACAAATTGTCCTTGGCATTTGAACTCTCTGTCTTTAACTTCTTTTGCCATAAAAACAAACATACCGATAAAACAAATAATCACTAGGTTACCATTCGTTCGTAGTTCCAGACTCGTTCACGGTCACAAGTCGCACACATCAGACCCTCATTAATGCCTACTTCCCCATAAAACTCACGAAAAGGTTAAAAACCCGCGGAAATTATCCTTCCAGATCGTCTGCCGAAATCTTTCATCTGCAGGGAATTTAATGAAGTATATCGGATTTTTTTTTTTTTCTGCAAAGGTTCTTTAATAAGTAGTGCTTATTGGCTAATCTCATATTGTGATGTTCAGATTGGAAATAATTAGCTTTACCTTGAGTTAGCTGTAAGTACAGTGCAAAAAATCTGATGTGGACAGCACATGACTTTCCCTGCAGACTCATATTCACGTTCTCTTTATTTCTTTAATAATTCATTAAATTGAGTTTAATTGCACAAAATAAATAACAGCCATAGTTGTTTTAAATTACACTGGATTTGCACTTTTAATTCAAATTTCGTTTTTATTTGGTAACTGGGCTTATTTTCAAAGGTGGCGTAGCGAAAATGCGAAAAAACTAAAATGTGTCGGGAACGGCTAGTCCTACAGTAATGGGGTTGGTTTTATTCTTTTCATCGTCAAAATTTACGTATGAAACAGGCATTTAATCGATATATTTGAGAATACGTAATCGTTTATTTTAGATTTTGGCGATTTTTACGGGCCATTTCGCAAAAAGGGTAGGCTTCTTTTTTCCAAATCGTACAAAAATTTAATCAATACCAGGGTAACCAATAAGTGGCTTATCCACCAAATTTTGTGAAATTTGGTTTATCAGTTTTTCAGCTAGAGTGGATACATGAGATTTTTGACGGCCATTTTGCAAAAAAATATAAAAAAAGGGGGAGGGGAGGGGTTCTTTTATCCCGAATTGTACCAAAATCTAATCAGCACTAGGGGTCACAAACAAGTGACTTACATATAAAATTTTATGAAATTTTATCCATTAGTTTTTGAGTTAGATTGGATACATAGAGTGCACACACACACACATACACACACACACACACACACACACACACAGAGTGAGAGAGAGAGAGAGACATATACAGACGTCACGCTAAAAATAGTTTTTTCGTGTTCTAGAGGTCCCGAAACGTGTAGATTCGTCGAAAATTTGAGTTGCGATTTCGACATGATTACAATACTTTCCCTACAACCATGTATTGCAGAGAAAGTAACCTCAGGTTTTCGGTACAAAGAAAACTTTTATGATTTCAAATGAGAGATGGACAAATACTATTCGTGAATACTTGAATGCCTGGTACACTAGGTAGTATTCAAGATCTTGGATGTAACATCACTAGGATAGGAGAAATTCGAATACATCGAATATCGCGCCGTGATTAACAGCAGGTTCTGGAATAAAAAGTCACGATACTTCAAAAGAAGAAATTCTTCTTCTTCTTCTTCGACCCAGACCGTCCGATCTACCAGGAAGGTATAAGGTATCTATTTGGGCGGCTGAGAAGTGCCACCCAATTTAGACCGGAACCCAGTGGGGGTGGCACACATCCATAGGGACCATACACCCCTCCCCTATCACTAACCTCTTGGAAGGACTTACGGACCCACATGTTTAACGTGATCGTACTCCGCGTGAACACGGCGGCAATTTTGGCAGTGGCGGAAATCGAACCTGGGCTGTCCGAGTACAATTCCCGCGCCCTAACCACTGGGCTATCCCCCCCCCCCCCCAAAAAAAAAATCGAGTTTCTACCAAATGAAAACATTTCGACTACCGGAAAGTCTTTATTCTCGATTAAGGGTGAGCGTCAGTAAATCTTCTGCCCTATCCGCGCTTTGCTAACTTTCGCGGCACACATTTGTTGCCGAAATTCTGCTCAAACAGTTGCGAAATATTTTCTGAAAGGTAGAATGCAATGTTTAGATTATATTAAATATAAATTTAATATCCAATAAAACATAGAATATATTTTTTTATTTCAATCCAAAATATTTTTGGTGCTGCCATCTGTTGTCGTAATTTAATTTATAGCAATTATTTTAATTTTTCAATGAGCATTTTTACTTTCTTTATATACATAATGTATAAGGAAAGTATTGTGACAGGGTCGAAAATTCGAATTCGAGTTTTCGACTGGACAGCACGTTTCAAGCATCCCTGATCACGAATCAAACATTTTTGAAGTCATGTCTGTGTGTGTGTGTATGTGTGAAAGTATGTGTGTGTGTGTGTGTGTGTGTGTGTCAGTGAGTCTGTGGAAACGATAACTGACGAACGAATGGACCGATTTGAACGAAATTTGGTACAAAAATCACAATCCATAAACACTGGAGGTCTATTGTTTTTATACGCAACCGAATGTTCAGAGCCCCCATAAATTTTCGAGTGAAATTTTGAAAAAATCGTCAAAAAATCAGAACCTCTAATAAAGTTACGTAAATAGACATTTTTTATGTAATTTTTCATTAGAAAGCGATTGGCATAAATTTTAGAACGCTAACATGAACCGTTCTCGAGATATTGCACATTTTTCAAAAAAATTATCAAAAAGTTATATAAAATAAAAAAATATGATGTGGGCAACACATGACTTTCCTTATATAATGCAATGATTTTACTACTTTTACAGTTAAAAAATGTTATTCTTATAATAGATACTTATATATTCTTTCCAAGATATTGAATTTTCTTCAATTAGTCGTCATTTTCATTGATTTAGAGTCGTTTTTATCCATTTGACGAGATTTTTGTTAATTTAGCAACAATTAAAAATATCGCCAAGTTGGCGATATTCCGCCAAATTCGTCTCCAAAATCTCGCCAAGCGTTATGGACGGAGATATAAATTATTCTTACAGCAGATAAATTAAATGACTATTGGCGTTCAAATACAAAAGTATTACTCAAAGTACCTTTTTTCATGAATGGAACGAGCTAGATTCACGAGAATGATGTCACCAAATTTATCGCATAGTATTACATACGAAGAGTGAACATGTTTCTTAATAGGATTTTTTTTTTTTTTTATATGACTCTTTGATAATTTTTTTCAAAAATGTGCAATATCTCAAGAACGGTTCATGTTAGCGTTCTAAAATTTATGCCAATCGTTTTCTAATGGAAAATTACATAAAAAATGTCTATTTGCGTAACTTTATTAGAGGTTCTGATTTTTTGACGATTTTTTCAAAATTTCACTCGAAAATTTAGGTGGGTTCTGAACATTCGATTGCGTATAAAAACAATAGGCTTCCATTGTTTACAGATTGTGATTTTTGTACCAAATTTCGTTTGAATCGGTTTATTCGTTCGTCAGTTATCGTCTCCACAGGCTCACTGACACACACACACACACACACACACACACACACACACACACACACACACACACACACATACTTTCATACACACACATATACTTTCACACACACACACACACACACAGATATCACCTCAAAAATGTTTGATTCGTGATCAGGGATGCTTGAAACGTGCTCTCCCGTCGAAAACTCGAATTCGAATTTTCGACCCCGTCACAATACTTTCTTTATACATTATGTATATAAGGAAAGTAAAAAAAAATATTTCCTTGTGAGAAACATGCTCACTTTTCATATGTAATACCATGCGATAAATTTGGTGACATCATTTTCGTGGATCTAGCCGTTCCATTCATGAAAAAAGATACTTTGAGTAACACTTTTGTATTTGAATGCCAATAGTCATTTATTTGCTGTAAGAATAACTTATTTCTCAGTCCATAACGATTGCCGAGATTTTGGCGACGAATTTGGCGAAATGTCGCCGACTTGGCGACATTTTTAATTGTTGCCAAATTAACAAAAATCTCGCCAAATTGATAAAAATGACGCTAAATCAATAAAAATGACGACTAATTGAAGAAAATTCATTATCATGGAAAGAATATAAGTATCTACTATAAGAATAATGGTTTTTTAGCTGTAAAAGTAGTAAATTCATTGCATTATATAAGGAAAGTCATGTGTTGCCCACATCAGATTTTTAAATATCTATTCCTTCTAATACAGTATTAAATACAACAACAGATCATATATAATAATGCCACAATCACGGAAAGGTAATTTCTCATTCTATTAATTCGATAAGGGAATCTGAATGTACATCACTGAGGACTGCAGTTTTGTCTTCAAGTTCCTTTGTCTTCAAGTCCAAGTTCAATTACGTTTCCGTGCATTATTATATATGATCTGTTGTATTTAATAGCGTATTAGAAAGAATAGACATTCAAAAATGTTCATTAAAAAATAAAAATAGTCGGTATGAATTAAATTACGACAACAGATGGCAGCACCAAAAATATTTTGGATTAAAATAAAAAATATATTCTATGTTTTATTGGGTATTAAATTTAGTTTTAATACAATCTAAGCATTGCATTTTATCTTTCAGAAAATATTTCGCAACTGTTTGAGCAGAATTTTGGTGAAAAATGTGTGCCGCGAAAGTTAACAAAGCGCGGATAGGGCAGGAGATTTACTGACGCTCACCCTTAAAGGAAATATTTCTTGAGGTGTTTAATCACGGCGCAGTTAACAGTTTTTTTTTTAAGAGCGACTTTTCAGCATACTGGTTTAATTTGCGATAAAAAGAAAAATGGCAGTATAGATCCTGGACGCTTACGAATGCTTATTTTCTTAAATAATAAAAGGCAATGTCTGTGTGTGTGTCTTATGCACTATACGTTCAGCGACCGCTCGTTGGAGAGCTACGAAATTTGGCAATCGGAGACCCGGGGAGGGGGGACACGTGAAAACCGATTTTTAAAACGTTAATTATTTTTTTTTGTTATTTAATGTTTTATGCGATTTCGATCGTTTTTTGCCCTTTTTGTCCTTTTTTTCTCCACGATCCAGACGTCGTAGAAAAAAACAAATCACACAACCGGAAAGAGCAGACAATTGCGAGTAAAAATATATCAATTTCAATTCTGAATTTCGAATTCTAATATTTTTTAAAGATTTTAAAACAAAAGTCACTCTCGGTTAAAAAAACGAACTTTCGTTTTTAAATCCTCCCATCGCAAAAACTACTAATAATTTCAACTAATAATTTACATTTTTAGAAAGCTCAAACATCTAACTTTCTTACAAGCCGCATCTGGTCAAGAAATACTTATAAATATCCACAGAATCGCGATTTTAATGAACTAAGGATTTTGAATTTCTTGGCAAACCGCGTTTTCACCAGCAGAAGTTTTTCCGCGTTTCCACGGAGACCGCGCTTCCGGTTTTAAATGAATTAAGAGCTTATGTGTTGTATACATCGGTTGAAATTATTATATTTATATGATATTTTAAATGGATATTTTAAATAATTTAAATGATTGAATTATGGTGGTTTGAATTATGGTGATGTATTTGAAATTATTATATTTATGCATTGGTGGAACGATATGGATAATTGATGGAACGATATGGATTTTTTAAATGGATATTTTCATTTATGGATATTTTAAATGGATATTTTTATTTTATGGATATTTTAAATGATGGAACGATGGATGGTCATTATAAAATTTAAATTAGCGCTCGGGAATTGCACTCGGAAGGCCCGGGTTCGATTCCCGCCACTGCCTAAACAGCCGCCGTGTTCAGGCGGGGTACGATCACGTTAAACATGTGGGTCCATAAGTCCTTCCAAGAGGTTGGTGGTAGGGGAAGGAGGGTACGGTCCCTGTGCATGCCTCCCCCACTGGGTTCCGGTCTAAATTGGGTGGTACTTCTTGGCCGTCCAAACAGTTACCTTACACCTTTCTGGTAGATCGCGCCAGCGAGTTTGCCACGGTCAGAATTTTCAAGGGTAGCGAACAGGCTGGTCGCCAAAGGCGGTCAGTCTTAAATAAAAATCGGTAGTAGAAGAAAATCATTTATAATTATTCAGTTATAGTAATTAAGATTACCCAAAATAACAATGATAATAATAATAATAATAACAATAAAACTACTGGAAAATAATTAAAATTTAAAATCAATTTCATTACAAATTTTTCATTACGCCTTTCACTTTTTTATTTTAGT
This sequence comes from Amaurobius ferox, assembly GCA_951213105.1. Taxonomy (NCBI): domain Eukaryota; kingdom Metazoa; phylum Arthropoda; class Arachnida; order Araneae; family Amaurobiidae; genus Amaurobius; species Amaurobius ferox. The sequence continues at coordinate 104,552,135 of OX578135.1, forward strand.
TTATAATTTTATTTACTAATATAAAATATTTAATAAATATAAATATTATATATTAACTAATGTAAATATTTATTATTTATGAAATAACTATTCAGGGTATTCGAATATTCGAGATCCGGTTAATATTCGAATTCGCCCATCTCGATTTCAAAGAGGAAAATATTGGATGTGCCCAACCCATTACTTTCAATACAAATTAACAAATTTCATTTTGTCGGGAAAATAATATATATTAGAGATTTGTTACCACTAGATCTCGCTAAAAATCACTAGATTTATTGCTGTTGTTTATTAAAATAAGCACACCAAATTTCATGTAATTAGGGTAATTATTTCGAGAAATATTGGGCTACCCGTGCAAAAGCAAAATTTCGAGCACGCCGAAATTGCTTCATGATAACTACTAGACAATATTGTATATTTATTGCTTTCCTTATATACAAAATGTATAAGGAAAGTATTGTGACGGGGTCGAAAATTCGAATTCGAGTTTTCGACGGGAGAGCACGTTTCAAGCATCCCTGATCACGAATCAAACATTTTTGAAGTGATGTCTGTGTGTGTGTGAAAGTATGTGCGTGTGTGTGTGTGTGTCAGTGAGTCTGTGGAGACGATAACTGACGAACGAATGGACCGATTCGAACCAAATTTGGTACAAAATCACAATTCGTAAACACTGGAAGCCTATTGTTTTTATACGCAATCGAATGTTCAACCCCCCCCCCCCCCCCACTAAATTTTTGAACGACATTTTGAAAAAAACGTCAAAAAATTAAAACCACTAATAAAGTTACGCAAATAGACATTTATTATGCAATTTTTCATTAGAAAACGATTGACATAAATTTTAGAACGCTAACACGAACCGTTCTCGAGATATTGCACATTTTTCAAAAAAATAATCAAAAAGTCATATATAATTAAAAAAAAATATTTCCTATTCAGAAACATGTTCACTTTTCATATGTAATACCATGCGATAAATTGGCTGACATCATTCTCCTGGATCTAGTTCGTTCCATTCATGAAAAAAGATACTTTGAGTAATACTTTTGTATTTGAACGCCAATAGTCATTTATCTGCTGTAAGAATAACTTATTTCTTCGTCCATAACGCTTGGCGAGATTTTGGCGACGAATTTGGCGGAATATCGTCAACTTGGCGACTTTTTGAAATGTTGCCAAATTAACGAAAATCTCGCCAAATGGATAAAAATGACGCTAAATCAATGAAAATGACGACTAATTGTCGAAAATTCAATATCTTGAAAAGAATATTAGTAAGAAAAACCTATTTTTTTTACTGTAAAAGTAGTAAATTCATTACATTATATAAGGAAAGTCATGTGTTGCCCACATCAGAATTTTTAATTTATATTTAGAATTAGTATGTATACTTCTCAGTTATCACAGTTTCACGTTTTAAAGATTTTATAGGAAAATTTCATAAACCCATCCGTTGATTAATTGTAAATTTTCTTATGCGAAACATGTTTTTTTTTTTTTGAACGAATATTGCTTGCTGTTGGACCCTTTTTCGAGGTCGAAAAGTATGGGACCAACTCATTTTGTTGCAGGGGAGTAGATATTTTGGGATGGGCTGAGAGGCAGTGCATAAGGAATTCTGCTGAATAGATTGCGTCATGAGCGGTGTGCATATAATACGCCTCAAGCTTAGATTTTATTTATTAAATGAATTAAAATGAGGTTAAAAGAGGGCTTAAACATTATTTGAAATTTATAAACACAAACATTTTAAAATTTAATTGTTCAAATTTACATTAAAACTTTCTAAATTAAAACTATTCAAACATTTTAAATGAAAACAAAGTATTTAAAATTAAACATTATATGCAATGACCAAAATTAACAGCCAAAATGTCAGTATGACAAAAATTTCATTACTTTATAAAATTTCTTTTATAAGTAATTATTTTTTTAAAAGTTGTTTATTCCAACAAATTTCCGAAAATTTAAATTTAAATGCGGCCCGCGAGTTCGAAATGTCTGGAACCCCCCCTGCTATGTAATCAGCTAATTCTGTATTTAATTCAGCTAATTCTTTATGTACACTCATTGCCATAAAAATTAGCGCACCAAGAAAGTTGTCAGAATCGAACGAAATTTTATATATGTGAGTGCAACGTCGATATAAGTAAGTGATACAAAATCAAAGAAAAGTGATAATTTATTACAGCAAAAACTACAAATGAATGGAGGTTCTAGTACCCTATTGGGCCACCTCTAGCATGAATACACCATGCGATACGGACGGGCATTGAAGCATATAGGTTCCGTATGGTGTCCTGCGTCATCTCATTCCACAGTTGTTAGCGCGCCTCGTTCGATCAAACTCGTAGGCAGTCCAACTTGCCGTTCCAAGTGATCCCAGACATACTCCACCGGTGACAAATTTGGGGATCGGGTAGGCCAGGGAAGGGTGGTAATGTGACGGAGACATTCCTGTGACACCCTTGCTGTGTATCGACCACTCAAACAGCTGCTCATACCTCAGGGTGAGTCCAGTGGTCTGGGTTTTCGACCATTGATGTGTGTGGTCGAGCATTGTCCTGTTGAAAAATGCCTCCTGGGAGCCCTGCTATGAGTGGCAACACATGTGGCTGAAGGATGTCACGGACGTACCGCTGGGCTGTCATGGTTCCATGAATCAATATTAGAGATGATCGGGTGTCGTATGTGACGGCACCCCATACCATCACACCAGTTGTGGGAGCGGTGTGCCGCTGTAAAGCGAAGCCAGGATTGAGGCGTTTACCATGGGGCCTCCACAGACGTACACGGTTGTTATCACTGCCCAAATTGAATCTCGATTCGTCGCTAAAGATGACCTGGCTCCATTTGGTTGCAGTCTAATCCCGTCGAGCGCGACACCACTCCAAACGGAGGCGACGGTGGGTGGGTGCCATTGGCAGCACACGTAATGGGCACCGCTAAGCCTCCTCTATATACTATCCGCTAAGGCTCCTCTATATGTAGTAGAGGAGCTCTAGGCACCGCGATACTAAATGTCCTTCAGCCAGGCGCCTCGCGATGGTACGGACAGACACAGGGGTCCGTAGTGAAGGTGCTGCCTGTGTCTGGTTGGCGGACAATGATGTAGTTGGCGCTGTGCGTACGTGTCGGGTGATGTGACGGTTTTCTCGGCTATTGGTCTGCCCAGGACGTCCTGAGCCTGGCCGCCGTGTATGCGACCTGTCTCTCGCACCTGGTCCCAACACATCCTCACAGTAAAGTCAGAACGGCCTAGGTGGCGGACTACTCGCTGAGTTGACCACCTGGTTTTCATCATCCCGATGATTCTTCCCCCTCTCGAATGCTGACAGCTGATCATATTGTCTTCAATGGCGGCGTATCCCTAATGAAAAAGCGTCCCTCTGCAACCGATTAAGACTTAATCTGTTGCATAATCATTAAGTACAGGCAAAAAGCCTCTGTGTACTTTTTTTCTGCGCCAGGAAGAACGAAGTTCAACGCCCTCTGGTGGCATTACGCAATGCGCAATCACGCTGTATTTCTAATTATTTGCATATCTGCCTGACACGTACCTTCATGTCAAGTTTCGTTATGATTCCATAATTACTTCTTGGTGCGCAAATTTTTATGGCTATGAGTGTAAAAGCAATGAACATTTCATTCATATCACTTTTATTGACTCCAGAGCTAAATAATTTTGCGCGAAAAAAATTCAGCAATTCGTATACAACTCATCCTACAATCACTTGTTTACATTCTGCATCTATTAAAATTAGGCTTCGTTGTAGAAATAATCAAAGTTTGATGATCATTTAAATTTAAAAATATTGTAATTGCGTTGGCGCAGAATATAGATGCACGGAAAATACTCAAAAATAAAGCAGTGTTAAGACGGATGCAACACTAAATATAAATTTAAAAGAACTTTAAAAATCACGATTTTTGCACCAGAAAAATAAGATGAATGCCATCATATTTAATTTTGAAGTGGGTTACGTGATCTCTTCGTGTAATATGGGTGTAATTATTATTTTAATTTTTAGTTAAATTACTACCGTACATATTTTGCTGAAATTTTTAGCATATATTTTTATGGGATAATTTGAATATTCCTAAAACTTTCGAAGTAATTTGTGAATTTTAAATTCGTTTAAAAAATGTTTGAAAAATTAGGTCCCATAGGGTTCAATGTATTTCATTTTTTTGAACCCGGGTTCAATCCAAAACCAATTGGGTGATATTATTTATTTACATTCCCATATGTCCCATAGACCGTCTCAACGACATACTAAAATTTCATTTTGATAAAGCCATTTTTACGGCAGTTATCGTGCGAACGGACAGACAGACAGAACGAACAAAGTTATAAACACTTTTCAACTATGTTGTAAAGTGTTAAAAAGAATAAAACGGATCTTTGTTTCTAGAAACATGTTGCCAAGTGACCTTAACAAATGTAAAACGAAACGTAAAGACAATATCCGGTCAGCATTCTACATCAATTGCTCATTGTCGAAGAATTCGGAATGAAAAAATGATCATATTATAATAATAGATGTTTTTATTTTCATTCTACTTGTGATGAAATACATGCAAGTCGACGAAGCCATTTAAGCGCTAAATGGAAAGAAAGAGCAATATACGCTTCTATGCATTTTGCGCAGGCGTAGAATAAAGTGGGGTATTATCGACAGTAGACATTGTCTGAAGATAAAGATTTTAGGGACCTTGGCATTTGGTTTTTAACGAGTTCTTTTGACAGTTTGAATGGGGAATTTTCCAGAAAATGTTTCTATAATATTGATTGGTTTGTTTCTTTACGTAAATTACCCTTGGCTTAAATGTAAAGTTAAAGATTAAACATACTATAAATTATGATCTGGAAGGACACAGACGCTACACTGAGAGAAAAATGGGCGAGTAAAATAAAAGGGAAAGCAATTTTTAGCTAGTTCAGTTTACATTTTTTTTTTCATTTTGTCCAGAGAATTGGACATTTTTTTTTTATAATCTCAATCAACTCGGACAAGGAATTGAATCCGGGTCCCCTTGATTGCAACCAATTATGCTGATCATTACACCAATCCGGTCGTGCAAGGGATGGGGGTCAAGGAAAATCCACTGTCACACCCCTGCCTTCAAATAACAATATTCTTATCAACCCCGTTTAACTTCATTCATATCAGTGGTGGCCGTTGATGCTTACGGCCCATGCGTCTATCCTTAGCACCACCCAAAATTGCAAAATAATCAAAATCAAATTAAACTTATATATGATGCATACCTTTAAGAATTGCCGTTCACACATGTTGTGTTTGACAGATAGAATAAAACCTGCTGTGTTTAAAAAGATAAATGAAGACATAATATTTAGTTTAAAGAAAATTAGTTTATTAAATAGTACTTCAAATTAATTCAAATTAACAAATACAAAAACACTGCTCACAGGCAGGCAACTCAGGGAGAATTAACATTCGAATTTTAGACATTAGAATTTTAGAATTTTATCAACTTAGTTAAAATTAAGAAATTAGCATAAAAACTTTACTCAAAACAATCTATATTAAATTCCATCAGAAAATCATTAACAAAAAATATTAAATTTAAAAGAATTTTAGAATTTTCCCAGGCTCTTATAAATTTATGAAGGTTTAGAAATTTGCTCTCAGAATAAAGTTTTAGAATTTTAAATTTACAGAATAAAATTTTGATTAAATGCATTTAAAAAATATTAAGAAATCATATACAGAATTAAAGAAATTAAGAGTTTAAATAAAACATGTGTATTCACCCGGATGGGCCATCAGACAGGGGGGGGGGGAGGGGGAGTTCCAATCATTGGAGCTGCACAGATTTTGGAAAAACTGGTTTACTGGAAATCACCAAACTTGAAACAGGAGAGGCTTCAGCATTTTCTTGAAAAACATCTACTCAGGAGATCAGACCTAACAGCTACTTCTGGAACACTCGGATCTTTTTAGAACGGCCGTCCTCGTCAGAAACTACGTTCACGCAGCTCGCATAAGGAATTTCACCACGTACTTTTCTGGAGAGTTACGTCGCGAATTTCGCGATAAAAGCTTGAAAAATGCATAATTTAAATTAAAACAACTAATGAAAAAAAAAAGAATAACGCGAGGAACTTAACGTTCCATTAAAAGCTCGCGTGGAACATAAGTTCCATTCGAAAATAAACAACGCGCTTCTCGCGCTAACCACAACGAAGGATTTCAACAAAAAACTGAAACTGAAAAGTTCTACGCGCGTATTTATATGTGCGGCAAAAACGCGGAGTTTAGATAAGCGGCAGCAATTAAAATTCGCTTACCGAAATTAGAATTGCCAAAATAATACTCATAATTCCGAGAGCAGACGATCCGTAAAAACGCGAACCAATTAAAAAAATCCCGAATTCCAAAGAGGCGCGAAAAACGCTTAGGTGGCGTCTTAAATCGCAGTAAAAAGCCCGCAAAACAGAATTCCGAAAATGGCCGCAACTGAAATTTTTGAATTGCAGTGAGACATGGAAATAACTTGAAACTGTAGAACAAACGGAATTTCTAACCAAAATGGGAAAATGGGACATCAAATTAAAGGGAATTTTAAGGGGAATCAAATAAATAAATAATTTTTAAAATTTGCAAATCAAAAGTAATATTAATTTAAGGAATGGAACATTTTTAACTAAGAATATTATAAAGAAAATTAATTTAGAAGATTAAAAATATTCTAATTAAAGAATAAATGAAAAAGCCAATAAATATTATTTAAATATTACCAAATTAAGAATATTGAGCCAGGGAAAAAGAAATAAAAGTAAATTTTCAAACCTCCAAATTACCTAAATTCTAAAGCAACCCAACACACAAATTGTGACTTCTCCCCCGCCCCCTCACACACACACATATTTAATTTTCCTCTCTTTGTAAATTTATCATGTCTTTTCCAGCGTCTATCCCTCCATATGGGCGGTTTTGTTTAAAAAAAATATTAAGAAATAGCCCAAATTTAAGTTCGATTCTGAATCTCGCTCCTCTTAAAATAAACATACAAATTAAAATTGATTAATATTGTGTTTGAAGTTCCACGCTGTAGTCAGGATCCGATTAAGTCAAAGAGGGACCCAGGTCCTGCTTGTATTTCGGGGCCCCCATACACACTGAGTACAAAAGAAAGATATACCGAATTTGTGGGCAGCGCCGAAGCTCCTTTTGTGCATGTAGACTTCCATACTTTTTATTTTAAAACAATATATTAAGAATTAAAACAAGAAATATCAATCACGCATAAAGCATTGATTATGAAACACTTTCCAGCTGCAATGCAATTTTATTTAAACATCTCTAAAATGCGATACATTCAGAGGTAATATTTTTTAAATTATCACAATACTACAATAATTTATTATATTTGAAAATTTAAAACTTCATCGAGAAAAATGAACTTTATTCAAATGACGTCATTGAAATATAAATCGAAAGGCACTCTATGAAAAAGCAGTAAATATTTCATTCATACACTTTTTCCCATTTCTTTTATTCATTACATTACTACAATAATTTATTTTACTTAAAACCATGGAGGTAAAAGTAACTTAACTCTATGCTTAAAACTTCATCAAAAAAGTCTGCTATAAAATCGACTGTGTCTCTATGTAAAATCAATGAATGCTTCATTCATATCAGCTATATTGCAGACTCCAGAACAAAATAATTTTGCATTAAAAAAATTCAACAATTCTTATACAACTCATCTTACAGCTTGATGTGTTTACATTCTTGATAAGTGAAAATTAAGCGTTGTTGCAGAAATAAGCAAAGTTTGATGATAATTTAAACTCAAATATATTCTAATTGTGTTGTTTC